>WNWU01013802.1:4420727-4580883 GCA_012654045.1 Ptyas mucosa
TATATATATATATATATATATATATATATATATATATATATATATATTACCAGCAAGAAAAATTATAGAGAAAAAGTACAATTTCAGTAGTGAGAACATATTGCAATTTCATTATGATCAAGGATTAATTCCTCATTGAGAATCATGTATAGGAATACAAATAAACAGTTTTCCCTGAACTCACATTTAAATCAAATTCATTATAGATATTTCTTATTTCCAGATCCATGAGGAATTACAACAAATCATTTTATTGCAAAATTTCTTAGAAAAAAAAACAATAAAGGACACAAGATTTAGTTTTGATATTGTCAAATTAGAGAGCCAGTTTGGTGTAATGGTTAAGGTGCTGGGACAGACACCAAATTTCAGTCCTGCCTTGGAAATGAAACCAGTCACTCTCTCTCAGTCCAGGCAGTTGCAGGAGTTAACACTGCATCATAGGCAGGGGGGAAAAATCAAAATAATGGAATTCAAGTTCTGCACATTAGACGTTGCATATATTCAATAGAATGAAGTCACACAATTCTGAACAATACCACTTCAGTTAAGAAGTAAAATATATAATGGAGGATTTTTCCCATAGCAAACAAAACTACTGCTTTTTTTATATGACTTGGAAAAATTTGAATTTAAGCATTTTATAGCAAAATCTACGTGGCAATAAGAAATCATTATTTTATTATTATTATTATTTTTCTATTTTGGAGTTACATATTTTTCGGACGAGGAAGGATGCTTGTCTTCTTACTACTAAATAATCTTATCATGATTGAATTCTACCAATGTTTTTCTTCTAATACCGGTAGCATATATTAATCTCCAGTTCTGCCTCTATAAAGACTATCTATCTTCTCTACTTCCTATCAAGGAAAAGGAAAAGGAAAAGGAAAAGGAAAAGGAAAAGAAAGGAGGGAGTGAGGGAGGGAGGGAAGGAAGGAAGGAAGGAAGGAAGGAAGGAAGGAAGGAAGGAAGGAAGGAAGATTTGATTTTTGACAGCTGGTTTTATATAGAAAATTGATGATTATTGGATTCTTTCTTCCAGCAAGCCTACATGTCTACATTAAGGAGAATCTTTAGAGCTATCTAACACCATTTCTGTCTTTGATAAAGTCCAGTTTAAAGATAAACTCTCCTTCAAGTTGAGTTCCAGACATGTCCATGTAGTTTTCACCGTAACAATATAGAAGCGTTTTACTACAGCTTTCTCCTGAGACATTTTTTTCAACTTGGTAGTGTAATCTGCAGCCCTGTTATTTTCTAGCGGTCTCTAGTCCAAGAATAAACCAATCATAATCCTGCTTAGCTTTTTGACATCAGCATTTTTGGCTAATGTGGGGTATGACTTAAAGTTAAACACTAGTTCCAAGCTTGTCTCTCCACTAAGGCCCATGCAAGGTTTTGGACTCTAAGCCAGAAATGTGTGTTTTCATTTTGAGAAAAAAGTTTGAAAGCACTTTTTAAAACAATTATTTCTGTTCCTAATATGCATAATGTTTAACTGTATTCCAATTTTTCTGGCTTTCTACTTACATAAAGTATCTACTTTCATTCCCTTTTTACACATATGTGAATATAATTCTGCCTATCAAGTACAATTTTTCACTTACTATTTAAAAAAAATATAGTTTGCTATTGGAAAAGAAAAGCATAAGCTCTCAATCATTTAAATGCAATACTAATAATATGTTCACTTTTCAAATATATAAATGGAGCAAGATATGAAAGAGAGGAGTTGTGCTACTTTTAACCAATTGTATCCCAGAAATCCACCATGTAACTGTAACACTTGCACAAGCAAATTCCACATTGAGGAAAAAGTGTAAAGGGGTGGGCAGCGAAGATTATTTTCTTTTCATCAAAAAATACGACTGATAGGAAAATGTAACTGAAGTGCAGTTCTGAAGAAATATCTGTTCAGAATATGCGACTGGACATTTAGGACATTAAAATGTTTAAATGTGGGACGCAACAAAGCACTCATTATCCCACTCGTTATCTGTAAATAAGTGAAGCGTCTCAAACTTATGTGCTACTAAGGAAAAGAAACAAAAGATGGCTAGACAATATAACCTGGCTGTCACATGTGAGTTTGCTATTATAACGCTCCTGAAAGCAGCCGCCATCCTTTTGAATAATTCTGTCAAATATCAGGGACAGGGCTTCTGACAACAAAAAGCAGTTAGTTCTAGCACAGGTCTCAAAGAGTTAAAATCAGATAAAACTGAACCAAGAACAAAACAGCTATCTTCTGTGTGGGTGGTGGCAGAAACTATAAAGTCATTTACTTATGATTGGATGTACTGCTGAAAAGGAAGGGAGAAGATACAGGTCATAAGATCCTTTTTGGTAAATAGCAATATGGCATCCGCTCAGGTTTGATTCAGACTCTCAGATGATTCTGTTCTTTTATCACAGGCACTCAGAGAAAAGAGCCTTTGACCTTGGTTAGAAAGAGCTGTTATCCTCTAATTATATCTTTTTTGAATCACACAATCCAGCATGCAATTAATATTAGCCACAAAGGAAAAACTGTTCTGATGCCCATAACATTAGTATTATAGGCCACCCTCTATGAAATAAAAACCCACTCATTTCACCCTAAAGCAGCATAACAAAATGATTTGTGGAATCAGAAACACTTTCCAACTAAAAAGGAACAGGTTATATTTTAAACAAATACAAGTTTTCAGAAAGATGTGATCTGTACGAAGAATAAGATATCTTTTATGAGCAGAGAAAGATTCTAGCTTGTTTCATCCATGAACAACCAAATCATTATTAATGTTCTATAGGTAAGTCACCAAAATAGGTATGGGCAGTTGGTGTATTGCCTCATTCTATGTTTATCCATGTGCCAGCAGAAATCTCTATATTTTTCTTCTTCAAGAAAAGAGTATCTCTTTGAAGCAAACACTTGTGAAACAGAACCAAAACATGTAAGGAAATACTCTTTATGAGCAGAAATATGGCTTCTCATCTGTGAAAAAGAGCTTGGGTGGTACGTACGATAGGGCACCGGCTTCAATCAGAAAGATATCAAAATGGGAATAAAAAAAGAAATCACTCAATAATTGTATAGGACTTTCCCATTTGCCATAATTCAGCTCCAGTTAGTCTGATCGAACTAGGTGGTTCTAGAAATTTTTTTTAAAAAAACATTATTTCTGTACATCAAAAACTGCCCTATATCCCTGAAATATAGTAGAGGCTGTGACAATAAAAGAAACTACAACTTGTCTTTTACATAATGATCTGCTAGGCTGCATGATTAAAAAAAAGAATTATGTCTTTGCAAGTCCAGCTAATTAAGAGGAGTCCGAGGACAGAATTGATATTAGCCAAGAAGCTGCCAGACAGGATACGGTGACAGCTGGAATAGTTTGGATTAAAGAGTAGACTAGTTCTGCTGGGATACAAATGGGGAGTTCTCAAATCCAAATCCAGAAAATTGTTAACTGATCTTCTTAATAAGCAGAGAAAAGTTTGATAAATTACTGTTAGAGTAATACAATTGATCATCAACCCGTTCATAATACTTAGTGAAAAATTATTTCCCTAAGAAGGAAAAAAGATTTGAATAAATATGGATGTTTTGAGTTGGAAAAAAATAAGAAAATATAGTATGGGATACTTAATTATATAGATAATTTTGTTTCTCAATTACTCGTCCGGTGTTTCTCAACCTTAGCAATGTTTACATGGCTGGAGAATTCTGGGAGTTGAAGTCCAGTCATCTTAAAGTTGCTAAAGTTGAAAATCTCTATGTTAGACACATCCATCATGTTGTGGATTAGATAATGGTCTTTTTAATACTAAGCCAAAATATTAGTTTTGTTAAATAATCAGTCATGGATAATTAATGGCAATACTAACAGTATTTAACAACAGTAATATGTTGGAAATGTTACTGACTTGACTAAGTGCTACATATATTCCAAAACAGTGTTATGACCTAATAACTAATGTTGCCAGGAGGTTAAGAACTGATGGACAACAGCTGTTTTAGCAGCAGTAACATCAGGTGGGAAGTTTAATCCAGAACTTTGAGGAATATATAATTGTGTGGATGAAATACATATGGCAATATAATAGAAATGTGGAAGGCATTATACATTTTCCTTGGACAACCTCAATGGGTGAAAATCAAGTACAATGACATTAAAAAAAACATCATTAATACAGCATTGACGGATGGTGGGCTCCAGTAGGAGGCAACATTAAAAGAAGCTGTAGCATTTTAACACTTAAGGGAATATGCTTGCAAACTCCCATATTCACAGCCATCCTATTAGTCCTTCATCTGAGTCTAAATCAGTATCTTCATGAGTGATAACTGTTCCTTCTACTATAGTCACTAAGGAACTCTTCCAATCTTGGACAGAAAAACGTGTTTAGGATGAACTCAGAAATCTAAGGATGCAAAAAGTGATCTAGAAGCAATCTCATCCATCTCGCTCTATTAAACTGGATCTTCCAGGAAAAGGTAATTTTCATGAAAATTGAAACAGGAAGGACAGCTGTTTCAAGAATCTTCTACTTTTGTAGAACTAGTTGAATGTCTCACTTAAAAAAATATTTAGACTTTTTTCTTAAGTGTTTTCATTTTCTAAAAAAATAAAGTTTTGTTTACTTATGAGATTGGTCTATCCCCATCCCACCCACCCACCCAAATCCTCTAATGACATATCTGTGAAATATGACCTATAGAAATTGTTTCATGTTTCTCCATTTTTAATTACAATTTTAATTGCTAGTAAGTTAGCATATATGGTCTCTCTCACACACAATCAATACTCCAGGGTGAGCTGGTCTAGGAAATCAAAGTCACACAAGCTAATGTTATCTTTATTATAACATTATAGTAATAGAATCTTGTGAAAATAATAGAATTCCCCTAGTATTGTCTGAGATGCTTACTTGAGTTATAGATTTGGCCCAGATTCAAATTTCTTCTGACTTATTTTGGTTTCTCAAAGTTATTCTTTTTTCCCATTATACATACACTGGGATTAGAGGAAGGACATCAGGGAAGTTAGTAGTAGCAAAAACTACCAAGGTGCAACCCTAAAAGACAGGAAGCCACCTAGTCCAATCCCTTGCTCAGTCAAGGATATCTAATGGCCCAGCCTCTTGTAAAAATCATCAAGAAATTGAGAGCTCCTGTAGGTAATTAGCTTTACTGCTGAATAGGTTTTACTATCAAATCTCTTGTAATGTTTAACCAAAATTCACTCTCTTGCAACCTGTACCTCTGAGTCCTGAGGAAGAAGCTAAGACATTCAGAGTCTGGTGTACAATTGGTTGGCATGAATACAAACCGTATTTATGTACGGCATAAAACCGTACAGCTGTCAGCCCTTCTTCTAAATTCCAACTTACCTTTACTCCTTTCTTACTGAATTCTACTTGCTTTTTTCTTTCTTATTACTTTATTTTGTTCAAGCCATTTACATCCATGTAGCAAGTTTTGCTGCCATGAGAACATGTTTAAGTAAGCTAATCTTCTCCAAATGGTATTTTCTGTGCAAACTTTGGAGGATTTTTTTAGTCCTGTTTCCCATCTTTAATGTTTAAAAATGTAATATTTATCCAGCTTCCCCCCCCCCCCCCATCACCAATGGTTTTGTTGCTATTTTATTTTACAAATAAAGGAAGCAGGAGTCTCTGTGTCATACTGTAAAGTCTTATAAATGTATAGTATCATGAATATTGGTTGCTTGGCATGACATAAATAGTTAAGAGACCTGTACAATAGGAATAAAATGTATCTTTAAAATGTAAATGTATCTTTAAAAATAACTCAATAATATAATTTTTAGAGATTACTTGTCAGCCTTTCCAGATAGACCAGACAGGTAACACCCGTAGACGAGATAATTCTATTTTATTGGAAGGCTTTATCAACAAAATCTTATAAGTCTGAAAGTACACATCTCCTTTACAGCCAGAAACCGTAGGGAAAGTCCCTTCCAGGCCTCTTCCTCAACCCAGTATGTAGCTGTAGGTTCTGACTTCTCTTATCTGACTGTTCCCTAAGGCAGCATCTCTTCCTTTCCCTTCCCCAGGTTATTCCTCTATAACTTTACAGCATTCGAGGAAATATTAATTCTACATTATTATTTATATCTGTATAATTTTAAAGCAGATTGGCAGCAAAATGCCACCAAATTCTGTTTTGCTAGGCTAGGCACTTTTAAAAATATATATTGAATGATGAACAGTTTCATATCTTGAATTTATCTCAATTGCTCTGAACATTTTTATTGTTTAGCTGCCACTGCCTGAAATCATGGTATCATGATACAAATGATCAGAATTGTCATTTCTATTTATTTTGTAGCTTCTAAGATTTAGAATTTAAAACCATTTCATTTTAATTTAGCATTCCAATGGCTAAAGTTGCGACAAGTAACACTATGGATTCTTCCCCTTTCCTTAACATCCCCCAAAGTACAGCTTAAGAATTGTCTGAACCTAACTTCTCTATATTAAGAGAGAGATACGTTTATGGAAATAAAAGCTACAAAAGAAACTCACACAATGAAAGAAGAAATGTTGGGAGTTAAATTTTATTTCAGACACAAAAGACATAGAAAGGGTGAATGTTGCTTCATATTAAACAAGCACTGAACAGTATGGAACAAGACAGCTGTCATGAAGACATCTCTGTGCCCTTCCAGCTGCCAGGCACCTAGACAAATACATGTCAACTACTAAATCCTTTCTGTCTTACAACTCAAACATTTGCAAGAAAGGGTCAGATCCATTCCACAATTGTTGTCAGGCTCTTAAGAGGAAGACTTCCAGGACTGACTTCATTGCTCGTATGAATAGATGACATATTGTTCACCTCTTATTCCAAGAGATAAGCAGATATTGCCAAACAATAAGTCCACGGAGGTTTTATTCATATGGAAAACCATGTTAGAATCTCATGGGTATTTTAGTTAACTGCAGAGAAACCTAGTTCAGAAACACTGTGACTCATGTCCTCATCTCATATGGACCACTGCAATGTATCTATAGAGTGTTTGTCCTTGGAAATGATTTAGTTGCTGCAACTGGTCAAAAATGCAATGATCTAGCACAGAGGAGAACATTTAGAAAAGTTATTCTTCAGCCATTGCACTGGTAGCCAATGCTCATTACCTGTAAAGCTCTAAATGGCAACCTGAAAGTTACAGGATTATCTTTTCCACTCAGATTTGGCTTGGCCAGTGCATATATCCCAAATGCTATGCTACCGTATGAGTTCTCACCCTTCTGAAGAGGAAAAAATGGAGCCAGGAGTTACATCTTCTTGGTTGCAATCCTTGTGTCATGGAAAACCATGGCTCTGAGATTCTGGTGTCTCCAATTTCACTGACTTTTCATAGGGCTTTAAAAAATTGTATGATTCCAACAGGCTTTTAATGCAGACATTGGACCTGGACTGACTAATTCTGCTGTCTGCCAGCAGTTCAATTCTCACCAGCTCAAGGTTGATTCAGCCTTCCATGCTTCTGAGGTCAGTAAAATGAGGACCTAGATTGTTGGGGGCTTAGAGGGATGTAAAGCACTGTGAAGCGGTATACACATTTAAGTGCTATTGCTATGACAAAACCAAAAGCAAACTTGAGACACCTAAATTCAAACTGATCCTTAGCCATGGAAACTTGCTTTGTGACAGTAGGTCAGTCACTTTCTCTCAGCTCAATCCACCACACAGGATTGCTGTTGTGGGAATAAAATGGAGATCTCCTTTTAAGTCACCTTGAATTCTTGGCGGAAAATTGGGATATAAATTTAACAGACACCCAAAATAAACTAATGCTAGTGAAGGTAGAAATAAAGAAAAAATGAGGATGATCAGTAGCAAGAGGAATGGACTCAATTATGGTGATCATAAGTGCACTGTTGAAAGACATGAAAAACCAGGTTAAGGACAGAGTACCAAGGATAAAATCTATCTATTTTAGAGGGGATAAAGGGGGATAAAATTGACACATAAATAAACATGGCACATGTTTGTAGTCAATCTATGTAGTCAATGTAGTCAATTCCATTTCTCAGATTTTTTAAAAAATAAGAATTATACTGAAGAAACAATTAGTTTATTATATTTGTAAATGTTAGTTCTGATGTAATCATGCTTAAGAATGTCTTTTATTACTGTTATTTACCTTGAATGCCATAATTGTTAAAGAAAGAAGTAAATATTACTTTTAGAGATTTAGATAAGTACAAAGCCAGAAAAGTGTCTTTTCATATATTTTGAATAGTACATTTGTCTGCAATAAAGCAATTCAGCTAACCGTATCAGGACTCTGAAGCTTCTGCTGCTAGCTAATTTTTGAATTTGAGTTTCAGGTTTTGAAGACTAGAGATTCATTGTTACATTAAGTGAAGTTGGACAATAAGTTTGATGTCTACACACACACACACACACACAGTATTTTCTGTTGGATTCTCAATGAGATCAAATATTGAAGATGCAAGCATCTTATTTAAATAATGTTTGACAGTTTGAAGTTTCAGAAATTCAATCCTGTTCATTCTATTTTTATAAAAACCTCTTCAATATTTGAGAAAATGGAAGATTATATTAAGGTGGTATGAAGATGACCATTATATAAAAGATTAATTTCTTTTTTTTCTTATAAGTCTGTACTAACTTGACCTTCTACTACAGAAAATTAAACATCTAAGTAACATTTTGTTTTATTATGACAGGTAAGACAGAATTTAATTATCTAGCACTGAGAATTTTTAATGTGTTGGATTTTCTATTGAATGTTCTACCACAAGGTTGCAGAACCTCTGGGTGGCACCCAAAATTTGAATCACTCTCTTGATGACAATGTACTTATGCTAACTTTTAGGTTTATTATTTTGTTCTTCCTGTTCACCTTATTTTTTTTTTTACTTTATGCTGTTGCTGAAGACAAGTTTCCTTGGTTCAAATGTGTCTCGAAGATAATTATAGAGTCTAATTTTTTACAAGCCTTATATACAATATTTTCTCCTCCGTCTAATACAAACTGGAAAGATTTTACTACTGTTGGTTTCTATCATCACTGCTTTAAGAATGCCCTGCTAAAGTTTTCAACAAAATATATACAGTGTTCTGGTCAGGAGCAGCTGGAAGAAGAAATTAACTATGGCAACACTATTTGCTTCCTCTTTTACTACTTCGGGTGTCGAGGGATACAGCGACACCAGTGACATATATTTATTCTACATGTATTTATTCTACAACAGCAGCAAAAGTTGTTGCTGGAAGCCTTTTGCTTTTTCTCAAATAGTGTTTGATAAAGCAATCTAATTAAGGACAAATGAAATTTTACACAGCTATGTACTAGTTACCATCGACTTGTTGACTACATATAGCCTTTGTTTCCTTCATTTTTCTGACAGACACATTCAACAGTTGAACTAAATAGAATCTTCCTTCTTCAACCCTCGGTTTTTCCACATCCTTCTGGAAAGTCAAAAGCAACCCCCTAACTTTATTAGTATATTTCAAGGCTTCCTGGAAACAGCCAGAAAATAAGCTTTCGAAATAGCTTCTGCAAGAAGAATGCTATTACTACTGTGGCATGGGTTTTAGGTTGCTTGGTTTTTCTTTCACATTAGTCAATATAGACAACTGTTCTAGAGTTCAATTTGTTCCCAATAATACTCAGTAGTTCCTGGGTAATGAGTGCCCTCTTATGGCAAAGAGCAACCTAAGCCACAAGAACTGTTCCCCAAATGTGCCACGTTGAAACTTATTCTCTATAAAAATAGAGCTACTTTTTTTTTTTGGCTTTACAAGGCACAGTCAACTTTTTCAGAGCCACGTCTTTTCTCCAGCATTGTATCATTTATAGGAGCTTTGAGACTTTATGATTAAAGAACTCTAAAACTGTAAATCGTTTAAATTTTTATCCAACAGCTGGTTATTATTTTTATATCCCATGTATTTTTATATATTTAATCAATGTACATGTTTTATTTTTTCCTGAAAACAAGTACCGTATTTTACGGTGTATAAGATGCACTTTCTCTCAAAAAAGTGGGTGGAAATGTCTGTACATCTTCTACAGCGAATGTTGCTGAAGCCCCACCCACCCTTCGGCCTCTGCCTCCCAGCAATTTGCCTCTTTGCAGCAAACAGTAAACAGGCTGGTCAGCTTCAGCACAGCCTGATTTAGCACGAACAGCTGATAGGCGGTTGGATCTGCCTCCCAGAATGCCGCCTATCAGCTGTTCCAGGCTGCGGGGCTAGCCATCACCCATCGCCACCGCCACCACCACCTATCCCTGCCTCCTGGAATGGGCCGAAAACGGGGCATGCGGAGGCCTAAAATGGAGCGCACGAAGGAGGCGATAGGTGGCAGTGGCGATGGGCGGCGACAGTGGTGATGGGAAGGTGCGATCCCCACAGCCTAGAACAGCTGATAGATGGTATTCCAGGAGGCAGATCCAACCACCAATCAGCTGCTCGTGCTAAATCAGGTTCTGCTGAAGTTGACCAAGCTGTTTGCAAGGAGGCTCAATTCTTTGTTTTCACATTCGCCTTCCAAATTATCCATAGCAGATTTCTTCATGTAATTTATTTCCTCCACAAAGCTTCAAAATTATATACACCTTGAAAACTGAGATCTATAATTAAAATATTTTTATTTTAGGATTTCATTATAATAACATAAAATTGTAGTTTTGATAATAGTCTGTGGATTAGTTATTTTGCTCTGTGTTCTGACCCAGTCTATTAGTTCCCAGCAGGGAGACTCCCTTGGCACCTTCAATACAGAGCCATTAGTCCTGATAAACCTTGTTCTGGCAAAGGAATCCAACTTGAATAATGGCCACTGGAAAATAGATGGTTGTCTGTGACAACCGGCCACTCCCAAATCCCTGCTATTTATTTTCCAGTCAGGGAGGGGCTGGCTAGCGTCTTTGTCCTTTTTTCCCTGAGAGCCAGCTTATTGCTTTCCGTTGCTCTCCTCTCCTTTCGTCCCTAAATATACGTGCATCTGGGATGGGCCCCATCTGTTCCTCCCCCTCACTCAGCTCAGGCCCCAAAGACAGCTGCCTCTCAACCTGGGGGCAGACAGAAGGCTCTGCATCTGTTTCCTCATCAGAGCCTTCCAAAGGCTGTGAAGTTGGCCCAGGTTCCCCCTCCCCCTCGTCTGACTCTGTTGCTAGTTCTGCTGGCAGCTGATGGGCCACAACACTCTGTACTAAATAATTTTTAGGTAGGACACTTATCACAGCAAACAAAATACTCCTCTGATTTCTGTTAGATCCCATGCAGATTATATTATACATGAACGTGTGTCAAGTTGGTCATATAAAACACTGAATAAATATCTGATTTGTAGAAAAGCTGAATTGATATTGTGCGGATTTATTAGGACAAAATTCTGAGGACCAAATAAGAGAAATGTTACAGATATTTCATTTATAAAGTTTCTGTGAAAAATTATATTTATGAAAAGTATGTAAAGTATGGTGTGTGTGTGTGTGTGTGTGTGTGTGTACACATACATACACACACACACATAACACACTAGCTGGATACCCATGCTTCGCTACAAAACTTGAAAATTAATGAGTAGTTATGATCGGCCTCTCCTCTCCCCTTCTCTCCCCCAGACTTGCCCCATAGAACCCTATTCTATCCTATCCCCTTCTCTCCCTCAGCCTTGCCCCACTGAAGTCTCCCCTATCCTATTCCCTCTTCCTCAGCCTTGCCCCACAGAACCCACTCCTATCCTATCCCCTTCTCTGCCTCAGCCTTGCCATACAGAAACCTCCCCTATCCTATCTCCTTCTCTCCCTCAGGCTTGCCCACAGAATTCTCTCCTATCCTATCCTCTGGTTGCTGCTGTGAAAGTAAAATTGAAAGTGGGACTCCTCTCCTCTGCTTGTGTTTTGCATTTGGAACAGATTTCTTTTCAGGTGGGGAGTGGGAGTAGAACTCCTTAGCATCAGAGCGTGTTAATCATAATATAGGAAATACTGATGGTAATTTCAAAAAATTCTTTCTTAGTGAGTACCTAGACGCCAAGAGGAACGTATGTGGCAAATTTCAAATGTGTAGGCTCTGGAGATTTCATGATTACAACATGAGTGGTATCTGTGTGTGTATAAAGATATATATACACACATACACACACACACTTTACAATTACAAATATTGACAAAAACTGTAGATATTTTGTTAATAATGGTTACCTCTCTTTCTGCCCTATAGAAGAGCTACAATTAAAAAATACAGGTAATCCTTGATTTACAAAAGATCATTTAGTGACTGTTCAAAGTTACAAAAGCACTGAAAAAAGTGACTTATGACTGTTTTTCACACTTACAACCATTGTCATGTGATAAAAATTCGGATACTTGGCAAACTGACTCATATTTATGACGTTGCAGTGTCCTGGGGTCATGTGATCACCTTTTATAACTTTCTGACAAGCAAAGTCAACGGGGAAGCCAGGTTCACTTAACAACCGTGTTATCAACTGAGTGGTCCTTGGTGCTCTCTGAGCTTGCTTGTTTTCTTGCAGAGGTTTTCATTATCCAAATGAGGTAACATCACTGTCATATCAATCCTGAGTTACAAATATTCTCCTTTATTAATAACTTAAGAACTGCAGGAATTCACTTCGCAACTGTGGCAAGGAAGATCGTAACATGGGACAAAACTCACTTAAGAAATGTCTCACTTTGAAAGCAAGAGAATTTTTGGACTCAAGGACTACCTATATACAAGCAGAAAGAGAAAAAATGTTTATTTTGTAATGAAACATGACATTCCTCCACTAGAGGGTGCTTAGTTAACAAAAGTTTAAGCAATGTCACCCAGAAGAGCTTACTTGGGAAGGAGCAACACATATAAACAAACAACACTCATAAAGTGCTTCAGGAAAGGTGCCAAAGGAGCATCTGTCTCTGTTCTATTGGCCATATATTCAAAGGCAGACCTAAAACACCTTTTCTTTTAAAATGCAGTCAGGCGGGCAGGCGGACTGGCAGGAAGAGCAGAAACTTCAAACCTTTAGTATAGCAATCCTCTTGTTTCTAATTTAGAAATCTGAAGACAGCCTTCTCTAACCGGATGTTAGAAGCTGTGGACTAGAATGTCGAGACGGCCATGATAGCTGGGAATTCTGAGGACTTGAAGACCTTATTAGATTTCTTAAGTTAATTACATCAATGATTATAATCAAGGATAATATTTTTTTTATTGATTTTAGGCATAATGTGCATTCACTTACAAAAATGTCTTTAAGACCAATTTCTACCATAAATATATCATAAACAATCACTTAATTCATAGAAATCAAGGAGAACTAGTTGAAACTTGAACTGCTATTTCACGTTATTATACCTTTTCTACAATACCCGTTGCAGATAATTTTTTATTGTACTGCATCTCTTTGTGTAGAATAGAACATAGACAAGAATGTTCTTCGGGTCATGCATATGTGAACAGCATTGCAATTCTGTAATAGTAGTAAATTTTTTTTTTTTTTTAATTTGATTTATATGCCGCCCTTCTCCAGAGACTCAGGGCGGCTTACAATGCGCTAAGCAATAGCCTTCATACTTTTGTATATTTTATACAAAGTCAGCTTATTGCCCCCACAAACTGGGTCCTCAATTTACCTACCTTAGAAAGGATGGAAGGCTGAGTCAACCTTGAGCCTTGGTGAGATTCGAACCTGCAATAATTGCAGGCAGCTGATGTTAATAACAGGGCTTTAGACCACTGTACTATCCAAGGCTCAAATTTAAGGAAAGTGTAGAGGAGCATGGAGATAACCTTAAGGAAGGAAGGAATGCACCAACTGTTTTGGGAAAGTATAACAACAGTTCAGTCCTGGTAAATGAAAAGGAATCAGAAAGTAAATCAAAATAACTCTGCCTTGATTCTGATTAGTATGAGAGAGGGCAGAAGGATATTTTGGAAAGTTTTCAACATTCTTTTACTATATTCTATAACACAAATGAATTAATTCCTGATATCCTTGCTGTTTCCTGATCTTGCCTACCTCAATGCATTTTTGATGAGAATGCAGTAAAATGGATAGAAGTAAACTAAGTCATACCAGGTTGCAATTTTTAAATAATGTGAAAATATCTACTTTCTCAATGGTATGGATTAAAAAGGATTAAAAACTAGGCTGAAGGAAGCATATTGCTGGGATATGGCAAGTTGAGAAATTAAATCTGAAAAAGTCATATTCTGTAAAACATTTTTTACACTTAAATACAACAGATTGGGAATAGACTATTAATTAATCATAGCCATCTATACAGGCAAAAACTCGTCTAAACCATTTTAATATGGATTAAATAGCCTTCAAGTACTGACTCACATTGCCTATAAAGTGTTCAAATGAGCTTACGCTGAATCAGATAAGGCTAGATTCAAAGTTATTATTTGTTCAATAAGGCATGGGAAAATCTAGATGATAAGATATAATTATTGTTAAAGTAAATTCATCTGCAACAGAAAAGAGTGGGTGTTTTCAAAAGTATAATTTTCTTGACTCACATTTATGTTCAACATTAGAACGCTCCATCCACACACAGAGTTGTCTGTGCCCCATCAGATCTCTTTTATGGTTACAGAGAACTTAGTCATAGTAGGAGTTCCCAATAAAATTAATTAAAAGCTTTGAAATCTTATTAATGAAAGTAAAAAATCAGATTGAGAGAAACCATAGCAACTATTTCTGTAACAAACAGATCAACCTGGTAATTGGAATTTAAAGGCTATTTCTTAGCATTCATATTTATTGAATAATACAATTATCTTCTACATGTGCCTATATAATTCGTAAAATCTTATTAATGATTAAATTTCACATTTATTTTCCTTTAAAAAAAAACAATCTGGAACAGATTCAGAATGCCTATCCTATCAACAAATATGAGCCTTGTTACTTAAACAGAAAGCTTATACAATAATTCAATTATACAATAATTCAAAACGTGCGACTTGTTTCAGTAATTTGCAATACATATGATTATTAATTTTTTTAAAAAAAATCTACAGATAGTTCTTGCTTAATAGGCTAACTGGAACTAGCAAGTCTCTTCTAAGTAAAGAGATCACTAAGTTGGAAATCACAGCTGGAGAGAGACAAGACTACTCAGTTTCATAAATTCAGCTTTAGTTTGCTCCCTAACCACTTTCTCATCTTTTAGAATGCTCAAGTGATTGCTGACTATTTTTTATACATCAAAAGCAATGCATTTGTGCTGCAGCCTAGTGATGGGAACCGTGGGTGTGCTTGGCAAACAGCTTATTCTCTTCAATCTCTGAACGGGGCATTACCGCTATCATCCCGACCCAGCTTTTCTGCTAATATTTACCATTTATTTTTAATTAATATCCAGCTCACTGGATTATATGGATGAATCAAGGACAACAGAATCATATACTATTATTCAAAAGCTTTTTCATACTAGAGTTCATTCTTAAGCTATAACTAAGATTTCTTTTAACAAACATAAATTATATGATGATTGCTTACTTTTCATAAATTCACATCAAAAAATATGGATTATATTGACAAAACATTTTACAATCGCTTGGCCAATAAAACTGTTACTAACTTGTTTCCTAGATTATTCTAAGAAAACTCAATTGCAAATGATTTCATTCAATTAGTATTATATTTTAGGTTACAAATTTATACTTTACACTGAATATCTCTTTCATTTCCTCTATTTCCTACTATTTAGTTTTTACAATTAAAATGTAAACATTTGAAACATAAAATTCTGAACATAAATCTGGTAAG
Source organism: Ptyas mucosa (assembly GCA_012654045.1). NCBI lineage: Eukaryota > Metazoa > Chordata > Lepidosauria > Squamata > Colubridae > Ptyas > Ptyas mucosa. The sequence goes on from WNWU01013802.1 coordinate 4,436,516, forward strand.
AGGGCTATGTTTTCAGTATTGTGCATAACACCCAAAATTAAGTCTACCTTTCTTCCTCTGATATTTATCCAGTCATTGGCTAAAAAAGTAACAGAACTCATTCTTCTCCTTCAGAAATACTTGCTGGCCACCTGCCTACTATATTCTTTAGCAGTTTTTTGTGCCTCTTGATTTATTTTACCTTTTTGCAAAATAGGCTGTAAAGTGGAACAGATGACATCCTCTTTGCCATAGCAACAGAGTAATTACTCACTTCCTCATTCATGCCTTGGGTTTTCTAAGTCTATATCACTGTGATCACCACAATCATGTTGGCATGTGACTTCCTCTTTTGCCCTCACTCAAAGAAAGCTCTGCAGAGGCTCTGTCTGCCATGGTCTACTTCCAATAGCTCTTCTAGTTATAGCAATTCAAAAACCCACCAAGGGGAAGATGGACGGCTTTTCTCTTTTTTCCACCATCTGGGAGATAGTTGTTCTAAAACCTATACAGTGGGATAATCACAAATCCCAATAAAACATTATTACAACAGAAGCCATCACATAATTATGATATTAATAATAATCCACTTAATAAAATGATTCTTACCTGACTGTCTCTTCCTGGGTATCCATGATAACTGGAAGTCAGAGGCTCATTCTGAAATAAAGCAAATATTATACTTTGTGAAACCATAAAAGGCTATCTATCCAGAATACCTAAAAATATTCTAATATGAAATGAAAAGAGGTAACCGCATAGCTCCCAGTTGGTCTCCTCTGGGTCCCGTCAGCTAAACAGTGCCGACTGGTGGGCCTGCGGGAGAGGGCCTTCTCTGTGGCTGCCCCAGCTCTCTGGAACCAGTTACCTCCTGAGATCCGGACCATCCCCACCCTATTGGCCTTCCGAAAAGCGGTGAAGACCTGGCTTTTCCAGCAGGCCTGGGGCCGTTGATCTCGCTATTGCGATCTGGCGAGATCCGACCATGAATGGTGTGAATGGGTTTTAATTGTTTTTAATGTTTTAATTTTTAATGTTTTTATATATGGTTTTTAAATGTATTGTAAGCCGCCTTGAGTCTTCGGAGAAAGGCGGCATACAAGTTGAATGAATGAATGAATGAATACATACATACATACATACATACATACATAAATCTTTTCCTAGGAACAAATGATTATATAGTTGATTTATAGGACACCTGGTTTAGTTACAAAGGTTCTAGATAATATCTTTTCCACATTCATATCTATGACACACTATTCTGCAAGAATGGTTATTCCCTACCTGGATTCTTGCAGGGTTGGAGAGAACAATTTTAAATAATAAGGCATTTTGCCAAGGTAAAGCATCAAAAATGAATTATAAAATATAAGTAGGAAATTATCAGACATAATACATTACCTTACTTAATTCAAGAATTTCATAATTTGAAACATTATTTTACAAAAATTAACATGTCATGTGAAGGTTTAAATATTTAATCTGAGCTGGAGAATTCTGTAAGCATGCTGCATTCTTGTCAGCTCTCTCAAGTAACATTTCATGTATAAAATCATACAGAGAAAACGGATTTTTTATATTATGCTTTTCTAATCTCTTTAAAAATGAAAGGTTTTTATTTTGGCAACTCAGGAAGTGAACAGGGATAAGCGCACATATTGCTAAATATAGCATCAGACGTCAGATTGATTTTTTACATAAGAGGTTTATTTTTTCTTCTTTTTGTAATGTAACAATTTTATCACAGTAGCTCCATTAATAGCAGAACAAGAAATAAAACTACACTGCTCTGGGTCTGCTAGAAGAAATAGCAGTATACAAACACAAATGAGTATAATTATAAATTACTCAGTATTATAGAAGTTGTCTCTATTAATCTTTCAAATACCCATATTTATCTCTAAATCACTTCTTAACACAAAATAATAATAGCAAAAATAGCAAAGAGGCACCACTTATTTTAAGACTACCATGTTTTCACGAAAATAAGACACTGTCTTATATTTTTTTGAACCCTGAAATAGGCACTTGGCCTTATTGCCATGTGCTCAAAAGCCCGATTGGAGTTATTATCAGGGGATGTCTTATTTTGGGGGAAACAGGGTAGTGGATACAAAGGAAATTTCTATTATCGAGTACATTCCCATTTGGTAAACTACAATGTGATGTTCTTTGACATCTACATTGAGTTTACTGACAATAGCAAGTAATCACTGGATATTTAAGCAGCAAAGAAAATACTTCTTCATGATCCATTTTAGAGAGCTGAAGTGCTCAAACATTTGCTTGATGAGGAAATGACTAGAAGCAAGACAAAACATTGAGCATCTTTATATGAAGAATTAAAAGCAGAAAGAAGATACCAATATAAAAACACATTGTTTTCCGTAAATGGATGTCTTTCCCATAGTTCTCAATTTTTGTACCATAACAATAATTAAATCTCACTTTCTATGGAGAGGGTGAGAATTTGCGAGCAGCCCTGCATTTCCCCAGGAGGTAACTGGTGCTACTAATTTTACAGGTCAATATCTTGCTGGTGTCTCTTATTGAATAATTACTCTCTCCAGGAGTTGCTATTATGGAAAACTCAAGGACACAAGCTGAAAAACTGTTACTAAGAGTTAGGACAACAGCCTAATATCTTTTATATGAAATACAGAGACAACTGAGGTTAGGAAATAAGAGATACAAATAAAAAGTGGCAGAATTTAAGCACGACATAATTTAGTTTTATGTACTGCATCTACAGTACATAAAAAAGTAACACTCACCAATTTTTTCTTCTTCCCAGAACAGATGGATCTCCAACCTTAATTGTTCTAGCTTGTGACACTACATCTAATTTCAATATTCCTTTGTCTCATTACAGTCAATTCCTGATTATTAAAAGCATACAAATAGCCATTGACAGATCAATTAATTCAGAAAGTCCTTACCAACAATATAACAAAACCAGATTTACTATTAAACAGTATCTCTGTATATTGAATATATATGAATATATGTTGTCCCCTTGTATATATGCATGTAGATATAGAATATATGAATCTCCCTGTACAGTAAGAAAAAAAAGGGTATTTCCAATTTGCCATGTACACATAACGTTATATTGTACAAAAAGCTTTTATATGAGATTTATATATTATACAGTATTTAAAAAGTACTTTTACATAGTCACACACTTCTCAGTTAGCCGGAAGTGTGTTTGCTTATGCAGAAGTATTTTTTTTTAAAAAAGAAAATATTTGGAGTATTTTTCTAGAATCATAATCCAAATCTGCATGTGGGTGTGGATACAATCTTTCTGCCATGCACTAATTTCAACAGAATGTATATATGCATGTATTTTTCAATCCAGATGGACTAGCTGTGAAAACAAAATAAGGACAATAAACTGTATTCAACTTATCCCACATCTTATTTGCTATGCAATATAAGAAGCTACACATCTTATTTGCTATGCAATTATTCCTGATTTTGATGCACAGCATGCACCTAAAGTTGAATAATAAATAGAAAAAGTAGTTAATTAGTTTTCAAACTTCATTTTTAGTTTTCTGAAAATCTGCAATCGGGCACAGATGTTCCTCAGGCAGTTTGTCTAGCTTTACTGACTTCCCCTTAAATACATAAGAACTAGGAACACCACCAAGGAACACCAAGGAGGTATCATGGAGAAACACTGTGATTGCATAGGGCAGAGGTGCCCTATGCAACATGCCCCAGAAACCTTAATCATGCACAGGAGTTTGTCAGCAGCCATTCCAAACATTAAAATCCAATAGTCTTAACTTTCCATGTGAAATGCATACCCCAGTAAGCAAAGCCATATACACTATTTAAGAATTGTTATATTTTTATTCACTTTCTTTTATTCATTTTTATCACTCTCAGTTAATGTTCCAGGCTGCAAATTTACTACAGCATAACATCTGAAAATGTAACTAGTGGATGAAAACTGGTCAACTATTCATACTCAAACTAGAACTAGGATAACACTTGTGATGCTGCTTTAGGATCTATTCCAGAAGTTGGGAAACTACTACTGAAATTAAGTTCTGAAAATGTGTGGATCTGTATGATGCAATACTTAAAATCCCAAGGATAAGCCTCCAGAAGAGAAAAAAAAACACAAAATAAAATATTCATACAGTGTTGTTCCGATCTACCAATAATAACACCTTTTCAGAAAGTTTTGCAATTTCCTCTGTGATTATATGAATTGGCTCTACTAATGCCCCAGTACTATAGAGGGAACTAGTGACATCACTCACTCTTCCTTCCTGGTATTCTAATCTCTCCCTATGGCACACAACTCTAATCTCTATGGCAACCTGAGCTCCTCCTTTTTGGGGGTGGGGAGGGAAGTAGGAAGTAAGATCTGAAAGTTATTATTCTAGCAGTAACAAGAACTAAATTTAGTGTAATTTGGGATTCCTCATAGACTCATATCTATTTCTAGATAAGCAACTGAAAGTTGTGCCAAGGGGCCTTTGCTCAACTTCATCTGGTTACAGCAGTTCCTGGAGCATGAAGACCTGGCAATAGGTACCCATACTCTCACCATCTCTCAGCCTGATTACTGCAGTGACTTTTACATTAGTCTATATTTGAAAAACTGCCAGAAACAGCAGTTGGTTCAGTTGCCCACTCTTGTGTAAGAACCAGCAGCAACATATAAAACCAGTTTGGGAAAACCCATAGTTTTCAATGGGTTTCTGAATTCAGTTCAAAAAGCTGGTTTTAACTTATAAAGTATCTTGGTATCTAGATATCTGTAAGCTTGCCTGCTTCAGATAGAATGACATCTGGTTTGTTCATCTGCAAATGTTTCCCACAGAAAATTGATTAAACATGGTGTTTGTCCAGATATGCCCTGGGAATCCTTATGGAACTGGCAATATAGAGATACTGTAAATCAGGGATGTCAAACTGGATTTCTCCTCCGCAGGTTGGGGGGGGGCGATGGCAGGGGGTGGAGATGGGGCAGACGTCTCCTGCAGAACCCTGCTGGCCAAAACAGGCCAAAAACAGGCTGAAAACAGGCCGTGCAGGGTCCCCATGCGGCCTGCTTTCGGCCGGCAGAGGCACTGCAGGCCGGTCCTTTGATATTTTCAGGTTGGCCCCGTGGGTTGGATTTAAGCACCCTGTAGGCCGCATCCAGCCCGTGGGCCTTGAGTTTGACACCCCTGCTGAAAATAATGTTGAGAACTAAGAAGCTAATTTTTGCTCTTCAGCAGATCACCGAGAAAAGCATGAATGTGAAAAAGTTTATTATATGATGGTTGATTTAATAAAAGTGCATTACAATGTTAATGCACTTAACCATGGAATGGTCTGCACAAAAATGAAGTTGGAGGTTGGTTACTGAATGCTGTAATAACAGTTATATGATGGAAGTAAAACACATGACAGAATAAACATAGTGCTTAGCAAATGGTTCAGCACTGAGCGGAGAATAAGACAGGTAAGTAAAGTATGTAAAATCCCTTCAGTTGTTTAATGGGCATATTCTATGAATAAATGTATAGAAAATGCCTGTATGGTATTACAGATGCATTCATATGGGGATATGAATGTACATAAAATTTTGTACATAGACAATCCTATGTTGACTGGGAATGTGAATAATTTGCAGCAAATGTTAAATAATTCTTCAAAGTATGCTTTCTGCTATTGCACATCACCACGAGTCCAGTAACATGGAGTTATACTAACATATTCCAGATTGATGCTAAGTATGTGCTCATAGATTCCCCAGATCATATTTTGCCTTTTGAGCCTATACACAACACTTGTACGTATGTTTGTACTTTAGGTTTAAAAAAAAATGGAAAGAAAGGAGGAGAAAATATTTAATCAAGCATACCGTATATACTCGCATATAAGCCAAGTTTTTCAGCCCGTTTTTCAGGCTGAAAAACGCTCCCTAGGCTTATACGCGGGTCACGAAAAAAATGACTTTTTCCCTGCAAGCTAGGAAACAGCGGGAGAACGGGGTTTGCTTACCCCGCCCACTCCCAATCTATTGGGACTGCCTCCTGAGTTCCAGCTGATGGCTAGAGGAAAAAAAAACCTTTAAATTCTTGCCGCGGGCTTCAAAGGCCCCTCCTACAGCTGATCAGGGTTAAAAGAAAACAAATGAGAAGATTGGTGCCGGCTGCAAAAAGGTGCCTGCTGCAAAGAGCACATTTTTTTTTCTCCTTGTGCTGAAACCAAAAGCGAAACTAAAACAGCTTGTTGGCTTTGCTGTTTGCTAAGGCAGATTTCTTTTTCCTCATCAAAAAAGGTTGGTGCAAACAATGGGAAATTTATGGCAAATGGCAAAAGAGGGGAGTTCAAGATTTTAAAACACAAAAGAAAAAAAAGCTCTATTTAAATAGGGAATTGTAATAATTGAGATATTATTAATTGTATATTGTGTTGAAAGCAGAAATGGTTAAGTTGTGGTTTGGAAGAATATTGGGGGAAATTATTTGGTTTATTATTATTGGTAAATATAATTAATTGATTTGTAAGAAATTGGATTGCATGGAAATAATTGGAATATTCATGTTCATATTGATTAATATACAAAAAAGATAGTTATATAACTAATTGATTTATATTAAAATGTTGAATTTGTATTAAACAACTGTAATATTACATAATTAAGCAATGTGAGGATTGATATAAAAATAGATGACAATGGGAAGGGGTATAATATAGAACAGAAGTGAAAAATTGAATTTGATTAAGATTAGAGATGAGGATGAAGGGTAATATTGGTTTTTTAAAAATAGATGAGAAATAAATATGGCAAAAAGGAAATATAGAAATTGTAAATTTAAGTGAAATGACTAAACACTGTTTAAATTTGTGAACCGGCCAAATATTCTGTTCAAAGAAAATACATTGTATGTTTGTATGTGTGCTTTTAATTATTGCTATTTATTCATATTTGTTCTCTTTTATTCTTTAAAGTTTAACAATTCATTCTTTATCTTAATATCTTTATATGTGTTTGGGGTTGGTTTTCTTCCCTTTCATCTTTTTTATTGTACAGCAATCTTTCTCCTCAAACCTACCACCTCTTTTCTTTCCTTCTTACTTTCTCTTCCCCTTCTTCTCCTCCCTACTTCCTCTTCCTTCCTTCTTCTCCTCCTCTCTTCCTCCCTCTCCTTTTATGCACATGGACTACTCAGAGGGCTGAAAAAGTTATTTTTGACTGGTCCTCGCACTTGTGACCAGTCCTTGAACTTACGACTGTCCTCACATTTTACGTTTTGGCCCTATCTTGTCACCATGGTGAAGAGAAGCAGTTGTGAAATGAGTGACACCGTTTTTAAGAATGCTACAATGGACATAAATGATGACCAGTCATAAGTGCGAAAACCGGTCAAAAGTGCGAGGACCTGTCAGAAATCACTTTTTTCAGCCCTTTGAGTAGTCCTTTTGTGCACATGGACTACTCAGAGGGCTGAAAAAGTTATTTTTGACTGGTCCTCACCCTTGTGACCAGTCCTCGCACTTCTGACTGGTCCTCACACTTATGACCATCCTCACATTTATGCCTGTGCAGCATTCTTAAAACCGGCTTATACGCGAGTCAACAAGTTTTCCCAGTTTTGGGGGGTAAAATTGGGGGGGTCGGCTTATATGCGGGTCGGCTTATACACGAGTATATACGGTATATGAAAATCTCACATCCCACACTTTCTTAAAGTTAAAAGAAAATGTGGAGTTGAGTTCCCCAAACCAATTACTAATTGTAACTTTCCTGAGCGTAACCCTGAAGTCATCTTTAGCATCCCCACCAATTCAACCTATTTGCCAGAATATGGAACTTTCTCATCCAATTAAGTAAACAGAGGTTTGGCACATTACTAATACTAAAAAGCAAGCTATTCAGGGTAGATAAAAATCATTTTTTTAAAAAATCAAATAATCGGACTTTTTTTATTTAAATTGGATTTTTTTATTTTTTATCAAATTTATTTTAATAAAATGCTTTTGGAGTAAAAATCTACTTAAAGATAGTTTTTTGTTTAAGATACATTAATAATTTAGTTTATTCAGCATGGAATGGAGCTTAGTTATGTAGCGTGAGGCTGTATATTCTGCAATATTGGGACTGTCTGTGAGTCAGTACTGGGTCAGAGGAGGAGCCGCTGCAGGACAGAGATGACAGTTGCTCTTTAAAAATTATGATTTAAATCGAGTTGATTTAAATCAACTCGATTTAAATCAAATCCACCCTGAAGCTATTCTTTTTGGCAAGAATGGAATACAAAGAGAAATCTTTTCCTAGAAAAAGTGGGGTCCCATCAAAACCTTTCAAGGGTTTGGGGCCTTTGATTGTGGGCAGCCTTTAAGAACTAGATATCAATCTTTGGAACTCAGCTCTCAGAATTCTCTGCAATGATTATTGCAGGGACTGGAGAATAACTACAAGCTGAAATTCAGAAAACTGGAAGTTAACTGCAGGATGAAAGATGACGTAAGATTTAAAAAAATATTAGGAAATGGACGTTGGCTTACCTGAACGTCCTTTTTCGGGGCACTGCGGCTCCACTCCATCTGTGGGTTAATCCTCATTTCTGACAGCAACTGAGAGAACTTAAAATCGATTAGCTCCCACTCCGTGCTCTAGCCACGCCTCCCCTTAATCCCCAGTCTTGAACGAAGACTCAGCACCAAGGAAATTGACAAACTTTATTCAGACCAAAAACAAAACCAACAACCAACAAGAGCAGGACGCCAACAGCAAACCAATAGGGAGGGAATGGAGTGGAGCCGCAGTGCCCCGAAAAAGGACGTTCAGGTAAGCCAACGTCCATTTTCCAGAGCACTGCGGCTCCACTCCATCTGTGGGACATACCCAAGCTCAAACCACAGGGCCGGGAGGCGGACTGCACCCCCCCGAAGACCCCGGAACAACACTCTGCAATACCCTCCGACCAAACGAGGCATCGGCCGAAGCGTAAGAGTCAATCCGATAGTGCCGTATAAACGGCGACAACGAAGTCCAAGTGGCAGCCCGGCAAATGTCCAACACCGACGCTTGCGTCGACCAAGCCGCAGAAGTAGCGGCACTCCTCATCGAATGAGGCAAAATCCGCGACGGAGGAATCTTCGCCTGGCGTTCGTAAGCGCACGCTATACATGCCTTGATCCACCGACCCACCGTGGCCGAGGAAATTTTCTGACCCATGGAGGCCGGGTGAAACGACACGAGGAGAGCCTCCGACTTCCGAAAAGCCGCCGTCCGGCGGATATATCGACGTAAGGCCCTACGAACGTCCAGAGTATGCCAAAGAGCCTCGCGCTGATGACGAGGTGAAGGACAAAAATCCGGCAAAACGATCTCCTGCGCGCGATGAAACCACGAGTTCACCTTGGGCATAAATGCCGGATCCAAACGAAGCACAACCGTATTAGGACGAAAGATGCACAAGTCCTCCCTGACCGACAACGCGGCGAGCTCCGAAATCCTCCGCGCCGACGTGACAGCCAGAAGGAAGGCCACCTTAAAGGAAAGAAACTTAAGCGAAACCGAGCCCAACGGTTCAAAGGGTGCAACGGTAAGCGCCTGCAAAACCAACTGCAAATCCCAAGTGGGATACCGGTGGACCACCACCGGGCGTAAATTCCGAGCGCCATGAAGAAACCCCCGGATCCAAGGATGATGTGCCAACGACTGGAAAGGAGGAGCCGAGATAACAGTTGACAGAGCCGCCACCTGGCGACGCAACGTAGCCGGGGCGAGTCCCCGCTCGAAACCCGCCTGAAGGAAACCAAGAACATCCTGCACCGACGCTGACGTGGGATCCACGTGACTCCCAGCGGCCCAACGACAAAACGCCCGCCAAGACGCCTCGTAAATCCGCGTTGTGGACGGTCGACGAGCCGCCTGGATAACGCCAATGACAGGGTCCGGAAGCCTGCCCTTCCTTAGAAGGAGCCGCTCAAATCCCAGACGGCCAACTGGAGCCACTGCGGCTCGGGGTGAGAGATGGCCCCTTGGCGCAGGGCAATTCTGTGGGGGGGGATCACCCACGGTTCGGAAACCGACAGCTCCACTAGATCCGAGAACCAGGGCCGGCGAGGCCAGGAAGGGGCCACCAGCAACACCCTCGCCCGCTCCGCTATGATCTTCCGGACGACCTGCTGGATCAACGTGACCGGAGGGAAGGCGTACAGCAAACCCGGAGGCCAACGGCAACGCAGAGCGTCTGTGTCTTCGGCCAGCGGCGAAGGATAACGGGAGATGAACCGAGGAAGCTGGGCGTTGGCAGGAGTGGCGAAGAGATCTACCACCGGATCCCCGAAACGGAGAGTCAGTTCTCGAAATAGACGGGGATGAAGTTGCCACTCTGCCTGGTCGATCACCTCCCTGCTTAGCCAATCTGCCTGGATGTTCGCTGCGCCGGAAATGTGGTCCGCCCGAATCGATGACAAGTTCCGCTCCGCCCAGCTGAACAGCCTCTCCGACTCGAACATCAGGCTCCGGGACCGGGTACCGCCTTCCCGGTTCACGTGCGCTTTGGCCGACGTGTTGTCCGTGAGGATCAAAACATGTCGCCCCCGAATCTCCGCCCTGAAATGACGAAGAGCCAACCTGATCGCCCGCAGTTCCAGCAGATTGATGCTCAGGGCACTCTCGGTCTGGGTCCATACACCCTGAGCCACCCGATTGGACAAGTGGGCGCCCCAGCCGTGCAGGCTGGCGTCCGTGGTCAAGACCACCCGGTCCAAGCCCAGAAAATGACAACCTCTCCGAATGGCCGCCGATCTCCACCAACGGAGCGACAGCCTGACCTGAGGGGGAACGGGAACCTTCCTCAATGAGTTGGCCCGCCCCCTCCGTTGAAACGGAAGGAGAAGCCACTGCAGCGGCCGCGAATGACGTCTCGCCCAAGGGACGATCTGGTAACAGGAGACAAACTTCCCCAACAGCCTCGACAGAGTCAACAATGGCACCGATCTCTGGGAGAGCACCTGGTCCAGCAACAGTGAGATGTCTTTCACTCTGTCCGGAGACAAAAACACCTGTCCTCTCGCAGAGTCTATTATGGCGCCCAGATGCAGAATCGACGTGGACGGGATGAAGTGACTTTTTTCCACGTTGATCGTGAACCCATGTGCCTGGAACGCCGTCAAGACCAGGTCCATGTCCTGAACCGCCCTGTCCCGAGATGACGACAGCACCAGCACATCGTCCAGGTAACACAGAGTCCGCACCGGAACCGAGCTGAGGGAAGCCGACACCACCGCAACCAACTTGGTGAACGTCCGCGGGGCGGAGGAGAGCCCGAATGGCATTGCACAATATTGGTAATGCTTGCCCGCAAACTCGAAGCGCAGAAACCGCCGATGCGAAGGGTGGACTGGAACATGGAGATACGCCTCCCGAAGATCCACGGACTGGAGGAGATCCCCCCGCCGCACCGAAGCAAGAATAGAACGCAGGGAGTGCATCTTGAAACGGCGATAACGCACTGTCAGGTTCAGTCGTTTCAAGTTGAGGATTCCCCGGACTCCTCCTGAACTTTTGGGAACTAAAAACAGAACTGAATAAAATCCGGTCCCCCACTGATCCCGAGGCACCGGTTCTATCGCCTCTATCTCCAACAGGTGCGAGATCTCCTCCAGCATCAAATTGCGACGCTCGCTTGTCAACGGAACGGGACAACGGAGGAAGCGCCCGGGAGGACGATCCAAGAATTCGATCGACAACCCTTCCGCCACAGTGCGACGGACCCACAGGTCCGGAGTCGACAACTCCCACTGACTCCGGAAGAACCGAAGACGACCGCCGACCGGACCCGCAGGCGGCGAGTCATTTGCCCCGACGGAAAGGTTTGGTGCCGGTTCCTCTGAACGGACGAGACGAAGACGCCTGCTTTCCACCTCTCTCACGGAACCCACGTCTCCCGGAAAACCGATCAGCTGCCGGGAACGTCTGGCGATAACCGGGGGACCCGCCGGCCCCGGGATACTGACGAAAGGGCTGGCGAAAGGAATAGGGCGTAAAACGTCTATCTCGCTTGTGAGAAGACGACGGCATAACCTTCCGCTTATCCTTGTCCTCAACAAGGACCGGATCCAGAGCAGCTCCAAAAAGCGCCGGAGCCTTGTACGGAGCCGCTGCCAGCTTCCATTTCGTCTTAACGTCCGCCTTCCAAGGCTTCAACCAAAACAAACGGCGAGACGTGACAGAAGCCGCCAGTGCCCTGGCAGCAAACTTGACCGAGCTCAGAGAAGCATCCGCCGAATACTCAGTGGCTGCGATAATCTTATTAACATCATGGTGCAAACGTCTCTCCTCCGGAGGAAGGCGTTCCTGCAGCTGCCTCAGCCAGATTAGAGAGGCCCTGTTGAAGAATGATGTCGCCGTAGCCGAACGGACAGCCCAAGCTACCGCCTGATGCGCCTTGCGGAAAGCCAGCTCAGTGCGCCTCTCCTCCGACTTCAAACCCTCCAGGGGATCCCCCGACACCAACGACTGCGAAGTCAGTGCCGCCACCGGAGCATCCACCACCGGCAGCTCCAGTAGAGCATCCAACTCGGGCGCTGAACAAAACAACTTTTTGTCCAAATTCGTGGGCGCAGTCGAGGAACCCGGTTGTCCCCACGGAGCCTGCAGGACATCAGTAAACAGTTGAGGGCATGGCACAAAGTCCCTCTCGGTCTTGGTCTGCTTGAACAAGGCATCATGCGGTCCCACCTCAGACTGTGAAGGTGGAGGCTGAGCCCCTACCGATCCCAAGTTAGTAGTCAGGCGCGCCTTGTGCAGCAAGGATTTGAACAGAGCCGGTCGGAACAGACCCGTAAAGGCGGGCGAATCCGGTAGCAGACCCTCGTCCTCTGAAAACTCATCATCAGGATAATCCTCCTCACGATCAGACTCCTCTGAAGAGTCAGTCTCAGGCTGCACAGGCTCACGGGATCTGCAAGCAACAGGAGTCACCTGACGCGGCTGGGAAGGTCCTGGAACAGAAGTCTGAGCCGCAGTCTGCGCGCTTGCTGCCATGATAGAGGCCAAAGCAGTAGACAGCACCATCTGGAAGTCAAATTGTGGCCCCACGCCAGGCTGAGCCACCGGTCTCATCCCCGCAGCTGTGGGCGTGAACGTAGCGGAGGAAGGCTGACGACACAGGTGATGGCCAACGTCCAATCCCGCTCGGGAGACATCCGGCAGAGATTGAGAGATGCCCCTGGAAAGAGACAGAGAAGCAGACGAGACCTTCCCGGAGAGGGCCTGCGCCTGACCAGACGGACTACCAGGAGAGGCCCCCTGCACGTGGGTAGCCGGCGTGGCCGCAGCCGATTTAGCCTTTTCCCACTGCCTTTCCAAAGCCTTGTGCCTTCGGAGCGCGTCCTTCTCAGCTGAAGAGGATGCCCTAGAATGGTGAGATTTACGGCTCCTCTTGCCAGAAAGCTTCTTGGCAAGTTTGGGGGGCCGTACCGGGCTAGGCTCCCGCTCCAAATCAGAGGAGCATGATGAATCGGCCATTCTGCAGGACACCAGGCAACAGTCTCTTTTTTTTTTAAAACAGATTTATTAATATATGCAAATTTTATGCAAATTTATTAATATATTCAAATTATATGCAAATTTGCTAATATATGCAAATTTATTAATATATTCAAATTATATGCAAATTTGCTAATATATGCAAATTTATTAATATATTCAAATTATCAATTTATGCAAATGACATGCAAATTATCCAATTCTGCAAATTACTTAATTTGTGCCAAACAAGTCAAATATGCAGTTGGGCAAACCAAACTACCTTGGCACAACCACACAAATTACAAGGCTGTAGAGGTTGGGGCTGAAGGGCACCCCCCCCCTCTATTGCAGCCAAAGCCTGACACAAAAAATTTTGTTGCACAGAAACAACCCCAGGCAGCAGGGGAGTGGTTTCGTGCCCAAAATGTCCCCAGCCGTTAAGATCAGGTCACGGCACAGGGGAGAAATGGGGGAAGGTGAGGCAAGGCAGCGTGAGCCCGCACACCATAAACACTCCCCCCCCCCACAGAACCTGCAGATGGCGCTTAAAAGGGACAAGAAAAGAGAGGAGGAAGGCAAGCCCTCACTCTCACAACCAGGCCAGAGCAGAGCGCACAAGGCAAACTCTCCTGGCAACTCCGCTGCGGGCCCCAAACACGAAGACAAAATGGCGGGCGGCCACGTTGCAATAAAATGGCGCCCGCCGCTTACTCAGCCTCCCACGTGGAGTGTGTCCCGAACCGGCTGTGAGCCAGGCAGCCGCACAAGACCGAATTCGAGCGGGCGGTTCTCCTCGCCGGCGCTCGCTCCTCCCAGCGCTGTTGCGGCTCCGGAAAGAAGGGAAGACGGCGCCGCCCGCAGAGCCCTGTCGGGACGGTCGCCGCGAAGGCCCCTTATCACCTGGGATTCGCCCGGCTATTTAGCCGCCCAGGGAGAACGGCGCCGCCCGCAGAGCCCTGACGGGACGGCCGCCGTGCCTGCCTCCGCTCCCCTCGCAGATGGCAAAGGCGGGGGAGCGATCTGAAAGGGAAGGTGGCAGCCGCCAACCTTCCCCTCGACTGTAAGGGCCGGATCCGCCCCAAAGGGTCGGAATCCGGCGGCTGGAGGCGCTCACAGCGCCGAAGCTCCGCGTGACCAGGCACCCCAGGCACACCGCAGGCAGAACCAGCAGGCAGGCAGACAACGAAGCAAAAAGAAAAATCAATCAAAGAAGCCCCAAGCTCCACCGAAAGGAAAAACTAATCAAAAGAAAATAAAGAAACCTAACGGCCAAAGATCCAGAGTACGGAGCAAAAATTATTCCACCTCAGTCTGTCAGCAACTGAGAGAAAGACTGGGGATTAAGGGGAGGCGTGGCTAGAGCACGGAGTGGGAGCTAATCGATTTTAAGTTCTCTCAGTTGCTGTCAGAAATGAGGATTAACCCACAGATGGAGTGGAGCCGCAGTGCTCTGGAAAATGAAGCAAATAAACAAGCATAGTTTGGGGGCTTATTTTAATATTATTACAGTGCAATTCTATATTTGCAAGAGAACTTTCATTAAAGCATGGGAGTCAAACAATGCTATTATCAAAGTTTTTTCTGATCCCCATCATGTTCACAATCCATTAGGAATATTTTCCACCTATCAACTAACAGATTTTCTGGCTTGGGTTAACTTAAAATATTAATTTAGGTTTTTTTCCCCTATCTTCTAGAAGCCACATGACCAGCTACCATCCATTATAGAATGCTTACCTAAACAAATCACACAGAAGTGCCCAAATCACTTGCAAGAAATGTCTCCGTCAAGGTACAATGCAAATTTCATGAGAAAAGATCCATACGATTGGGGCTGGCCTGCCTATACGACTTTCACTTTAAAATCCTCTAAAAACTATGTGGCAGCTAGTCACAGATAATCAGCTTCTATGGTATATGGGATTTTAGATTTATTTTAATGATTCATCTCACTGACCAAATAGCTTACGTGCATTCAACTTTATTTCATGTATAATAGACATTCAACATTTTTAATAAAGGGCTTTTAGATTTTAAGAGTTAAAACACACATACACACAAAGGGTGAAAAGCTAAAACACTGTAGAGAAATTAGCACTGTATTCCTCCAAACAGGAAGAAGGAAAACTCCATGAGAGCTGCAGCAGCAACGGCTGGCTTTGATTAAATGTCTCTGATTGTGGGCTGCACAGGAAACACTCCAGAGGCCCACTCAGTCAGCACCACCCGACACACACTGGCAATCTTTGTGCTCTAGCAACAACATCTGGAATCAGTTAAAAACCAAACAGCTTTTTGGTCTCTTCCCCCAAACCACTAATTCTTTTAAGAGCACAGTGTCTGACCCTTTCCATCCCTCCTGGAAAGCAGCTTTTCCTTGCAGCTCAAACAAAGAGTTTTATAAGAGAACCACACCCTGAACTGCTTTGGAGTAGTTCAATGGTCTTCGGTTCCCAAGGATTGTCACGAGAGCTTTCCTTTCCTCTCGTCGCAAAAGCAGTCAGTAGAATAGGTAAACTGTATCACCTGATTTGCATTTTCTCTTTTCTTATTTTCTACAAAAATAGTGACGCACTACTAAATATGTATTTATAGTGCAGGGTATTGTTCCCTACGTCAAATTTACAAGCTGCCCAAGCTCAAAATAACATGTGTTACTATGGAACTGTTACTATGGAATTGTTCAACTACAATGAAAAAGGAAACTTGTTGTATTTTATATATAGATACTTACAAATTTCTTACAGGATTGTAAACACTTGTTTTTCCATAAATTAGAGCAGGCTTTTTCCCTAGCACAAAAAGCACCAGAACCTTGTGTCTCTATGATGCCATGGAACTTCTGATAATTAGCTCCAGAATGTCCAGGATGTGCTACCAAAAATGTCTGCAGTTTTTCCTCTGAAGTGCAGAAGAGAGAATTTCCTGCTGGTGGAAATTCCTGCTTCCTCACATGTCCTGTTATCATTTCCCCACTCTTTCCTGCACCCAAACAACCATCATACCTTGCCACCATTCCCTTATCATCCCAGTTGCTTCAAGTTGCCATAAACTCACACACAATAAGCAATTTGGAGATGTAGATATTTTGCCTTTACACAAAAACAAATGAAAATATCATGTAAGGGTGAGAGATAGCAATTTTTTTTTCTCAGAGAACACTGGCCAGTTCTAAAGCAGATCATAGTACAATGGCAGAAACACAAGAGAGACTACATGAAACCAACTGAAGAAGTATAAAGTCACACAAATAATAAACAAATTCTGAGGATTTCGGGGAAAGGCTAGTTGCCATGTGTTGGTAACTAAACACATAGTGTTCAACCTAGGTGAATTTTGTAGCAGACTACACTCAATTGAGGTCGTGAGCCAATATGATGATGAACAAATATTCCGCATTATTATCTTTTAAATCATTTCTTCTGCATTTTTAGGAATACCCCAGAGCTTGATTCAAAGCTGTAAGGCACCAAACTTTACTTTGACTGTTTGTTTCTTCCACTGTTCATAGACAGCAAACATTTTCAGTGTATAATTCAGGAAGTTGCTTAAACATAACATATATTTATAGTAAAAGTGATTGTTACAGAGAATCCAGAAAGCAGGGTTTTTCATGGATTCACAAAGAGTCTTGTGTAGTTTCCAGGAAGCAAATCTATCAATAATTCTGTTAATAATGTTGTGCTTCAAATGATAAGACTACCAACAAACCCTAAATTTGTAGGCTAAAATGGGAAGTAAAAACAAATCCTAGAAAACAGTGGCAAGTTTCCTACATATTGATGCAAAGACATTGAATGGAAATGTCCATATAATTACCAGTAGTTCTGCTTGACTCCAGGGAGATTACAGTTATATTTTATCTCTGTAATTGTATATTATATTTAATGGAGATAGGTTTAATTTATTAAACACAATTACATATACTTAGTAAATTCCCTCTATGTATTCTAGAATGACAAAGATTCACAAATCCTCTTTAATGAAGTCTTGGAAAAGAGGCTGTGGAAAAATTTGTGGTTTTACACTTAAGAGTGTAAATCAGAGAGACTTCAGAGAGAGATTTTTTTTTAAAAAAAATCTTCCAACAACTACCATAGCTAGGAAACCAACAAATTATAAGAGTTCTCTCCTTTTGAGGAAAGTGAGCTACCAGAATCAGCTAAGGACACAGAAAAGTAATCTCTTGCATTTTAAATATAATCTTAAGTGGCAATGGCCATATACATTTCATAAATAAATTAATAAAATACTAAGAAATAACTGAGTATTGTTTGCTTTTGTGACAATGTATTAGAATTTCAGACTTTCATGTACAGTATTAGTCAGTGGTGGGATTCAAATAATTTAGCAACCAGTTCTCTGCCCTAATGACTGGTTGGGTGGGAGTGGCCATGGCGGACATGGCCAGAGGGTGTAACAGGCAGCATTTGGCCTCCTGCACCCTCCCTGGGAGCAAAAACGAGCCATGGGGGGAATGTGCTGCGCCCCCCCCCTGCACCCCATTTTGGGCCTGGGAGGCCTCACTGAAGCATCCTGGGAGCCAAAATGGGCCATAGGGGGCGCACAGCCCCTCCATGCACCCCATTTTGGGCCTAGGAGGCCTCCCTGCACTTACCTAGGAGCCAAAATGGGGCATGTGGGGACTCCTGGAAAGGACGGGAGGGGAGGGGCCAGAAATTTAATTACCGGTTCACCCGAACAGGCTGAATCCCACAACTGGTATTAGCATTCAAATTTCTTCATTTTTGTTATACTGCCTCCTGAAATACTTCTTGTTCAAATACTGTGTATGTCAAAATGTTTTAAGTCATTTGCTTTCACAGAACATTTTGAACTATATATGCAGTCCCTTGTTTCATCTTGTAGCATCTCACTCCACTCTAAATAAGGGGTTGTATACACCATGTCTGTTTACAATGCTGCTCATAGTTTTCTTTATGTTGGAAATATGTGTGATCTCCTAAGTAGAAGTAAAATGAACAACATAGGAAATAGGAAGCCAGACTTATCAACAATAGGCAGGCCCTCAGCTAAATCATGTCAAACTCGCTCTCCATTAACCTCACATAGTTAATTAGTGACGGAACCAGGTGCACTAAGAAAAAAAGCCATTTTCATCAATTAGAGACATTGACAGTCAGGAATTTGTTGCCAAGTCACTGCTATTCAGAATGTATTGATGTTGCCAATTCTGCATGGGTTTGCAGAGACAAATTGTTACTTTCTTTCATTTCTACCTGTGTGCATAGAAAATATTTGAAAAACTTCCCAGTTGGAGTTCTGGAGTGTTACAGGAATCAGAACAAATGGCTTCAACTGAATCCTACCGAGGTTTAGGGAAATTCCTTATCTAGGGAATGATTTTCTCCCCACAACAGACGGCAAGAAAAAGTAACAACTAGACAGATCTACCACCTTATTCATGTCTAGGCCATTACTTTTCCTCTCCTAGAGTGAGGCAGTTAATTTTTTCCTTCCTGAGGCTCTCAATGGCAAGGGATTTTCCTGTGGCAAAATGAGATATCTTCCAGGAGAATGAAATCATTTTACATCCACTAGCATCCATCAATAGATACAGAACAGCTCATTTCAGGACTGCAAATAGCAGCTTTCTATCCTAGAAATGAGCACTGCTCACTGATGTAACTTCTGTTCAAGATATCCTAACTGCCTCTAGCCTTTAACAAAGTGGGAGTTAAAATTGCTCTCTGCACAATTACTTAGGATGATTTAAAGAACAAGTATCTCACTGCTTGGATTTTGCCATAAAAACTAACAGAAAAGTTTCTACCACAGGGCTCTTGAAAATTACAAACTAGTCCCTCACTGTTCTTAAGCCTATTTTGCAGCTTTTTTCCATGAAGTGGGCATTTTATTTAACTTGAGAAAAAACACCAACTTGATGGCATGCAATCAATAAAAATGCTTCGGTGTGTGCGATTATTATGAACATAAAAATCAATTTCTTGCTAAGTGATTTTAATAAATAATCACAAGCTTTATTGGAGCCAAAGGGTTAAAAATGCAGCCCATAATACTTTACTCTTATTTGTCTATAAAATGGGAGAGATTTTCCTTTTACTGATATTTCTGGGACTCAAAAAATAGGTTAATTCTGGTTTGGTACAACTATAACTAGAAGCATTCCAGAACCAGTTCAGGTCAGACAATAATACCACTTTACAAAAATAGGGAGAACTACATTAAAAGCCCTATAAACTATAAGGAATATATTATAATTATATTTTCTAATTATAATATAATATAATTACATTTTTTTAAAAAAAATATTCATTTCTTATTAAAATATTGGACACAGTGGGACCATCCTGGTGTTATCTCTGCCATACACACTAAAATATGAAACAAATAACATATGTACTCTTCATACATTACTAATTATATATAATTATTCTACCCAATATACTTATATTTACATATATTATATCACATTTGGGGTCTACAAATCCTAGTTATTCCCTGTTCCAACTCCTGCCTCTCATTTCCAACCATTGGTAAAATCTATTCCATATATCATGATATTCTGTCTCTCCTTTATTTTTTAATTCTAGCGTCAATTTATCCATTTTTGCGCAATCCAGTATTTTCTTTATTATCTCCCTTTCTAAAGGTATATTTTCATTTTTCCATTGTTGGGCGTATACCATTCCCACTGCCGTTATGATGTGTAATATTAAATATGTTGACCCTCTACTATAGTCTTCTGTTATGATTCCTAATAAAAATAATTCTGGTTTAAATTGTAATCTTTGTCCAACTGTTTTTTCTAACCACATCTGAATCTGTCACCAAAATTCTTTCGCTTTTTTGCATGTCCACCACATGTGGCAGTACGTGCCTGGTACTTGATTGCATTTCCAGCATTTCGGGGATACATTACTAAACATTTTAGCCAATCTTGCTGGTGGAAGACGTCACCTATAAAACATTTTATATAAATTCTCCTTGTATGATGTGGCCAGTGTTCATTTCCTATTTCTTTCCCACAGCTTTTGCCATTTTTCCAATTCAATATTATACCCAAAATGTTTAGCCAATACCACCATTGTCTCTTTGACTTGTTCTTCTTCCATTTTATACTCTAGTAAATGTTTGTAAATTACCTTTATCAATTTCTCATCCGTCCCCAATAATAATTTATCTAGAGTCAGTAGTTCTCTATTAATACCCCATGTTTTCACATCCTTTATATAACAAGATTGAATTTGTAGGTATGACCACCACTCCAATTCCACCTCTTGTGCTTTTAATTCTAGTCTAGTTTTGAGTTCCTCTTTTTCATTTAGTATATCTTTGTACGAGACAATTTTTCCCTAATTGATGAGATTTGGGTGTACCAGACTCGTAAGGTGAAAGCCAGACTGGTATTTTCATGTAATTTTGTTGTTTAATTTTGTTCCATACCACCAGTAAAGCATGTTATATATGGTGCCTTTGGAAATATTGATGTGCCGTGTGTCTTCCATACCATATAAATGCATGTCACCCTAATTGAATATCATGGCCCTCTAGTGTTAATAAGCTCTTATTCCGTAATGTTATCCATTCTTTAACCCAAGTAATTGTTGCAGCTTGATAGTACAGTTCCCAATTGGGCAAACCAAACCCTCCTTTTTCTTTTGATTCTTGCAGTAATTTCATTTTGATTCTTGGTTTCTTTCCTTGCCATATAAATTTCGACATTATCTTATTCAGGTTTTCAAAATATTCTTTCTCTAATTTTATAGGCATGTTTTGAAATTAAAAAAAGTATCTCCAGCAGGATGTTCATTTTTATTGCCGCTATTCTGCCCATAAAGGAAAGTTGCAGGTTCTTCCATCGCTCCAGGTCTGCCTTTATTTGGTTTGTTAGTTTGGTATAGTTATCCTCCTTAATCGTTATGCACCTTGCAGTTAAATAGACTATTAAAGTGAAATATTTCACTTTCTTCACTAACTGAATACTTATTCCCTTAGTCAAATCATCTTTCTGTTTGTTTGTTTGTTTGTTTGTTTGTCATGTTCTTGGCTATCGTTTTAGCTTTTTCCTTATTTACTTTTAATCCAGCTACTTCTCCATATTCCTCTAATACCTCCATAAGCCTCAGGCCTGATTGCAATGGTTATAATTACATTTTTTAAATGAGTATGTATGGCTGCAATACCAAGGAATGCACAAGATGCCCTTATTTGTCTTGTATTTTTGCAGTGAACTAGACCAGACTTCAGGATACATTGTATTGTGTTTGGACTTACCAAGTTATCTGGGCATGGTTTGATTCTGTTGGACCTGAAAGTGGACAGGGTTTTCTGGAATATAAACTCCACCACCTATGCATGGGATCCACACCCCTGCCTGGTTAAGACCACCAATGAGGTGTCATGTGGGTGGGCCCAAGCAATGGTCAATTCATCCTTGTTGGAAAGAAGTGTTCCCAACTTCTTTCAAAAGGTACTACTATGCTCTCTCCTCAAGAAGCCATCGCTGGACCCAACCATTCTGGACAATTTCCAGGGAAGGTGGTTGAGAAGAGGGTGGCATTGCCCCTCCAGAGGATCCTGGAAGAAGCAAATTATCTGAACCCTTTCATGTCATGTTTCATGCAGATATGGGACCAAAAGAGCACTGGATGACCTCTGGCAGGAGCGGGATGGAAGTGGCGCATCTATCCTTGCTCTTTTTAATCAATCAGTGGCTTTCCATGCCACCAACCATGATATGTTTCGATAGATGAAGTGGACAGGATTATGGGTCGACTGGGTGCCTCCACGTGTTTATTGGACCCTTGTCCCTCCTGGCTTGTTTCTGCAGACAGAGAGGTGACTGGAGGCTGGATTCAAGCAGTTGTCAATGCTTCCTTTGTTTTGTTTGTTTTTGTTTTTATTAAATTTGTATACCGCCCTCCTCCCGAAGGACTCAGGGCGGTGAACAGCCACGGAATAAAATACATGGATACAAAAATTTAAAAGTAGAATAAAAGCGAATTAAATAATTTGGCTAAGACAAATTTAAAATACCCAATAATTTAAAAAACAAATTAAAATTTACATTAAACAGGGGAAAAGATTTAAGCCAGGCCAGCTTGATGAAATAAAAAATTCTTAAGCGCGCAACGGAAGGTGCATAGATCCGGGATCGTCCGTATCTCCGGGGGGAGCTCGTTCCAAATCGTAGGTGCCCCCACAGAGAAGGCTCTCCCCTGGGGGCTGCCAGTCGACATTGTTTGGCCGACGGCACCCGGAGGAGCCCTCTCTATGGGAGCATACTGGCCAGTGGGAGGCTATTGGTGGTAGTAGGCGGTCCCGTAGATAGCCAGGTCCTAAGCCATTGAAGGAAGGGGTCTTCCCCGCCACACTTAAAGAGGCGGTGGTTCGACCCCTCCTTAAGAAGCCCACCCTTGAGCCAGACTCCCTTAACAACTCTTGTCCAGTCTCCAACCTTCGCTTTATAGTGAAGGCTGTTGAGTCCATTGTGGCACAGCAGCTCCCGCAGTTCCTGGAGGAAACTGACTACCTGGATCCATACCAATCTGGTTTCAGGCGCAGCTACAGCACGGAAACGGCATTGGTTGCCCTAGTGAATGATCTCTGGCAGGCCCGGGATGGGAGTTGCTCCTCATCCTGGTCCTTCTTGACCTCTCAGCGGCTTTTGTTACCATCGACCATGGTATCCTACTGCAGCGACTCAGGGGGGTTGGGGGTAGGAGGTACCGTTTTACGGTGGTTCTCCTCCTAACTCTCGGGCCTTTCACATTTTAATGGATGGGGGGAGAGAGATCCACCCTGAGGCCCCTCACATGTGGGGTGCCTCAGGGGTCGGTTCTCTCCCCCCTGCTCTTTAACATCTATATGAAGCCACTGGGTGAGATCATTCGTGGTTTCGGGGTGAAGTACCATCAATATGCTGATGATACTCAGCTTTATATTTCCACCCCAGACCACCCTGGGAATGCCCTTTCTGTGATGTCCCGCTGCCTGGAAGTGGTACGGGCCTGGATGGGAAGAAACAGACTCAGACTCAATCCATACAAGACTGAGTGGCTGTGGATACTGGCATCTCATGATCTAGTGGCCCCATCACTAGTAATAGGAGGGAAGGTTCACGGCTATCTTTAGAAGATCATTTGACGGCCATGACCAGGGGGGCCTTTGCACAGGTATGCCTGGTGCACCAGTTGCGCCCTTTCTTAGACCAGGATGCCCTTGCCACGGTCACTCACACCCCCTTGTTATGTTTCAGTTGGACTACTGTAACTCCCTCTACATGGGGCTGCCCTTGGGATGCACCTGGAGACTACAGCTAGTCCAGAATGTGGCCGCGCGGGTTGTTACAGGGGCTTCTCAGTACTCTCGTGTGACACCTCTCCTGCGCGAGCTGCACTGGCTACCGGTGGTTCTTCAGGTTTGTTTCAATGTGCTGGTGCTCACCTATAAAGCCCTACATGGCTTAGGCCCGGGGTACTTGCAGGATCATCTCCTGCCATCCTCCCATTGTCCTGTGTGCTCCCACAGAGCGGGCCTCCTCAAGGTGCTGTCAGCCAGACAATGTTGGCTGGCGGCCCTTAGGGGGCGAGCGTTCTCTGTGGGAGCGCCGACCCTCTGGAATGGGCTGCCCACCGGCCTTAGGACAGCCCCTGACCTCCTCTCCTTCCACCGTGAATTGAAGACGTGGCTCTTTCATCAAATGGGCTGATCCGCAGGGGTGATTTCAAATAATTTTAATTAATTTTAATTGGATTTTTAATGTTTATATAATTTTTGTTCTGTTTTGTAAGCCACCCTGAGTCCTTTGGGAGAAGGGCGGCATATAAATTACATAAATAAATAAAAATAAATAAATAAATATCCTTTTCAGCCGACACAGGAAGTTGTGGGTGGGTGGTAGTTTTGTTGGGTCCACCTCCTTCCTCTGGAGCTGCTCCCACATGGTCTTGATGGGGAACAAGAAATCCAGCTCACAGCCCCTGCTTTGTGGGCTTCTTTTTAACATCTACAGGTAGTCCTCATCTTACAGCAATTTATTTAGTAACCGTTCAGAGTTACAATGGCATTGAAAAAAATGACTTATGACCAGTTTTCACACTTATGACCATTGCAGCATCACCATGGTCATTTGATCAAAATTCAGACTTTTGGAAATTGACTCATATTTATGATGGTGGGCTGGCCATGTAGAACTTTCCCTGCAGCAAGATGCCTTGGCAACAGCAAATCTTGCTGTGATAACCACTCAAAAATACAGTTGATAGAAAATGCAATCACTGGAGTCCTGATAGATAAAACCCATCAGGCAGGAAGAATACCTTCTATTTTGGAAGTCGTTGCATTGGTTGCCAATATGTTTCCAGGTGCAATTCAAAATATTACTTATTTCCTTAGAGACTTTCATCATGCAGAACTAATCCATATTAGACAATGCCTGGTGAAAATGTTTATCAGGCGTGTTCATCTAGAGATAGCCTATGGCAGGTTCCTTCTGCTCCCAAGGTTAATGATATCTAGGCCAGAAAAAAGGCTTTGTCAGTGAGGGGTTTCCTTCCTTCTATAGGCATTTTCACAGCTAGTTACAACAGTATCATTCCAGTCGGATTCTGCCCCCCAGGTTATTTTAACTGATGACAATCTGTATGTGATTTGTAATTTTTCTTGTGATTTTATTGTACACACCCAAAGTCCATTTGGATTGGGACAAGGTGTAAGTACTGTAAAATAAATTATGTTGCATTGTCACCCCAGGACTTCTTGGAGATGCTACAGAAGTAGTGAAACAGTGACTGAATACTGTTAGGGATTGGATTGGTCAAGATAAGTTCAGACCACATCCCATCAAGACAACTTTGCTATTCACCCAGATACACCAGTGCTCTAATTTTAATTTGTTTATTACTCTGGATGCAGTACCATTCTTCTGAAGTGCTAGTCCACAACTGGGGGATTCTCATGGAAGCATGGTTCCTTTCAGAGAGCAGGTGGAGGTTGGGGCCAGATTTCTTGCCCAACTTAAACTGGCATCCCTCTTGCAGGACCCCAAAATCAAAATACCCAGGCAACAGTAACGTATTATCTCATGGATAGATTACTCAATGAGCTGTAAAGGAGGCTGCAAACGACCCAAAGTCTTGGGAGCTGAGCATAATAGAACTGCGAGGAATCAATCCATCAACCATAATTAATATATCAAAAATCAGATTAGCTTTCTTTTATTAGGAGAACATGCAGTGAACAGCTGCAATTATGCAATTATGAATAAAGGGTAATAATAGTGCAAATTGAAGAACATGTATACTTGGTAAAACATTTAGTCAAGACAGGAAAATAGATTGTAAAATTTCTACCTATTTCTTATTAATAGTATTATTATTTCCACTAAAACAGTGAATATGTGATTGTTCTGAATAATAAATGTTCATCAAAAGAAGCAATAAAATAGTTGTGTATCACCCAGTTACATGTAGGTAAAATTAAATATTGAGCATTGAGGTGAGGGGGAACATAACAAAAGAAAGAAAAAATAGATTCAACAATGAACATAGGCTGAATGAACATGCACTACAGTGGTGACAACCAGTATAAATGAAGTGCATTACGTGATCATAGAAAGAGGATGAAGGAGGATCAAATCACAGACACAAATATTTGAAAGAAGAAATATATGACAGAAGGCAATGTATCAACTTCAGCCAGCCACAACTTTCTAGCTTTTCCTAGAAAACCAAAGGAAAAGCTAGAAAGTCGTGGCTGGCTGCAGTTGATAGATCCTGAAAAGGCACAGGTAAAATGTCAATAGAACAAAAGGTGGACTAGTAGGAATCAGAGCACGAAGACGCTGGAAGCAAGGACTGTTTGCGAGGATAGAAAAGTCTGCAAAAAATATATCAAGTGATACATCAGCATACACTAGATCTAGTTAATTCCTTTTTCTTTGCTCATGCTTTTAATTTCTTTGGCTTACTATTTCTTAGTCTTGTGTTTTACAAAGCATTACTTTTCTTTTTCTTTTTTTTGGGAATCAAGTTTTATTGAATTTTCCCCCCACATTCACCCGCATCTTTTTGTAAAGATACACAAAGTTTGGCATGAAAGCGCTGAAGAGCTTGCTTTATGTTCCCTTGTAAAATATGAAAGCTTAAAACAACTAATGGATAGAAAAGGAGCAGTTAAATTGATCAGCTTGCTTTTTACCTTCCCCCATTCTCAGAGTTCAGCAAACACTGTCCCCAAAGAACAAATGAAATCGATAACGCCAAAGCCTGGCAAAACGCCTTCAACACAACTGAAACTGGATATTAACAGTAAGCTGAATAATTCAGATGTTCCAATTCACATATGGCTATTGTTAAGGCAAATAAAAATCAAGAATTAATTGATTTACTCCATGTCAATAAATGGCTGAAGACTGAACACCATGAATAGTGAAACACCATTTCTAACACCATGAATATTTGTTTGTTTATGTATAAAATATGCTTACTGTCTATCTTACTACAAGGTGACTGTGGGTAGTTTACAATGGTAAAAAGAATAAAACAATACAAAAACATGCATTTATATTAAAAATAAAACACTATAAAAATACAAATTATCAGCTATAATGAAAAGATGGGGGTAGGGAGGGAGTACAATGAGCAGGGAGGTTGGGGGAAGATGGGTTCTGTTATTATCTTCCAATTACGCCCACTGTGATGCTCCCCATTACAGCCTCAAAATACCTGTTTCTTGTTTCAGAAAGCAGAAAAAAGTGTCCCAAGAAAATATTTTGTTTCATGTACAATTACTTCAGTCATAATGAAACTATATTTGGGGAAAATATGGTTTAGTCAGAAAAAAGTCCATAACCTGGATGATATGTATGTATTATGTATGTATGTACATGCATATACACATTCCTAATTTTTCCAATTAAGAAAAATGTATTTGTGGATAGCCTATGGTCTAAATCAGTGGTTCTCAACCTGTGGGTCGGGACCCCTTTGGAGGTCGAACGACCCCTTCACAGGGGTCGCCTAAGACCATCCGAAAACACATATTTCAATGGTTTTAGGAATAATTTTATGGTTGGGGGTCACCACAACATGAGGAACTGTGTTAAAGGGTCGCGGTATTAGGAAGGTTGAGACCCACTGGTCTAAATGATCTGCCTGTTTCACAACAAAGATTTAGTCAGGTGGGGGGTGGGGCGGGGCGGAGGAGAGGAATGAATGTGTTATCAGAGAGAGAAAAGCTCCATTCAGGCATTCAAAAACAGGAGTTCTAACCATATGAGCATATCAGCTAAATCTTTTTCTTCAAAATGTGCTTGGAAAACCTAATGTGTATAACTAGTATATGGGTTTCAATGTGAGACAAGAACTTGTCTTCTCCTTTGAGCAAACATCCCAAGATTCTTTCTCCATCTGCATTGTAGAGAGATGACACAGTAATATGACAGGAAGCAAATGACACAGAATGCTTATCTGGATACTGAAAAGTAAAACAAAGTAGAAAGCATGCAGATTGTGTCTACTGAAATTCTTTCCCTTAATAGCAGCTCCACTCTGAGTGGCGTGGTGGCCTAGTGGTGAAGACACTTGCCTCCCACTCAGAAGGTTGAGAGTTCAATCCTAGGTAGTGGCAGATGTTTCTCTCCTAGGGCTCAGAAAAAAAAATATCTGCTGCGAACACCATGTGGAGTCAGGAAGGGCATCTGGCCAGTAAATGCTCAGATCCATCCAGTCATCCCAACTCAACACCAAATTAAGGGATTACAGAGTTGTAAAAAAGAAATTTTTAATAGTAGTTCCACTGAGTTATGTGATTAGAAGGAACTTAAAAATTGAACAGTTGTTTAAATTCTAAGCCATTGCCCTACTACCTCTTCCATAAGGATGTACTGACAATTTTTCTGATGTTTTTTTCCCCTCTACAAACCCAGTCAGATGTGGTCCATTTTCAAATACAATTTTTCTTTTATCCATTTTTCCCTGCACACAAAGCCTGGTCCACTCTGTTCTATTTGTGGGATTTATCCTGATGATAGACAAAATCCAGACCCACTTTATATAATTTCTTTCCAGCATTTCAGTGGGCTAGAAATAATAAAACAGGGTTGACAGAGAATTGAGAAATAACATTGTTCATATGGAAATCATCAAAGATCTACATGAAATAACAGGGAGAAATCTTTAGAGTCTGTAAGATGCCACTTCTCCAAGAAAATCCATCTGTGTTTCTGCTTTTCACTGCAATGTGAAATCTGTAATTGATCATTAATAGATTGGAAGAATGGAAAAAATGTAAGCCAACAAAATTGATTTGATTATAGTGAGTACTTTGCCATCTGAAGAGGGAGAGCTTATGTGTAATTATATGTCTATTTTTAAACCATAAAAATGTGCTTAGTGATTCAGGTCTATAAACCTGAATGTTTAAGCTTTTGTTTCCTGAAATTATTATCATTATTTTTGTAGTTCTAATACTTGATGTATCATACTTTCATAGCATGATAAAATATAATAGAAATTAGCCTAAAATAAAGTTCTTCAAAGAGTCATTGACTACTTTCACATTGGAAGAATGAACAGTTCCAGTAACCTGAATACTTCAGACTTGAGAATCTGAGACTAGGAGAAATGAAAACTACATGATTACATATTTACAGTGTTTGTATACATGTATAAGCTATATGTTCATATATTACAAAGGGTAACATTCAACAAGGTGATATGTCCATCTTTAGTTATAAACTAACCCTAATCTTATGTCTCTATGAATCAAATATTCCAGTATTTGATCAATACAAGTTAGACATATAACTACACGACATGAAAATTACTTAGTTGCATTTCAAAAATAAAGATAATGTGTATTACCATGTTTCCCCGAAAATAAGACCCTGTCTTATTTTATTTTTTTTGAACCCTGAAATAAGCGCTTGGCCTTATTGCCATGCACTCAAAAGCCCGATTAGGCTTATTATCAGGGGATGTCTTATTTTGGGGGAAACAGGGTATTTTTAAAATTGATTCCCTCACAAATGAACCTTTTGCATAAACTGTCTAGACTTGAATTCCCACATTCAAGTTTTTACCTTCAAATTTCTTATTCAGCTAATTTTACAGCAAATGTCAGTTCTATGTGAGACTTGTCCTCTGGTTGCTTTAATGACTCACCCAAATCTTCAGTGGCTCTTCACAGACTATTTTTTAATATCCATGACGCCAAACTGAAATATGCTGATGCAAACACTATTTTAGTACACCGTTCTTTCCACGTTTTTTTCTCCACTCAGTAATGATAAAAATAGCTAAAGTATTCAAAAATAAAACATCTTCATTTTCTCAGTCTAGCAATCTTATTTAATATGCCTAGCACACCACTTCAACATGTCAAAACCACGGCTTTTCAAGCCAAGACAAAAATATGCCCAGATAAACATGTGTAAGAAAATATAAAATATAATACCTCTTATTTCACACAATGCCAATAAGAAAGCCCCTATAATATCTGGGCTGAAAATTCTTCATAGACATTACATATACTGTGGATTATTCAAATTAATTACCCATTGAAGAATGCATATAACTTAAGACAGTGAAATAAGCTATTTTATTTATTTTTCTATTAAGGTCTAATATTCTGGTCCATTAAAAAAAAATTTATTCCTACAGTATGCAAGGTGAGAGATTCACTATTGAAATGAGACATAAAAAGGGGACAGAAAGAGAGAAGAAACAAAAAATCTAAATGAAAAATTCCTTCCCCCATCTTTTCAGTCTTCACAATAATACCAAGTAAAAAGATTCATTTACAGGCTGAAACTGATCCAATTTAAAGGTCACTGGAACAGAAGTAAAAAAATGTATCCTCCAGCCACAAATAAATCTTTATAAAACTAAATGAAAACTTCCCTACCTGCTTCTAGTAGTTCTGTTTTTTTGTACCTCGTACCTTAAATGTATAATAGATTGTTTAGACAAAGAAAAACATAATTTTAAAATTTAGATAAATATTAATTTAATATATCATTTATACCATCAATATGCATTTTAAGGACCATGTATGTAAAATATGTAATTCTAAGACAAAAATGAACAAGTCATAGTTGAAAACAGAAAACTAATATAACAGTAACAATAAATAAAATCAAAGCAGGTAGAAATTTCAGCTACTGTAGGATAATTAATTTTTAAGAAGTGTGAGTTAAATTATTAGAGTCAACAAATGTGTAAAGCAAAAAAAAAAAGCACTATAGATCAAATCATAGATCTGGAAGGAATCTTGGAGGTCTTCTAATCCAATCCCTTGCCCAAGGCCCAAGAATCTCAGACCATCCCAGACAAATGGTTATCCAACCAGTGATAGAGCATTCATTATTCCGGGAAGTTGGGATTTCGCTCCCAAACTTCTCCTATTTTCATGATTATTCTTTGCACTCTTTCCAGTTGAGTAGAGTAGAGTAGAACAGAACAGAACAGAACAGAACAGAACAGAACAGAACAGAACAGGAAAAGCAAAAAAAAAATAAAAATAAAAAAAACCAACCAACTCCTGTTGACCCTTCTCAGTCTCATGAATCTGTCCAGTTATATAATAGGTTCTGACTCAGACGTGGCCTAAATATATCAACAGTAGCATTAGTAATTGGCCCTTCCTATATAGCTCCAACTTCTCCTATCAGGCGCTAGCTACCAAATCTGGAGTTGCCACCAAACACTCCTTTAAACCTACAATTGAAAGAATGGGTAAATCATGTTTTAATATGTCAATACGCTGAATAAGGATCACAAAACCAACATGAAGCACACCTAGATAACTTTCTCCAGAAAATGTTTAGCTTATTCCCTTTCATCCTTGAATCCGTTACAGTGCAACTTATCTACTGTCCAG
Organism: Ptyas mucosa; assembly: GCA_012654045.1. Taxonomy (NCBI): domain Eukaryota; kingdom Metazoa; phylum Chordata; class Lepidosauria; order Squamata; family Colubridae; genus Ptyas; species Ptyas mucosa. The sequence continues at coordinate 4,467,870 of WNWU01013802.1, forward strand.
TCTGAATTGAAAATATGTGTCTTTCTGGAGAGGTAGGAAATTATAAACTTCCCTTTTTGTATACAAATGAATAAAGTTGGATAGAGTATCCTTCTTTATCTACTGAACAAGACTCATGTTGAAAGTACCCATGCTTACCAGAGGAGGAAAATTAGCACTAGGAATATGCTCAACGGCCTGTAACATATTTTTTCTATTTTCATTCTCAATACCTATTATTCCATTACAAGTGAGGAAAAATGTTCATTAACAACTACATTCCAGAAGCCAAACAGAAAAGAAACCAAAGAGGAGCTAGAAGACACAAAAGCTGAAAGAACATCAAAATAATTAATTTGACACAGAAATGTTCTGTTTTCAAAAACAAATGTCTAAATGTTACAAATGGGTCATCATACGAAGAAGAGAAAGAAAAACAGAAAGAACAGAAACTGAATAAAGCTGAACCCAAGCCTGGTTTTGAGGAGTCCACTCCTAGTCATGGCAATAAATTCCGACATACACACAGAGAGTCCTCCACCCAGATTTTTTTTAAAAAAATATCTTTATTTACATTTTCCATTAAAAAAGAGAAAACAACACACCATATAAATAACATACAAGACAATACAACAAGTAACATACATATCTACAAGTAGTACCTTAATAACCTAGTATTCGGTACAATATATCTATCTTATATTCCGGGGGCGACAGAACTACTTATATCCTTTTATAAGTCAATTAGGTCTTTACTTGTATAGTATAGATTCCTCAATAAATACACTTCCTCATCTAATTTGGGTTATGATTTCCTCTTCGTTAGCCAAATATAAAGTTTTTCCCAGGATAAATATGTTTGTGTTTGGTCTCTATCTTTTAGTTTTTTAGTCAATTTATCTGCTTCCGCACATTCTAAAATCTTCTTTATAATTGCATCCTCTGATGGGGTATTTTTATTTTTCCAAAGTTGAGCGTATGTCAATCTCGCCGCTGTGATGATGTGTAAAGCAAGGTACCAGGAGTCTTTTTTAATATTTTCCGGTTTGGAGCCGAGCAACATGTCTCTGGTGGCCATTTGATCTTTTGATTTAAAATCTCATTAAGCCATTTTTTAATTTCCCCCCAGAATTTTACTGCTTCTGGGCATGTCCACCATTGATGGTAGTAGGTGCCACGCTCCAGCCCACACTTCCAGCATTCAGCAGATTGCCCAGTGAACATTTTAGCTAGTCTATCGGGGGGGGAGATGCCACCTATATATCATCTCATAAATGTTTTCTTTATATGCCATAGAAACTACTGATTTCATGTTCCCCCACCAGATTTCTTGCCATTTATCTAAATGAATTGAATAACCAAAATTTTTTCCCCAGGCAATCATTGTATCTTTGATTATCTCGTCCCCTACCTCTAATCTCATCAATAATTTATAACTTTTCGAAATCATGCCTTTTTCTTGGCCCATCAGAATTTTGTCTAATTCTTGTAGGTCAACATTTATGCCTTTCCTATCGCTGTCTTTTTAAAATTTAGATTGAATCTGTAGATAGTTCCACCAATCCACTTGTAATCCTTGAGAGTTCAGTTCCTGTTTAGATTTTAATTTTCCTTGTGCGTTCAGCAAATCCTTGTATGTTAATTTTTTCATAGGGTTATAAAGTTTGGGGTATGTCAGTGCTTCCAAAGGTGATATCCAGCACGGTGTTTTAATATAGTATTTTTTGCTAGCTTTTTCCCAGTTTCAGATTAAAATATTTCTTATATAATGTCTGGTGAACCATTTGCTTTGTAGGGTATTATCTCGCCAGAGTGCCATATGCCATCCCTGTTGTAGGTCATAACCTTCTATCTTAAGAAGACAACTATTACCCAAAGTAATCCATTCTTTTACCCATACTAACAGTGCTGCTGAGTAGTACTTCTCCCAGCATGGTAAGCCCAGACCTCCCCTTTCTTTTATCTCTTGCATCATCTTTTTTTTTAATCCGTGGCTTTTTCCCCTGCCAAATAAATTTGATTATTATTTGGTTTAATTCCATGAAGAATTTTTTGGATAGTTTCACTGAAGCGGTTTGGAACAGGAAATTAAACTTCGGTAAGACGTAGAATTTTACTGTTATTACTCGTCCCAGAAGTGAAAGTTGTATTTTACCCCATTTGTCTAAATCTTTTCTTGTTTGAGTTAATAATTTATTATAATTGTCTTCCTGTACACTCGAGCATCTGCTAGATAACCAAATTCCCAGATATTTAATTTTGTTAACTACTTTTAATCCAGTCACTTCCTGTAAGCCCTTCTTATCTTCCTCTGAGATGTTCTTCGTTAATATATTTGTTTTCTTTTTGTTGATTAATAAGCCTGCTACCGCTCCGAATTCCTCAATTATCTCTAATAAATATGTACAAAATTTTATGGGTTCTTCCAAAATAAAAGCCATATCGTCTGCAAAAGCCTGGGTTTTATATACCTGTTGTCCAATTCTAAGGCCTTTTATTTTTTCCTCATTCCTTATTTTGCACAATAGTGTTTCTAGAGATAAAATGAAAAGAAGGGAGATAGCGGACAGCCCTGTTTCGTGCTTTGCCAATAGAAAATTCTTCTGTCAGATCCCCATTTATCAATAATCTGGCTGTTTGTTTGGAATAGATAGCTTTGATTGCATTTATAAATCTCTGTCCGAAACCCATATGTTCTAACTGTAATAATATAAACTCCCAGTTGACCCTATCAAATGCCTTCTGGGCATCTATAAAGACTAATGCAACCTGTTTGCCTGGATGATCTTCGTAGTAGTCCAATACATTTAACATAACTCTCAAAGTGTCTCGTAATTGTCATGATGGTAAAAACCCGTTTTGGTCAATATGTATAAATTCATTCAGGAAGCCTTTTAATCTATTTGCTAAAATTGTTGTGAAAATTTTGTAATCTGAATTCAGAAGAGATATTGGTCTATAATTTTTTATATCTGTCGGGGGGGTCATCTTTGGGGATTAGACTGATATTATTTATTATTAGTTATTTCTGTCTTAAGCTTTTGTGTGAATTCAGTTTCTTTTAAAATCTCTGATCTCATCATCCATCTCTTTCTATTTTTCTCCTCTTTCTTTAAAACTGCTAGTATAGGATTATGGTCCGCCCAGTCATTCGGCATAATTCTAAACTCTGCCACTTGGGAGTTAAGTTCTTATGACATCCAAATCATGTCCAACCTGGACCACGATTTGTGCCTGTGAGAATAATAAGTAAATTGTTCAACCCTCGGATTGTGCTCACGCCAAGTATCTTTCAGTCCTAATTCATCTCTCATTTCATTACAAATGGCTGGTAGGATCCTCTTATCTTGTCCTTTATTTCCTTTTTTGGCATTTTCCCCTGTTTTGTAATCCTGTGTCCTATTAATAACTGCATTAAAGTCACCCAGAAGACATACTTGCTCGTATTCCAAATCTCGTATTTCTCTTCGCATTCTTCGGAAGAATGATTTTTGTTTAGTATTAGGAGCATAGATTCCTATCAATAATATCTTGCTTTGTAATAGTTCCACCTCTAATATTAATATTCTTCCCTCTTCGTCCGCAAATAATTGTCTCGGCGACAAATATTCTTTTACATACATTGCTACTCCTCTCTTTCTCTCTTCTGAAGCCGCTACAAACAATTTTCCTGCTTTAGTGCATTTCAATAAATTTGCTTATGACAATTTGATATGAGTTTCTTGCAAACATGTTATATCCACTTTGGCTTTAACAATTCTAGATAAAATACGTCTTCTCTTTGTTGGAGCATTGAGGCCATTGACATTCACCGTCAGTAGTCTCACTCCTTGATCCATTTTTATCTATTACTTCCTTTAGTTTTAGCTGCTAAACGAGTCTCTATCCCGTATTCTTCTGATCCCCCTTCTTTCCCCTTCCTCCCATCTCGTTTCCCCTTTCCATGATATACTTGTGCTCCTCTCTCATTTCTCCTCTCCTCTTTCTGATCTCTCTGATTCTCTTTTACTATTTCTTTATCTCTTTCACTTTCAGTAGGTCCGAAGAAGTTTTCACAAAAGTCCTGTGCATCCTGTATATTCTCAATTTTTATTTTTCGATCTTGCCATGTCAATAAAAGCCCTTCGGGTAGCAACCATCGGTACGGCGCATTATGTTTCCTCAATTGTGAGGTAATAAATTGATAGTTCTGTCTCTGCTCCCGCACCCTTCTAGGGATCTGTTTTAAGATTGTAATCTGACGCCCTTTATATGTAACATTCTGATCCCTAGCCTTGTGGAGAGTTTCTTCTCTAAGCGCCTTTTTAGTTAGCCTCACATGGATTTCCCTGGGCAAGTTATGGCGCCTCACATAGTTGGTGTAAACACGATAAGCTTCATCTATATCGGCTTCATCTATATCGCCATAGATGACTTCTTTTCTTTTTTCTACTACTTCTGCAATCACTTCTCCCACAATTTCATCCAGCTGTTCTTCTTTGTCCTCCACCACATTTTGGAGACGTAAGAAAAAGGCAGATTTCTCCATCTCTAAAAATACTACTTCATCCTCGAGTTTCCCAACCGCTTGTGCACATCTCCTTTCACATTTATCTATCTGGGTTTCCACTCTTGCTGTAGTTTTTTCAACCTCTGTAAATCGCTCCTCGTGTTTAGAGAGGGTTGTTCTCATCTCTCCCAAAGTCTCTTTAATTTGTTTAATTTCTCCTCTTAATTCACTCCTCTCAGTTTTCAGGTCATCAAAGTTTTTAGAAGTCGATTCTTGATTTTTCTCCATTATTTCCTGAATATTTTGAAACATCGCCTGGATCCCTTGCATTGTGACTGGTTTCTCTGCTATTGATAAACTTTCAGATGACTTTCTTAACCCTGGAGGAGTTGTTATCGGAGAAGATGCCGCTGAAGAGGTTATATGTTTCTTCATCACTTTTGTAGATGTCACTGTGGTAGACATATTGGCTAAGCAGAGGAGGTTTTTCCAAATTATCATACACTGATATTATTTAGTCTACTTAGCCTTTTTTTCCCTTTTCCCCTTTAATTAACTCTTACTGTTGTTCTATCTCAATTCTATATAGCAATAAATCAATTCAAATTTATCTTATCTATCTACAATTAAATAAAATCTAAATATATGTTATGTTAATAGACCAAATTATACTAAATAGTAAATCAAAATTAATAATTATATAATCAATCAATTAATCAATTAATCAGCAATTATTATATACAATTAATGGGTATTAAAGATATTAAAAGAGAGTATATAGGCTATCAGTTATATCTTCCGAAGGATATTAGTCTCCAATCTTAATTCAGTTTGTCAGAGTAGTTAGAGTAAACCGGAAAGGGGTCACTGTCAAAACTTCTGGGGAGGAAGGGGGATCAGGAGAAGATTTACCCCCTAATCATCACCCACTTCAAGCAGCTAATAAATCCAATTATATTGTTCTTTTGTCCGCTGCAATTCAGTTATCGCAGCTAAAAAAATCCAATAGACTCCAACACGTAATCCAGTTGATTTGTACTTCCGTTTCCCTCCAGTTCCACAGCAGCGAGATAGTCAAAAAGTTAATAAGTAAAGGCTTCTTTCACTTGTAATCTAGGCTGCCGCTATTCTCTTCGGTTGCTGCACAGTCCCTGCAGTTTTGGATTCGCTCCCCTCTTTCTTCTTCTTCTGTCTCATTCCATCTCATCTCCCCGTGCCGGTCAAAAATGCAGCGTCATTGGCTTCGGGGCCGCTGTCTCGCGGCCCTCTTCCTGTCCTCCAGGTCCTCGGAGCTCACGCTTCGCTGCGGCAAGGGGTCGCACTCCCCCTCCTCGCCTCCGAAGAAAGCCCCTCTGCTCCCCCAACCTCTCCGGGGGCTGAGAACGGTGAAAAAAAGCCACGGAGATTCTAGGAAATCGATCAGCACAATGAAGCTAACATCGTGCTGATCTTCCGCCCTGACAGCTGCACTGAAGTCCTCCACCCAGATTTTAGACCACTTATATAGTACAGGTAGTCCTCGATTTACAACCATTTAGTGACCATTCAAAGTTACAAAAGCACTGAAAAAAGTGACTTTTGATAGTTTTGATAGTTTTTCATGCTTAGGATCATTGCAGCATCCCTGTAGTCACATGATCAAATTCAGACACTTGGCAACTGAATTTATGATGATTGCAATATCCTGGGTTCATGTGATCACCTTTTGCAAGCTTCTGACAAGCAAAGTGAATACAGAAGCCGATTCACATAACAATCCTGTTACTAACTAAACAACTGTGATTCGCTTAACAACTTTCTTGCTTAACAATAGACATTTTGGTCTCAATTCTGGTCATAGCTCGAGGACTATGTGTAGGTAGAACAGCAACCAAGAAGGCAAGTGCACAAATATCCAGAACTTCTGAAATAATTTTTATGGATGGCAATTTAGAAAAACACTAGACCTCCTATGACCCATTGGGTCATTGTTTCAGATATATTTCCTCACCTAAAAAGAGAAATAGAATGATCATAGGTGGAGTGTGTGTGTGTGTGTGTGTGTGTGTGTATAAGACTTATCCAAGCAACTTGTGATCTTCCTTGCAAGATTCCCAAACCTGGATGGATGGATGGATGGTAGGAAGAAAGGAAGGAAGGAAGGAAGGAAGGAAGGAAGGAAGGAAGGAAGGAAGGAAGGAAGGAAGGAGCAAGCCCAAACATACTGGCATGGTTCTCCTGTCAGCTGCAGTCATGTGATCCTCATTGAGTTTCTTCTCAGAAAAGTCAAAAGAATGTAATAAATAAGGATCATGTGACCACAGCAGCATGGTAATGATGCTGAAAGGGCAAGAACTTTCCAAAATTTCAATCCCATGGAATGAATGGGCCAGGCCGTCAGTAAGTTAGTCTATTTGAGGTACCTTGGTTGAAAATGTTTGCCATATGATGCATTGTTTCTCTGTTAAAGGCTACAGACACCAGAGTTTTAGCACGAAAGAGATAACAAAGGAATTCCAATGACTGCAGTGTTTCAGAGGAACACCTATTTATAGAATAAATCTTCAAACCCTTTTAGTTCTTGTTCTCTTGCCTGTACGGCATAATAGTCTGCCTGGTCTTCTCTCTTGAGTGAAAGGCCCAGCTTATACCTGTCCTTTGTTCTGAAAATAGGAGATGGTACATCAGGTTCCTTTTCTTTCCCAGCAGCCTCTAAGAATGGGAGTGCTACTGCAGAATCCCAAAAACCAGAAAATCAAAGAAATGATAAATTGCATTGCCTGGTGAGAGTCTAATTGAGGATAGCCAGTTTCTATAACTAATTTTGATCCCTGCTGTATTCAGGGAGGGATGGGGGAGGAGGAGAGTTATAGTAATATTTAAATACAACTGTAACTTCCAGAGTTAAGAGCAGTGGTGATGTCACTGGAAAAAGGTAAGATCTATTTCTGGAGTGGGGTTTTCTTGTTTTTTACTCTTAAAAACTCTTAAAACCCCAAAGTCCCCTCCTACCTCACTATTGGCCCAAAAACATGCAACTAATATTTGATAAGAAAACGGTTAACTTATGTGGTGCAACTCTAAAGAACTGGGGGAAGGATGTTAAAAATGAAAATATGAGCCAGCCGTGTGAGGCAGCAGCCCAAAAAGCCAATGCAATCCTAGATTGTATTAACAAAGGACTAGAATCAAGATCATGTGAAGTGTTAGTATCGCTTTATAAGGACTTGGTAAGACTACACTTGGAATACTGCATCCAGGTTTGGTCAGCACAATATAAAAAAGATGTTGAGACTCTGGGAAGAGTGCAGAGAAGAGCAAAAAAGATGATTAGGGGACTGGAGGCTAAAACATATGAAGAACGGTTGCAGGAATTGAGTGTGTCTAATCTAGTGAAAACAAGGACTAGGGATGACATGATAGCAGTGTTCCAATATTTGAGGGACTGCCACAAAGAAGAGGGAGTTAACCTATTTTCAAAGTACCAAAAGGCAAGACAAGAAACAATGGATGAAAACCAGTGGTGGGTTTTACACTTTGTTACTACTGGTTCACCGCCTGCGCGCATGCGCCCATCCTTCCCCTCATGCGCTTTGCTCATGCGTGCGCCTTCCGCGCATGTACCCAGCCTCAAAAATGTGCAGCATAGATCTGAGGCGGTTCACCCGAACTGGTCCAAACCGGCTGAATGCCACCTCTGATGAAAACTAACCAAGGAAAGAAGCAACCTAAAGAGAAGTAAGGAGAAATTTCCTAACAGTGTGAAACATTAACCAAAGGAACAGTTTGCTGTCAGAAGTTATGCGTGCTTCATCACTGAAGGTTTTTAAGAAGAGGTTGGACAGCCACTTGTCTGGAATGGTATATGGCCATGATGGCAAACCTATGGCACGTGTGCCACAAGTGGCATGCGGAGCCATATCTGTGGGTAAGCAAGTGTTGCCCTAGCTCAGCTCCAATGCGCATGCCAGCCAGCTGATTTTTGGGCCTTCCAGGCCCACCAGAAGTCAGGAAACAGGCTGTTCCGGCCTCTAAAGGGCCTCGGGAGGGGGGGAGGCCGTTTTCGCCTTCCCCAGGCTCCAAGAAAGCCTCTGGAGCCTGGGGTGAGCGAAAAAAGGGCCTACCGGGCCCACCGGTAACCTTTTTGCTGTTGCATGCCAAAAGTGTGGGGAGTGCGGGGGGGTCGCGTGTGCATGCATGGGGGGTAGGGCATGGGGGGCATTGAATTATGGGTGTGGCCACGCACATGCATTATCCCCACCACCACGCTCCCCACGCTTTTGGCACGCAACAGCAAAAAGGTTAGCCGTCACTGGTATATGGTCCCCTGCTTAAGCAGGCGGTTGGGCTAGAACACCTCCGAGGTCCCCTCCAACTCTGTTATTCTGTTAAATTGTGATTTCCTATTCCAATTGACAAGTTTATGGGGAAAACTGAAAGCTAACCCTTTGCTCTTGAATGTTTATGGTATGTTCTTGTGGTAATATGTGTATGTCACAAACTATTCCATTAGGCATGATTCTTTAAAATACTGACCTTGGATTATGAATCTTTTGAGATAGGATATCAAATCCATCTAGGGCACGTCAAGTAAGCAAGTGAAGAATATAATGAAAACCCAACCTAGAATTAATAGCAAGTATCTTGAAAGAAAGGAATCTTCTAATTTGGATTTATCTAAGAATCAACATACGATACTATAAACCAAAATCTATTAGCAGATGGCATATTCAACTTTCTTGCACATGCATTTTCTGAGTCAGGCAGTCTGTCAGTCATACACTAATCACCATAGGATACTCCATCTCTCCGTTTTCAGAAAGCTTTTTGGATGTGTGGCAGTAATTGCCTTTTCCCATTAGTACACTGTGAAAACAGCTGCCATAGCAACTAGCAATGATTTTAATAAATCCAGCCTGCTTTTTCAAGGACAGCACATGGATGCTGGCAGTGACAACATTCTAGATAGCATGAGGGGGGGGGGGGGAAGGGAAACTATCATCAACCTGCAAGGTCAGAGGTTTATTATTCAAAGGCCAACAAGGCGGGCATGAAAATAACAAACATTTTCTACCCTGGAGGGTGAAAGCTTAAATTAGAAAGATTTAGTTTTTCTATTAATCCAGTTTTATAACTTTAAAGAAATAAATATATATATCCTTACCAGATAAAATTTTAAAGCAAGCAAAAAGTCTGAACCACAAAAAGCACAGAACCTCTGAGGAGAAATGGAATGCTACGAAGCAGTGGTGAAATCCAATTTTTTTTACTACCGGTTCTGTGGGCGTGACTTGGTGGGCGTGGTGTGGCAGGGGAAGGATACTGCAAAATCTCCATTTATTTATTTATTTGTTTATTTATTTAATTATTAGTTTGATTTATATATGCTGCCCTTCTCTGGAGATTCAGGGTGGCTTACAATGCATTAAGCAATAGCCTTCATACTTTTGTATATACCTGCTTAGTAGGGCTTTTTGCCTCCCCCCCCCCCCCCCGAGCGGTGTTCTATTTTATACAAAGTCAGTTTATTGCCCCCAAAAACCGGGTCCTCATTTTACCTACCTCGAAAGGATGGAAGGCTGAGTCAACCTTGAGCCTGGCGAGAATTGAACTTGCAGTAATTGCAGGCAGCTGGCAGCTAAGTGCTACTTTAACAGCAGCAGTTTAGTCCGCTGCGCCACCATTCCCACCCCACTCCTGGGGGAAGGATACTGCAAAATCTCCATTCCCACCCCACTCTGGGGCCAGCCAGAGGTGGCACTTGCCAGTACTCCAAACTGCTCAAAATTTCCGCTACCGGTTCTCCAGAACCTGTTAGAACTTGCTAGATTTCACCCCTGCTATGAAGCCAATATTACAGCCACAAATAGCACTTCATAAACCTTCTACCTGTCTGGTGGTTTAAGAGGCAGGAACAGAAGCAGGGAGACACAACTTCTAATCCTCCCTTAGGCACAAAAGCCAGTTGAATAATTTTAGGCCAGTCACACACTTTCAGCTCAAACTGAAAAGATAGGTCTGAAAATGTTTCCCCAAGGAGTGAAAAATGGTATGAAAGACAACAGAACAATAAACGTTCGATTTTATCAAGTCACAGTAAATCAACACACACACAAAAAAACAAAATAACTTTGCTATTCAAAATTCAGAAATTAAAGTTTTATGCACTTGTTAATTAAAATTACATGCAAACAATCTTCTATAGTAATGCAGAAAGAAATTCTACACTAATGCAGAGATAAGTTGAAAAGTTACTTCAATAAGTTACTTTACAAATAGCTACAAAGCTATCTGGCCATTCAAAATGGGAACAGAATGTTTTTTTAAATAAGAAGCAGTCACAAAGAACGCGGGAATCTTTACTTTCTTTTAAATGTTCTCATCTTTCAGTTTCCTATATTGTCTAGTACAGTCCTAAAACGTTCAAGACAGAAACCTGAGCTGAGGGATAGTCAGCTTCTGGCTGACTTCCATATACATACATACGTACATATATAGGGAGAGGCCGGGGGGGTGGGGTGGAGAGGAGGGAGTTCCTGTTCTATCTCAAAATGTATTGGAATGAATTGGCGTTTTCCTCCCACAAAGAACTATGTTAAAGATCACACTTACTGTAAATCCAAGACTGGATCTTTCCTATAATCTCCAGATTGTAACATTAAAAACTTAATGGATTCTTATTGATACTAAGCACTCAGAATACAGGTAGTCCTCAACTTACAACAGTTCTTTTAGTGACCATTCAAAGTTACAATGGCACTGAAAAAAGAGTGTTTTTTTGTTTTTCACACTTACAATCCCCATGGTCACATGATGTTTTGGCCCATATGCGGCCTGTGCAGCTAGTAGCTGATTCAGACAGCGAGGAGGCTGGTGTGGGGTTGTGCCAGCAGCCTGTGCAGCTGGCACTCAAGTCGGACAATGAGGAGGCTGGAGAAGATGTGGTGCCAGAGGCAGGGATTCAGCCAGGGCCTTCAGAACCTCCAGAAGCTCCCTTAAGTGAAGAGGACGAAGAGGAGGAGCCTCTTCTCGATGCATGGGTTCGCAGAGCTGCCAAAAGGTCTCCTCGAGAGTAAGGCTTGGGGCTAATTGGCCACCGACTGAAACAATTTGCAGGGAACAACTTAGTTCACATAACTTCATGTCTTGTCTTGCTTATCTTACCAGCTTCCTGCAAATTGCTTCTGGGCATTCTGCCAACCATAGTAAGCTTTCAGTTATTATTCTTTGAATTCTTGGCGGCTGTTACTGCAGTTAATTAAAAGCCGTTGTTGTAAAAGACTGGTTTATTCAGTAAACTAAGGTTTGAACGGACTTTGTGTGTGCTGTGTTCTTTGGGGTCCATAGCTGGGGCAGAACACATGATCAAAATTCAGGTGCTTGGCAACTGGTTCCTATTTATGACGGTTGCTATGTCCCAAGATCATGTGATCCCCTTTTGCAACCTTCTGATCAGCAAAGTCAAGGGGGAATCCAGATTCGCTTAACAACCATGTTACTAATTTAACAAAAGCAATGATTCACTTAACAACTGACAAAAAAAAGTCATAAAATGGGGCAAATTCACTTAATAAATGTTTCACTTAGCAGCATAAATTTTGGGCACAATTGTGGTCATAAATCGAGAACTACCTGTACTGTAAAGTTTATAAATTATAAAATAAACATATTTTTTAATTTATAAAATAAATTAAAAAATAAACATTAAATAGCAAAAATACAATTTGGAATAGAAAGAAATTTGCAGATCAATTAATTCTAGAAACCAGTGGTAAATTCTAATGATGCCACATAACAACATGCCCAAAATATATTTAAAAGAGTTCATCTTGACAGGAATCTACAAGGTCTACCCTTATCTGCCTAACTGAATTGGCAGCATGTGGCATGTAGAGTGCCTATTTTATTGGACATCAGACATCTGCCAGAAGATTAAGATATTAAGTGAACTTCGGTTCATTGAAAACATCTGAAGACTTCTACTCTTATACTCCATTAAATCTGAATCTTTCCAAGAGAAGAACCTTCTCTATCTAACTCCTGCCCTTTGGAACATCTCCCCCCCCCACTCCAGGTTGGCCCCGACCCTCCTGACCTTCCACAAGAACTTGAAGACCATTGGTCTGGGACTCCAAAGGGGGACTATCACACTGGAGGTGGATGATAGATTAATAACAGATCCCACCTCCCTGCCCTTCTCATCCTACACCCTCCCCCCCTCCCCATTTTTTAGTTAGTTAATAATTTGTATTTTTAGTGTGTTTTATTTTTATTATATACATGTTTTTGTATTGTTTTATACTTTTTAACCTTGTAAGCCACTCAGAGTCACCTTGTGGTGAGGTGGACGGCAAACAAATTTAATAAATAATAATAATAAACAATTTAAAACTAAAGAGTTGGATATCCTTCCTCCCTAAAAGTGAGGTCATATAAAGGTGGTCCTTGACTTACAACCATTCATTTAACAACAGTTCGAAATTTATTTATTTATTTATTAACTTTCTGTGCCACCTATCTCGCTGCTACAGCAAAATTATGATGGTCTCGGAAAAAGTAACTTACAACCCATTCTTTTTGGGCCCTTGGCAACCAATTTGCATTTACAATGGCTGAAGACTGGTGGTTACATGATTATAATTGGCAATCTTCTCAAGTCTAACTGACTTTCTGACAAGCAAAGTCAATTAGAAAAGCTGGATTCATTTAATGGCCAAACGATTCCCTTAACAATGATGGTAAAAATGTTTATAAAATTGGGTCCAGACCCATGATGATTCACTTTACAATCACACCAACCTACATTGGAAATTCCAATTCCAACTACAGTCATAAGTCAAGGACTACCTGTATAACTCTTGAAAATGTGTTATTAACATTAACACTAAGTATATATTAGTAACATGCAGGGAAGATAATGCCGCAATTTATTGCAGAAGGTGGATTACTATAAATGTACTGTTAGAATAGTTTAATTAGTTAGAATTGCTTTTTCTATCATTTAAAGCCCAATGGTTTTAACAGAGGAGGAAATAGATTAGGCCTGGCCTAAATCTTTTCCCCTGTTTAATGTAAATTTTAATTTGTTTCTTAAATTATTGGATATTTTAAATTCGTCTTAGCCAAATTATTTAATTCGCTTTTATTCTATTTTTAAATTTTTGTATCCATGTGTTTTATTCTGTGGCTGTTCACCGTCCTGAGTCCTTCAGGAGGACGGCGGTATACAAATTTAATAAAAACAAACAAAACAAACAAAACAAATAAACTGATACATGAGCAAACAAAAGCAACAAATGTATGCAATTCTGTTCATTACAGTAATTACGAAATAAACAGAAACTAGGCAAAGGAATAATTCAATTTATTAAAAACGGGTTTATAAAATACTTGGCAGCATTCTTATAGCAACTAGCAGGGTTGTTTATAATATTCCAATCACAAAATGTTTAGGTTCTGTAGGTTTTATTCCAAGATGGAGACAAACACACAAAAAAGCCAAGTTGATGTTTTGATGAGCATGTTGTTTTAGAAGTTTTTGGTTGTCCTCCATTCTCCCCCACTCAATATTTCCAACCTAATGAATACATTACTCTTGTTGTTTGCCAGGGGGATTTTTAAATTTTTCTTTTTTTAAAAAAAATCCCTTTATCTAGTTTCTTTGTTGGTTTCAAATTAATAGCAATCAACATGAACTTCTATACTATAGATGTTTGTTCCTTTGCAGGATTCCAAGTAGCTGGAATATTCAAAATAGTTCAGCTTTTGGTCTGAAGCATTCCAAGCTTTCTTTCATCGGATATTCAGTCTAACAGAACATTTCAAATGGGTCTGTTTTGTCCCAAGCTCAAAATAAAACGCATTTCCTGTTCCATGCATATCCCTAAAGAATAGAACAGAATCATAGAATTGGAATGAACCATTTCTACCATCTAGCCCTTATTCAGTGCAGAAATTCAAATCAAAACATCAAAAATGCTCGCCTAACCCCTGTTTCAACAAAGACCATCTCTCCCCTAGACAAGGGTATTACAAACCAGAGTAAGGCTTATGCAAGAATAATCAACCAGTCAATTTTATTTATGGCCAAAAGACCAAACAGCAAATTACAAACATAATCTTACTTGGCATTGGATAAGAGTTAAATATAAAACATTCTAAAATATTTAATAAATATTACACAATAGATTTAAAATCCTAGCTCACTGATTTATTACTAAAAACCTTGTTTTTACAGCCACAGTTAAAAATTTGGATGCTGCCAATGTAATCTTAGATTCTCATCCCCAAGTAATTATTTTCATATTCAGAAGTATGAATAAGTATTTTACAAAAGTCTGTGGTTCTTCTCTTTTAGTTAGAAAGAACTCAAATAAATAATCCATGTTCTCCAGGATACATGATACCTATAAGTCTGAAAAGAAGCTGAGCATAATCCAGGGCAAAGAGCACACGACTCTGAATACAAACAAACCTTGAGATAAGTGCTGCCTGCACACATATAACATTGTCATATGCACAAAGTGGGAACAAGGCAATGAAAGCACTTTTGTTTCTCTCACACACAGCCCTACAACTTCAGACTGTCTTAAAGATGCAACTGATACCGCACAGTAGACATACCAAGAGCACCTGTACTCTTAGATCCAAACTACAAAGAACTGTCCAGTATGTCTACAATTGGATAGTTTGGTCTAGTGCAGTGATGGGTAACCTTTTACATCACTGTGTGCCGGCCTGTGGGCCAGAAATGGCACACGCAACCATCCCACCTGGACTCTATGGCTCTGCTGGCCTTCGTGCGCGCGGGAGCACCAATACCTGGAAGAGCAGCGGCCTGTCACGCATGCGCGAGCCAGCACCCAAACTTCCGGTTTTCATCATGGACGCGTGTCGGATGAACAGCTGGCCATCGCGCATGCATGCGATGTAAACCCGGAAGTTCAGGTGCCGGCCTGCGCATGTGTGACAGAACGCTGCTCTTCCAGGTTTTGCCGGCCCCACACGTGCAACGGCCAGCTGACCGGTGTGCGTGTGTGCAAAGGAATGTGGAAGAGGAGCCAGCGAGGCCACGCATTTCTCGTGGGATGGTTCTGTGTGCTGCTTCCAGCACGCGTTCCATAGATTCGCCAACACGGGTCTAGTGGATAATGTGCTCAGCTAAAAACCAGACCATCAATTCTAGAGCTACCTTAGGCATGAAAGCAGTCTGGGTGATTTGGGGCCAGTCTCTCTCTCAGGCCAACTCACCTCACAAGGCAGTTGTTGTGGAGAAAATAGGAGGAAACAACATTAAGTATGTTTGTTGCCTTACGTTATTTATAGAAGTAATAAAGGCTGGTAATTGATGATGATGGTGGAGAGAGAGAAGAAGAGGAAGAGAGAGGAAGAGAAGAAGAGGGGGAGAGAGAAATATTATTAGTCCAATACCAAAATTCATTAGGACTTTACCCCCAGGATTACCGTATTTTTCGGAGTATAAGACACACCTTTTTCCCTCCTAAAAGGGGGTGAAAATTTAGGTGCATCTTATACACCGAATGTAGCCCCGCCCACCCACTGGCCCCCACCCTTTGGGGGTGGCCTTTGGCCTCTGCCTCGCAGCAGTTACCTCCTTGCAAGCAAACAACAAGAAAAAACAGCTCCTTTCAGCTTCAGCCCAGCCTAATTAGCACAAGTTGATTGGATCGGCCTCCCGACTCTCAGCTGATTTGCTCTCAGCTGTTTTGTGCAGGGCTCTGCTGCTTGCTACAAAGAGGTAAATTGCTGGAACTGATTTTTTTTTCCTTGTGCTAATCAAGCTATGCTGAAAATGAAAATGAAACTAAAGCAGACTGTTTGCTGTTTGCTGCAAAGAGGCAAAATTGCTTAGAGGCAGAGGGAGATTTCTTTTTCTTCTTTTCCTCCCCAAAAAAGGTAGGTGCGTCTTATACTCCAAAAATACGGTACATTGTATAACTCAACCTGGATCACTTCAATGTTTCATTTATATACATTCATCTTCCTGAAACAACTTGACATAATAATCATTTCCGTAGGGGAAGAGAAAACCACAGGAAATACTACATTAATATGCTTTGCACAATCCCTTCAGACATACAAGTTGACACAAACCCACTTCCTACTTTGGTACTCTCAAAAACCGTAATATTATGCCGAGTCAGGGCTTCTTTACTTTCATGGAAAAGCAAATGTTTTGCAAATTAAAACAAGCTAAAGGCGTTTCATGACTATGTACGCAGTTCTTCATAACAATGCTACAGAATTTGTTAGTCAATGTTCTTCCTTCTTTGTATGATTTTTTTTAAAAGGCAGCAGACATTCTTGGGAGAAAAAACGAACATAATAATTAAGGGACCAGGCTAGAAAACAGGAGATTGTGAGTTCAAGTCCTGCCTCAGCCATAAAAACCAAATGGGTGACTTTGGGCCAGTCACTCTCTCACACTCCTAAATAATAAACTAAATATTCTTCACGTAGCCATTTGATCTGACTGAAGTCAGGGAATAAGGACTTAAATGATCTAATGCAAGCTACAATTCTGTTTCTATATTTGCAACGGACAATAACAAAACTCTACCCCATACTCTACTAAAAGAAAACTGCAATCACTGATATTTAATGATATGCCTTCCACCATAGTGAGTTTCTTCTAAAGGCACTATTTTAGCTGCAAAGTCTACATAAAAAAGCAGATACACATAAACATACACACACCACAAAAACATCCCAGAAGGCTACTGTACATCTTTGCCTTGAAGGAGGAGCTTGAGCTGGGCCCAGATCTCAGGACCTCAAGACCCACTAGGGACAGGGAATGTGTTGATGCTGCAGCCAAACATTACATAAGACTTCTTATTTTTAGTTCATGCTGTTAGCAGTGGAAAGGAATCTGAGCATCTACAGAGACACAGAAATGGAGTCCAGCTATTTTTATGCTTTTTATAGCAGAGAATCACATAGCACATTTTGCTTTGCTGCAGCCAAGCACTCCTGGAAGAAACTGGTATCAGTATAAGAAGAAACTTTCTTTTTTTAAAGAAAATTTCTCTACACTTTTAATGTATGAGAAACTTAGCAGGAATTTCTTCCAATGAAAGCCAACTACCACAATCTATAGGAGCCTTGGATAGTACAGTGGTCTAAAGCACCCTGTTATTAACACCAGCTGCCTGCAATTATTGCAGGTTCGAATCTCACCAAGGCTCAAGGTTGACTCAGCCTTCCATCCTTTCTAAGGTAGGTAAATTGAGGACCCAGTTTGTGGGGGGCAATAAGCTGACTTTGTATAAATATACAAAAGTATGAAGGCTATTGCTTAGCGCATTGTAAGCCGCCCTGAGTCTCCGGAGAAGGGCGGCATATAAATCAAATTAAAAAAAAAAACTATCAAACTTGATTGAAGTAATCAGAATCACAGGCATTCTGTATATAAATCCAAGTAAAAACGTATGTCCACATATTAATCTATCCTAGTCAGAATGGATAGAAAATCAGTTTCTGCCATATAAAATTTTAATACATTTCTGCCATAATTATCAAAATTGCAAATGGGCTGCACTGCTAGAATTATCTTACTTCCAGATGGAGGGTAACATCGCGTCTGGTTCACACATTACTGTGAATTTATCTAATTTTGCATTTTCACAATAAAAAATTCATATGCTTTTTTTAAAAAAAAATCTGCTCTTGTCCAAACTTAGAAGAGCAATTACAGTATCCAATTAAAATATAAGAAAGATGTCTACACTATTTATTTTTCATTAAACTTCCATCATCCTTTCCTACAGGAAAAAATCTTTCCTCCTGTATTGTCCCCCCCAGATTGAATCCAGCGAGGCAGACTGGGCTGAGAGACGGTAATCAGATCAGTGTCAGTGAGTTTCTATTGCTGAGAGTGGAGATATACAGGTAGTCCTTGACTTACAACCAGATTTGAGCCTAAATTTCTGTTGCTAAGTGAGACATTTGCCCTATTTTGCGACTTTTCTTGCCACAGTTGTTAAGTGAATCCTGCAGTTGTTCAGCTAGTAACACGGTTGTTAAGTGAATCTGGCTTCCTCATTGACTTTATTTGTCAGAAGGATGCAAAAAATGATCACATGACCTTGGGGCACTGCAACCATCATAAATATGAACCAGTTGCTAAGTATCCAAATTTTGATCATGTGACCATGGGACTGCTGCAATGGATATAAGTATGAAAAACGGTCAACAGTCACTTTTTGTAACTTTGAGTGGTCATTAAATGAACCGATGTAAGTCGAGGACTACTTGTAAATGGGGTTTATGGTAACCTGCAAACAAAAACTACACACACTTTATTAAAAAAACAAGCAATTGCCTCAGGGAAAATTGCTTACAAAAATATGTATTTATTAAGCAATGTTGTTTTTCAGAGGTTTGCCAAAGTTTATTAATTTTTAATAAATTAAAAAGGGTTGATAGGGTTATTAAATTATTATAAAAATTTTCATGAAAGAAATATTTTGAGAGAATATTTCTTTCATGAAAAATTGCATAATCATTCAATAACCATATCAGCTTTTACAATTTATTAGAAACAGTAACTTTGGCAAATCTCTGCCTAAATGACAGCAATTAATTCTATTACAATTTTTGGAGTTGTTTTTATATTTTTCTTCCATTGCTATCATCATTCTTTTGTCATTTCATCGTCATCACCATTACAAGAATTTTAAAAAACTACTGCTCATTGTATTATAATTGATAAACTCATGGTTATAATGAAGCCCTACCAAGTCACAGTCTTTTAGCATAGACTACAAAGGGAAACATAAAATGCCAAGCAGCACAGTCTATACACAAAGTTTTATTCTAAACTTGATAAACTTTTCTGTAACAAAAAATACCAATCATCTGGCTACTAATGGTTTGCTTACAGATTATGGATAACTTTGCACCATATAGCCATATTAGATAGAAATTAAAGAAAATGGCTAACAAAACTGCTGTACAATTTTGAAAAGTCACCATCTTTATTATATTGATTTTAATTAAAATTATTCTACTCCATTTAACTGTAAAAAGTCTTATTACAAAAACTAGGATATTCATTCATTTATTTGGAATCTTTATAAGATGTTTCAATCCATATGGATTCTGCCAAGCAAATAACATTTCCAATAGTTTTGGTATTTGTTCAACGTGAAACAAATGGCCGTCAGAGATAAGGGATATCCTCTCCTCTTTATAGTTTACTTCGGGGGGGGGGGGGGGGCGGCAAACCAACCTTTTCATGCAGGCTTTTTAAATGTTTTATATGTTGCTGGCTTCCAAAGGACTATGTGTGATTTTTCATGTTTATCTTTTTATACTGTAAATTGCCTAGACCCATCTGGAAAGGGGCAACATATGAATTTGTAAAATAAATAATAAACTTCCTATGTATACGATTGTGGCTTTTTCAGAAATAGGTTTAATGTAAAAAAAGCAATGGAAATAGAAAACTAAAGCTGATCTTACTGGATGAATTGTTGATATGTGTCATCTGTCAATATTTTAATTAGTCTTTTTTTTTAAACAAAGAAGCAAAGAAAATGATTCTCAACAATATAGTCAAAAGTTTTGGAGTTCTTAGTCTATAACAATGTCATCCAGACTATGCCATACAATTATCTGATTAGTGACAGTTCAAAGTTACAACGGCATTTTAAAAAAGTAACTTATCACAATTTTTCACTTTTACGATTGTTACAGCATCCCCACAGTCACATGATCAAAATTCATATGTTTGGCAACTGACTTGTATTTATGACAGTTGCAGTGTTCTGGGGTTATGTTAGCATTGAAATGCACTTACCTTCACTACTGGTTCAGGAATGTGAGCTTGCGCACTCGCGTGGGCGGAGCCTCCTGCCACCGGCGCTACCAGTTCACGCAAGCCGGATAGATCTGGCCAGATTTCACCACTGGGTTATGTGATTACTTTTTGAGACCTTTTGATAAGAAAATCAATGGGGAAGCCCGATTTACTTAATAACTATACGACTAACTTAACAATTACAGTGATTCATTTAATAACTGTGGCAAGAAAAGTTGTAAAATGAGGCAAAATTCACTTAACTGCCTTGCATAGCAACAGAAATGTTGGGTTCAATTGGGATCGTAAGTCGAAGGCTACCTGTAAAATTCAAAAAAGAATTCAAATTCATTCTTTCTCTCCCTTCCATTTGAATTAAGAGACCTGCTGTACTAAAAAGCAATTTAACTTTAAAAAAAAATTGAATGCTAGGAGAGCCCTTCAACATAAAATAGCTATTGGAAGAGTACTTCATGACAAAATAAGTACTTCCGGTGATCAATTTTCCTATGGCTGTAAAGAAGACTCAGCAGCTAGATAGCATAAGAGATAAGTAATAAATCCAAGACTGCATTGCAAGTAGGATATAATCAGGTACAACTAGCAAATTCTTACAAGGGTCAGTATGAACAGAGGATGTGAGGTATGTGGTATGTAAAGAATGTTAAGTATCTTGGGGAAAATGCTTCCCTTCCTTAATAGCAATACTATTAAGCAATTTCTTACACTACAACTTCTCCAGCAGCCATAGGATAACGGTAACTAAACACGTAAACATTTTAATACCTCTGCATTTATCTCCTGCTATCATGTAGGAATCCTACAGTTTGCACTGCAAATTCATTCCTATGTACTTGTAGACCAAAACTGGTTTGCAATTTGTAATGCCCTAAAATGCTATCTATTATACAGTTCAAGTATATTTGTATCTACAGTAATGCTTAGCGAAAGTGCAGTACATCAGCAGAAAAGTAGATGATGTATTAAGATACTACATAAGCACTGCTAGTATCAGAGACAGAGATACAGCAGGAGGATTACTGAGATTCTATAAAAGCACCCAAATCTTTTAGTATAAACATAGCACATCTGCCATTTAAGGAAACCACTTAGGTCAAACATTTTGCTGCAGCTATTTCATCTCTACAGGAAATAAATCCTAGATTCATACAGCAATCATGATCCGATTTATCCCAATCCCAGCTCAGGCAGCTTTATGCCACTCTGCTAACAAGATCAAGGCAGGTTAAACAGGATTTATCCAGGCTGATCAGAGATGGATTAGATAATGAAACCCAACTACATAAAGCTATCTGCTCCTGAAGGGGATCACGAATGGCACAAAGAAATGCATGGCACAGTGTCCATACCTCTTGATACCATATATTGTATCAAGATATTGTTTCCAGCTCTGCTCTTTGGCCTGGAATTTAAAATATCATACATGAAGCATGCTTATATCTAGACGTTTAAGTCTGTTTGGGTACTGAATTACTGTACCATTACTTGCTCCTCTGCAATCTAAATCTGTTTGTAGCAATAATAGAAAACATTAGGATAAAACTGCCAAATCTGGGGTGCAAAAATCTATACTAGGTTTTTTGCATCTACTAATACCAACTTTATGGATTAATGCACTCCAGAACTGGCTATTATATACTACAAATAATAGCTTGTATTAACCTAGGTTAAGTTCACACATCTTGCTAAGCCATATTAAGGTGCTTGTTTTTTATTTAACTGATTACGAGAGTCCAGCTATACTTGTAACCCAGAGGTTCCCAATCGTTTTCGGTTCGCGGCTCCCATAGCAATCCGACTTGCAACTGCGCATGCGCACTAGACGTTTCAGAAATGGCGCATCAGCGTTAGACCCAGCGGGCGGAATATTTCGCGGCGCCCTTATGACGATAGCGCGGCTCCCCAGGGAGCCGCGGCGCACAGTTTGGGAACCACTGTTGTAACCCATCATTTAATGAGCCATGGTGGAGCAGTGGTTAGAGTGCGTTACTGCAGGCTATTTCTGCTGACTGACTGCAATTTGGCAGTTCAAGTCTCACCAGGCTCAAGGTTGACTCAGCCTTCCATTCTTCCGATGTAGGCAAAATGAGGACCCAGATTGTTGGGGGCAATATGCTGACTCTGTAAACTGCTTAGAGAGGGCTGCAAAGCACTGTAAAGCAGTATATAAGTCTGAGTGCTATTTCTATTTATGGGTGTGATTTGTGAACTCAATTCATTCTCATGCAGCATATGCAAACCACTGACTTGCTAATAGTTAGGTAAAAATGGGAATGTAGAAGAAATATTATGGCAATCTAATTGTGAAACGTGAAAAAATCAGCAACAAAATCCACTGAAGCAGATATTTTTTTGTAATTTTAGTAATTCCAGCTAGCAACTTTGGGAATCTTAGTATAATCCATCTATAAAGCATAAGGCTGAGGAATGAAGTGTAACTTAAAAAGAAAAAAATGCAGTATTTTCACATGTCTAATAGGTGATATATAATCATGGTAATTAATTACCAATAGCTGAAGATTGTACTTGTCATCATATCTATTTTTATAATAAAATTCCCTGATTAAAAGATGATCAGCTGTAAGCACTAAGGGAGATTCAATTTTTTTATGATATTATTAATAAAATTAAAAAAAATTCATATAAGAAATCTCATTAATCAGGAAGGAAGGGTTTATCACCAATATTCATTGTATTGTGGTGTGTGATAGGTTCATTATTTTGCTTACTGTACTGATAACCCTGCAAAAAAACCCCCGATAAACCCTAAGTTGGCAGTAGAGTTCTATCTCCATTTGGACTGAACAGTAGTAAAGAAACTATATATTTGTAGTATAACTAACTGAAATGTTTACTATTAAGAATGAAGAAATATGCTTGTAAAACTAATATGTTAAAATTCTTCCAATAAACAAAAAGGACAAAATAATAAACATAAAAGGACAATGCAATATCCAGGAACACTTTCAAACCTATTGTATCAACACATCTGAAACTTCCCTCGTGAAAACTGATTATGAGGACTCGATGACCTTGCTGAATGATATGGAATATAGGACAGAAGTGCGTAGTAGGGGAAAAATCATTTCTGGTCTTCATCCAATTCTTCCCTCTTGATGTTTCTATGCCATTACCCTTGGGATTCAGTAAGATTCTCCAATGCCCAAAGGATCCTTTGAGAAAGGAACAGATTGCTGGAAAAGTCAAGATCTGTTACATGCCACTATATACACCAAAAATTAAATGGATCCAAACCATAAAATGGAAGGCTGTTAGAGCAGCATGGATTTTTCCCCCCCAACATGGTTTCTTGGACAAACCAAGAACTTTACACAGGTTGTTTACACAGCCACATGTGGCTTCCAGTACCCCATCTCAGACAGGATGAAAATAGGACCATCTATTATCTATCTATCAAATTTTTATGGCCAACCATCTCACAAGAAGTAACTTTGGTGGCATACAATTAAATAAGTATATTAAAGTAATCATTGTTTTTTAAAAATATAAAACAATATTTTTTAATATTTTTAATAATAATTTTTAAAAATTATTATTAAATTAAAAAATATTTTTAATATTTTTAAAAATAACAAACCACTCTAGTGGTTTGTATTTATTCAAATACAAACCACTAGAGAGAGTAAATTATGCACAGAGATGGAGTCATCTTAGAGTATCACTGGTACCCTGGGACCCCCAATCTGATGACTTAGCTAGGTCTTGAAGGACTTATGGAACATTAACAGGGATGGAGCTAGCTTCACTTCAGAAGGGGGGGGGGGAATGTCCCATAAGGTGGGCATCACAGCCAAGAATCTGGCATTCTAGAGCCTACCAAGTGGTAAGTTCCTATTAGACAGGACCCAAAGTTTGCCCTCTCTGCCCAATCTAATGGAATGTGCAGAAATATTTGAGAAGAGACGGTATCTCAGATACACCCGTCCCATATCCTGAAGGTCTTTAAAGGTTAAACCAGAACCTTCTATTGAAGCCAGAAACAAGCTGGCAATAATGCAGCTCATGGAGCAGAAGTGTGACAATTGCTATTCCAGAAACACATATAACTGTCTGTCCTATTGCCTTCCGCAGCAATTGAAGCTTGTGGATGCTCAAGGGCAGTCCCATATAGAGAACATTGCAGTAGTTCAATCTGGAAGTGACTAGGAAGTAAATGTGAACAAAGCTCCTGATCCAGGAACAGTGCAACTGAAATACAAAATGAAGCTGTGCAAAGGCCCTCCTAATCATAATTGCAGTTGCTGTTCAAGCAGGAATTATGGATCTAAGAGGACCCCCAGATTGTGCACCAGGTTTGCCGGGGGGCAGTGCAACCCCCTCCAGCACAAAAGATGGCATAGTTCTAGAACCAGCAGGCCCCCAAAGCTAAAGCCATTCAGTTTTGCCAACATTCATCTGAAGCCTGTAGTTCCAATCCAGACCATCACAGCCTCCAGGCATGGGAATAAAATGTTCCTGGCATTGCTCAATTGATCGGGCAGGGGAGATATCTAGTCATCATCACCACATCTCCATCCCAGCCCCCAGAGGCTTAGTTGATGCCACACCGAAAGCCAGCTGGGTGTATCTCCAAAGAGCTACCCCCCTCTTCCAGACCCAGCAAGGTCTAGGTGAAACATATCAGATCATCAATTATAAGATCACTAATGAGAGAGGCCATGTTATAGACCCGTGATGGCGAACCTATGGCACGGGTGCCACAGGTGGCACGCGGAGCCATATTGGTGGGCACGCGAGTGTTGCCCTAGCTCAACTCCAGCGCGCATGCGTGCACTGGCCAACTGATTTTCAGGCCTTCTGGTCCCACCGGAAGTCGGGAAACTGGCTGTTTCTGGCCTCCGGGGGGAAGGGGAAGGCTGTTTTTGCCCTCCCCAGGCTCCTAGAAAGCCTCTAGAGCCTGGGGAGGGGGAAAAACGGGCCTACTGGGCCCACCGTGCCATCACGTACCAAAAGCAGGGGGAACTGGGGGGGTCACGTACGCATGCGCGGGAGGGCGGGGCGCATTGAATTATGGATGTGGGCACCCGCACCCCCCCCACTCCCCCCCCCGCTTTTGGCACGTGATGGCAAAAAGGTTAGCCATCACTGTTATAGACCAACCTAGCATTTAGATGCTGCAGTGAAAAACAGGGCCATTGAAAATTTGCTGATAGGTCCCAGCGCAAAGATCAAGGAGCTGGAACATAAAACCGGCATAAGACAACAGTCCCGCGTTCCCTGAAAATGGCCCATCTCCCTGTCTCCCAATGTATTTCCCCCGCCCATCACCATCAATATATTATGGGCTGCCTCCACACAAATGTCAGCGCCATCCCTACATCTAAGACTTGGAACCTCCCATTATCCTCTCCAACCATCCAGGGTGGATAAAAATCAATGATTTTTTTTAAAAAAATAAAAAAAAATCAGATTTAAAAAAATTAAATTGGATTTTTTTATTTTTATCAAATGTATTTTAATAAAATGCTTTTGGATTAAAATCTATATAAAGGTAGTTTTCTATTTAAGTTACATTAATAATTTAGTTTATTCAGCATGAAATGGAGCTTAGTTAGGTAGCATGATTTAGATTTAGATTTTATTGAACTTTTATACCGCCCTTCTCCCAAAGGACTCAGGGCGGTGTTCAGCCATATTAAAACACATATAAACCACAAAATTTAAGAATAATTTAAAAAGAAATATATAAAATTTGGCCCACAAAATTAAAAACTAACAAACACCCAATTTAAAAATTCCTATTTGGCCAGCCCGGCTTGTTGGAATAAAAGAGTCTTCAGAGCGCGACGAAAGATTTGCAGGTCGGGGATCATACGAACCTCTAGGGGCAGCTCATTTCAGAGGGCAGGTGCCCCCACAGAGAAGGCTCTCCCCCTGGGTGTCACCAGCCAACATTGTTTGGCCGACGGCACCCTGAGGAACCCCTCTCTGTGGGAGCGTATTGGCCAGTGGGAGGCTATCAGTGGCAGAAGGCAATCTCGTATATACCCCGGTCCTATATATTTACATTTTGGTAAATTAATTCAATGAATCCAAGCTCTGCAAGCTAAAGAGGAAACCTTCATTTTGTTTGCAAATAATAAT
Organism: Ptyas mucosa; assembly: GCA_012654045.1. Classification (NCBI taxonomy): domain Eukaryota; kingdom Metazoa; phylum Chordata; class Lepidosauria; order Squamata; family Colubridae; genus Ptyas; species Ptyas mucosa. The sequence continues at coordinate 4,494,266 of WNWU01013802.1, forward strand.
ATTAAAGATTCTAACTATCAGGAGGAATGAGTCGTTATATTTAAAGAGCACCTGTCATTTAAAGAGCACCTGTCATTTCAGATTCATCACGGCAGCACCTGTTAGCGGGCATCCATTCACCTGCTGCCTGCCATGTCCCTCACCTTGTTGTGTCACTGCTGCATCACCAGACATCCCTTTAAAGTGAATGGGACTGTCAGTGAGTCAACAGCAGGTCAGAGGAGGAGCCACTGTGGGACAGTTACTACAGAGCCTGTAGTACAGTGGTTTAAAGCACCCTGTTATTAACATCTATTAACATCTGCTGCTTGCAATTACTGCAAGTTCAAATCCCACCAGGCTCAAGGTTGACTCAGCCTTCCATCCTTTCTAAGGTAGGTAAAATGAGGACCCAGATTGTGGGGGCAATAAGCTGACTTTGTATAAATATACAAAAGTATGAAGGCTATTGCTTAACGCACTGTAAGCCGCTCTGAGTCTCCGGAGAAGGGCGGCATATAAATCAAATAAAAATAAAAAAAATAAAAGTTATGATTTAAATCAAGCCTTTTTACTAGTGATTTAAATCACGATCAAATCCACCCTGCCCAAAAACCAGCCATTTGTCCCCTTCCAATTATTATTATTTTCTAGACTAGACAACCTTGCCTAGTTGGGTCATCGTTTCAGAGATACTTCCTTACCTAACCAATGAAACAGACTAGTGGGAGTCAGTGAAAACTTCTAACCTCCTGTTGTCTTCCCCACTGAGTTTTCTGGTGGAAAGCTGACAAGAAGCACTGGAAGCCTTCCTTCCTTCCTTCCTTCCTTTCCATCCATCCATCCATCCATGTGTTCCTCCCTTCCTTAATTCCTTTCCCCTTGTTTTCTTCCTCCTTGTTCCTTCCTTCCTTTCCTCTCTCCAATCTGTTTGTTTGTTAGTTTCTTTCTTCCTTCCCTCCCTCCAAACTCTTTCTCCCTCCCTCCCTCTCTCCTTCTCTTCCCTTTCTTTCCTCTGACTTCCTTCCAGCAACATTGAATTTAGACTTCCTACTGGCTTTCCCCACAAGGAAGCTTAATTACTTAAGTTTAATAAATAATAATGGGTGTCACAGGAATTAGGGATGGTTCGTGGCGATATGGTGGAGGCTTGGGATGGGTGCATAGTAGGCATGAGAGGTGCAGTGAAAGCTGGGGAGGGCACATAGGGGTGCAGACCAGGAAGCCACACAGGGGGTATGTAAGAGTTGCCATGTGCAACAAGAAGAACATGCAGGAAGTTGTCAGGAATGTTGGAAATGATGATCACATGACTGTGGCTGATTGTGTCATCAACTTTTCAAAATTTCATTCCCACAGGAGTAATGGATCTTGGATTTTGGATGTAAGTTATCCTATGTGAGATATGTTGATTCAAAAATTGTTGCCCTATAATGTATCATTTCACCAATTATAAACAAACAGACATCAGAGTTTTAATAGTATACACATACATTTTCTTTTCTTTTCTTTTATGTACACTGAGAGCATATGCACCAAGACAAATTCCTTGTGTGTCCAATCACACTTGGCCAATAAAAAATTCTAATTCTAATTCTAATGGTGTGTCACCATAATTCCACCAAATACTTCTCAAGGGACATTTGTCATCTAGATTCTGACTAGATTCTTTTTTCTTCTTTAATTTTTCTTCCAAATTCACTAAATGTTCTTACATCAGGAACTATATTAACAAAACAAGCTTTGAAAGTTTTAAATCTACAAGGTAAGCAAGCCTTAATATCTAAAACATTTTTAAAAGTATGCAGAAATATGCAAATATTAAAAAGTAGTACTACTGTATTGTCATTCTGTTAACAACAAAATGAGTACCAACGCCACCTACTTACTTGTCCAAGGAAAGTTAGCAACATATTATATTTCTGTTAAATATAGTTTTGTTTTAGGCAATTTTTCTGAGTATAGAGCATATTAGCTTTGTAGTTCATAATGAAGTATTCACAACAACTCATCTGCTCTTCAAACAGTTAAAACTATCAAAGATGGTGCAGCCTCCAGTTTCATAGATTCAGGTGTTACTAAACATACAAAAATTCTGACATTTTCAAATACAACATAACAGCCATCATTACTATTCCCTTCAGGATATGTTATGCAGAGTGCACAAAAAAGTAAACAGTAGTAAACAAAAGAAAATAGGAGATAAAACAAAAGGAAAGAAAATTTAACTAGATCAAGTCGAAGTGCAAAAATTCCTATACCCCCAAGTCAAATTGTATGTTTCAATAAATCTCTAGAGTGAATAAAAACTGATACAACTTCTGCATGAAACGCCTACTTATTATATGTGAAATTATATGGAAATTCAAAATTAGAAAAGAGTGAATATAGTAGGTGTTTTGAAATATTTCCTTTGGCAGAAGTAATAGCTTTCTTCCTTTAGACTGATAAATCTTTTTGTTTCTGTTTTGAGAATCGTTCCTCACTATTTCTTATAAAAAATTCTAGCTCAGAAATAATCAGGATTCTTGCGGGCACTGCATGTTTGAGATCTCCCCACAGATTTTCAACAGTATTCCACCAGGATCTGAACAGGCCATTCCAAAACATTTTTCCTCTTTCCTGTAGGTTAGGGGTCCCCCCAACCTCCCAGTTCATGGACTGGCACCGGGCCCCGCAAACAAGCAAAGCCCCATCCGCAGGATGCAGACACTGTAGCACACGAAAGCTCTCTCCATGGTAGCGGTCCCTGGTACCCCAAAAGATTGGGGCCGCTGTTGTAAACAATTTAATGTTAATTTGGTAGCATGTTTCAGATTATTGTTTACCAAAACATCCAAACTCTTTTCAGCTTTAGTTTGAAGACCAAGAAAAACCTTTGCTAAAATAGTCTCCAAAACTGGCCAGAACTGCAAAACAGAGCCTGTTAATTTTGGAATTCAGTGAAACTTACAATTTGATCTAAAGTTTTTAATGTAAGTGTATTTCCCCACATGGTTTGAACCAGGCTAACCATCCTTGCTTCCATCACGCACATACACCAATTCATAGATCGATCGCTATTATTTAAACTTCTCACTTTTTTAAAGATCTCATCAATGACATTTAACTATAATATTCTCGCTCTTCCTTTTCTTTTCAACTTATTCACTCTTCCTTCATATATTGTTCTACAACTTGATCACGTTCTTTCTATACGACCAAACCATTTCAAGATTCTTCTTTCATCCTCACCTCAAAATCCTTTGTTTTCTAATTAAATCAGAATCTTTCAAATGAAAAAACTATTGGAAAACAAAATTAATTTGTAATTTACATGCAGGATTTTATTCAGGAGTTCAAGGCAGCATAGATAGCATTCCTTCTTTCTATTTTTCCCTACAATAACCTTGTGAGGCAGGTTGGGCTGAGAGAAAATGAATCTGATTCATGAGGACAGACTACAATCTAGGTTTTCTCAATGCCATCCCAATAGCACTGGTACATCACACTGGTTCCCTAAACCAGGATCTTCTGCATGAAAGTGATGCAGTATGTAGCTTAGAGTTTAGCCCAAAACAATATCCTTTCTGTAATTTCTAGTTAACTTTCTGGTTCCTCTCTGCCATTTTTATTACTCGCAATCTGTAATATGGTAGATGTGAACCATACCCTCTAGGCTCTTTCACACTATTGTAATATCTGTAGATGGTAGTAGCCAAGGAATGCTATCAACTTTTAACGCTGTTTCCATTAGAAGAAATGGGAAAATCTTTTTGAAGTATATAGCTATATACAGTTGACTATTATCAATTTTATTTCAATTCTGTTTTTTTTAAAAAACAAGCGTAGAATCTTGAATAAGGCTTATCAAAGAATACTTATCCTAGAATCAGTTTCCTTATAAAACCTCATGTCCTAGTCTACAAATCCCTCTACTATGGTCATCATAACTAAGTAGCTTTGCCTATCGTTTTCACCCAAGCCACATGTTTCAAGCTAGCAACTGTAGTAAGCAGACATAAAAATTTCTAAAGTTAACAGGAATATTTATTCAGAGCACTATTTAATTCTTCTAATTTAATTGTTTGTGGTACTTTTTTAGTTTTTAATCAAGTTGTAAGCTGCCCAGGGTTGCTGTATCAATGAGATCTGTGCCATAAAAGTTGAACAAATAAATATGGATCCAGACCTGTATGTCAAAAAGCAACGAAGGCCACATGTAATTCAAAATATAATTGTGTATTAAAATATATCAGGATTCTTTTGCACAGAAAATCTTTGCTCTGCTTGAGGTTGCCATTCTTATGTCAAGTTGGGTGATATCTGAACAGAGATACTGAATCCAAAATCCATATTGAGGCAACAGCCCTATCAGGTCAACTCCAGATTACAAAATAGCATGTACCCTTTTGAAACTTCTGGAACTTTTCATATAACGTGAGGATAAAATAAACCTTTAGAAAAAGGGAGGTGGTAAATGCTATATAATTCATGCCCCCAAAAGGATTTCATTTGCTCTTTTTGTTTATTTGTTCATTTAATTTTTTTTGTTTTATTTGGTGTACATCTGTACTTACTTTTTGTAGGAAATGTCAGTTGCTCTTTGGCCAGATGAGTTGACCAACATATAATGTGAATGAACTCTATTTGCTATCTTTATTATGAACAAATGTTTATTTTTTCCCAAAGAGTGCACAGATTCACCTGCTTTATGACTCACATAAAGCTTTACAAATTCAAAGTAATTCCATTTGAAATACAATCCTAGGAATGTCCATTCATAAATAAGTTATTCAAGGTCCAGTAGGACTAACAGTTCACTGCTACAAATGTCTGTTACAAAAATAAGTCCTTCAGCGTGAGGCTTACTTCCAGAAAGGTATGGATAAGATTACATCCTTGCACCTAGATGAGTATTATCTAGCTGCAGTCTTAAGACAGAAACAAGATCAAAGTGGCTTCCTAAAACACTGGCTACAGTTCTTCCAAAACTAAATAACCAAGGCATGGGAGCCCTAAGAAACTTTCTTAAAGTTCGGGATATTACTCTAGATGAGCTACCTTCAAAGACGAATCCTTACTATGTCCTGGACTACAATCTACCTTTACTGGAGGTGGTGGAAGCTGCAAATCAACACACCTTCAGGTTACCCACACACTGAGGAAGTCTCATCCAGATGAAAAGGCGACCTAGTTGTAACCTATAGAGCAACCACCTAAACCATCTTGTGCTCATTCCACTCCAGGCTTCCTCATTCTGATCATCAGTCCCTTCGAAGAAAATGCCATAATGGATTGAGGCTTCCCAGCACGCGGTCGTGCAACAAAAACACCGGTCTACGTACGTGCAATTGTTGTGACAACCTCTACGTCCACTACCACTCGTGTCCCAGCCAGGGCGCTGCTCTGTAGGGAGCCCTCAGGGAGGGAGGCCGTGAGGTATTTCGCTCTCCTCCTCCAAGACCGAGCCCGGTGGGGGCTCCTGGCTGGGCCTCTCCTATTTGCGAATGCCTGCCTGCTCGCCTGGCTGCACCCACCCACCCACGACCCCAAGAACGGGCTCCTCCACGGGACGAGCATCCTGCTGCTCGAGCTCCGGTGAGCCCACCCGCGCTGCGCGTGAACGTGGGCGAGGGAAGTGCGCCTTTTACAGCCACCGGGGGGGGGGGGGGAAACCGTCCAGGGTGGCGGCACCGCCGCCGCCAATGCTGCTAACCTGCATGCCGCCTCCGTCCGCCTCCGCCTCCGTCCGCAGCCTCTTGCTTTGGCCGCTCTCGGCTCCGTCCCCGCCGGACATGGGCTGCTCCAGTTCGGATTCCCGCTTGACCCCTCGAGGGGCTGGGACGCCGACGCCGGGCACGAGCTGCTGGTGCTGGATGCCCTCCGCCATCCGAGCCGGACCCCGGCCGCCCCGCTTCCCCTAGGGGGAGCCGCTGCAGCCGCCGCCGCCGCCGCTTCACAGTCCCCACAAGCCGACCACCGATCGCTCTTTCTCCGCCGCGGTTCTCAGGCCCAGCCCGCCGGGTCCAGCCAGGACCCCCGGGAGCACGGCTGGAAAACGTCTCTGCCCCCACCGAGGGGAGCCCTGCGAGCAGACGGCCCCAGCGGAAGCCCCCGCCGCGAGACACCTCGGACACGGGCCCGCCGAGCAGCGCTGAAAGCCCCGGAGGAGATCGCGGCGGCCCCAGCAAGAGCAATCGCCGCCAGAGACGTGGAGGGAGGGAGGGAAGGAGAGGGGGAGGGAGGAAGAGAGGCCGAAGCCCTTCGATTGTCTTCGGAAAAGCCGGAGGGGAGTTACGGCTCCCTACGATCCCCTCCTTCCTTCCCGTTCGGCAATCTTCGGAAATGGCGAAGAGGGGCGGGGGGGAGGAGGGGAGCGAAGGGCGGAGCTACTGGCGGTACTTGATACTTCGCCCGGGAAGGGCGGTTCGGCGGGCGCGTTGAGAGGAGGGAAGGCCGGAGGTGGCTGAGTTTGTCGGGCGGCGGCGGCGGCGGCGGCGGCGGCGGCAGAGGAAGCCAGGCGCTCGAGGCGGCGTTTTTTTTTTCCACAGCTAGGGCGATGCAAGATGAAGTGCAAGATCGTTGGGTCTCTATTTTATAGATAAAACAATCAGTGTCCCCTCCTGCCTGTCTGTCTCTCCACTCGAAGAAACCGCGCTAGACAGTCACATTCCTTAGTTCGGTTTTCTTCGCTGCCAGCGCCATACGGTAAACGTTTATAATCGCTCCCCTTTTTCTAAAAGGGGGAGTATTCCCCGGGGTTCCAATTTGTGACCGTAAATACTTCAAACGCTAAACCCGGCAAGCTTACCGCGAAGTAAATGGAATTTAATTTGGAGATAGCATTTAGGATTGTTATTTTCCGCGTGTTGGAAGGCACTTTCATGCCTTCCATTGAGGACCTGTATACTGCACGAGTCAAAAAGAGGGCTGTGAAAATATTTACAGACCCCTCGCATCCTGGACATAAATTGTTTCAACTCCTACCCTCAAAACGACGCTATAGAGCACTGCACATCAGAACAACTAGACACAAGAACATTTTTTTCCCGAACGCCATCACTCTGCTAAACAAATCATTCCCTCAACACTGTCAAACTATTTACTAAGTCTGCACTACTATTAATCTTCTCATCGTTCCCATCACCTTCCAGTTATGACTGTATGACTGTAACCTTGTTGCTGGTATCCTTAAGATTTATATTGACCGTTTCCCTATGACTATCATTAAGTGTTGTACCTTATGATTCTTGATGAACGTATCTTTTCTTTTATGTACAGAGAGCATATGCAGCAGGACAAATTCCTTGAGTGTCCAATCACACTTGGCCAATAAAAAAAAAATCTATTCTTTTAATTATGTATTTCTGTATACACACTTACATACACTTACACACTTTCTCTCTGGTCAAGTCCTCCTGAAGTCTTTGTATTAGATACAGAAGGATCAAAAAGGAAATCCAGTGATCAACAGGAACCAAAATCTTTCTAAGTTGGAGAAGAAAGACTTTTAGGGAGATCATTAATTACTAATGCTTTATCATTTGAACATAGCAAAGATTAGGTGTTGGGACAATATGGTAGATACTATTGGTGTGCTAAAAATTCTGCATGTTCAACCATTGTTAAACTTGATTGAAAAGATTGTATAAAAGCGTATTTGACAATGTTAGGTAAAATATGTTGCTTTTCAGCTGTTGTCACTGTTTCTCAACTTCGGCAGCTTTTAAGATATGGACTTCAATTCCCAGAATTCCATATCTGGCATGGTGGCTGGGGAATTCTAGGACTTTAAAAGTGCATATCTTAAGCTGCCAAAGTTGAAAAACACAGCCCAGTGAGTTGAGATGACCAGGAAGTAGTGTGTGTAATGTGTATGTAATGTATGTGTACCTTCCTATGTCGCATATCAGACAGTAGACGAGAAGTTCTTAGTCTTAAGGAAGATTTCATGACATAACTCAATCCCTGGTGGTTTTTTTTTCAGATCTAGAGGTCTGGTAAATAGAAAGATTGCAGAATGATAAAGAAACATGTAACTGGGGAAAAAAAGTAAAATCAGTCTCAGCTTGTATATTTAGAAGTGTTTCTCACTGCTGGCCACTTGAAGATGTAGGGATTTCAACTCCTAGAATTCCCGTCAGCCATGAAAATTTGTCACTTTTCTATCATCATTTTTTGTGTAGTTGAAAACCATTCCTGTGTAGTTGAAGTCAATTTTGAAACTTATTTGATGCATGAATAAATAATGCAACCTAATATATAGTTTTGCTTCAAATTTTGAATCTTTGGCAGTCATATTTAGTTTTGTTGGTAAACTGTTCACTGGTCCTCATAATGTTGGGATTTTGTTTCTCTGTGGTCAAAAGGAGGACATCTGATAGCCGTCTGTCTATTGATAACTGAGTTGCCGGTTTCCATCTCCTTAATTCTCAGTGGACTTCTTGATATAAAATTTAAAGCCCCAACCAATGTGTGATGGTTGAAGAAGATGGAAATTGTTGTAAATTTATTTTTATTTTAGATTTTGAAAGGAAACAGCTGTTTTATAAAAGTCGTCGGACTGTTTTACTGACAGTGATGCCAAAGACAACTTATTCTTAGCTTCATTTTTCAGACCCTTCACTGTTTAACCTAAAACAATGATTGGTGAATAAAATTATTCAATTTTTGGTTCTGAATTCAAATTACATTTACACTTATGGTATTTGTATTTTTTGGAAGTAGTGACTTTGTTTTTTGTTTTTAATGTACATTGCCTAATGGCTATTACTATGAAATAACTAACAATAAATAAGTGCAGTAAAGTCCTTTCCTTACAGCTTGTTTCCCAACTTTCCAATAATGGTTTGAATGTCTCTACTGCATATATTCGATGATAATATAAAGACATCCCTTTGTATATTTGAAGTTTTCTCAATTTTGTCTTCCCAAGACTTGGAGGGGTGGAGTTGTCTTGTGTTTGATCTCTATAAAACATAGGTATAATCTTGGCAATCTACAAGTTTATGTAGGCAGGGGTTCTCAAAAACTGAGTAAGACATCCTTTCTCTCAGCACTTAAATTCTTTCCCTCCCCATTCCCATTCTATTTTAAGCTGTATCACAAACTACCAACTATGTTTTAGCTTGACATGCTGTATGTATCAGCCAGTATAAGTTTATGTTGCAGTTATATCATGCTACTCCTAATCAAACTCCATGTCTCACCACAAGATGCAGTGCATAACCTCAGTTGTGTCTTCATAGAATTGAAGAAAAGCAATCTTGAAATACTGTTCAGCCAATTGAGCTCTAGAAGGGATCTCTGGGTGACTAAATTTCCCTTTGGAGGGCCGGAGCATAATCCTTGAATGTTATCCCTTGCATCTAACATCAATCAGTCCTTTCGGTTTTGGTTTTGAGCCTTACTACCATCCCCTGCCCCTGAATATCACTATGTTATGTTTCTTCAGGTCGTAAAAAATATTATAAACGTACCCTTTGGAAGAAAGTCATTACTTAATATATGTAACCTACTTAGCATGTTGCTTTTTCTTTTTTAAAATAATGTTGGAAATTAACTTGATTGCAAAACATAGTTTAGGAGCTGTTTTTATTGTGCTTTTGTTTAAGGGTATTTGTTTTGTGAATTGTTCTACACTCATTTAAAAAAGGAATATAAACATCTAAACTAAGGTTTACAACTAATTTGAAGTGTTGCACTTTATTTTCAGATGCATCCTTTTCATTATTTTAAAAGGTATCTTTAATCATTATAACTGTTACTCTAATAGGATTATGAGGAATTGACCGATAAATTAAATCATGATATGCTTCCCAATGTGTTACCTAGGATTTCTGAAAATTATAGTTCAGCAATATCTAGACTACCAGAGATTATTTATTCTTTAAAAGAAATTTCTGTATTTGAATATGGCTATGTTGATTTTCATTACATTACTAATATTTGTTATCAACTAAAATACATCAAATTTAAAAAATCAAGCTCTAAAATATTGATCTCCCTATTTTATAGCGTATATCAAAATGACCAAAGGTTTTCAGTTAAAATGGATTATTTCATTTCTGCTATTTATGAGTACCAGTTTGGCAGTTAGAAAATAGAATTGAACTGTGCCACCTTTCTAAAGGAATTAGATGACCGTTTCCTACAGGTATATTGAAATGGACTACAGATAGTCCTTAATCCTAACCCTATCCTTTTGTTTAACAATGGTTCAAAGTTATGACCACCTCTGAAATAGTGAATTGTGACCCGTCCTTAAAATTACTACCGTCACACAGACACACACACACACACACACACACAGTCATGTGAACTGGCTCAAATTTGCAACAGGTTGCATCGTGATTTACAACCTTCCTAGCTGGCTTCTGACAAGCAAAGTCAACAGGAAGTTGGAGTCACGTAACTGTTATTCCTTTAACAATTGTGTGATTCACTTAATGACCATGTGATTTGCTTAACGGCAGTGGTAAAATGGTCATTAAATTGGGTCCAGTCGTGAAGTCTCACTTTACGGCCACACAGACTTACACTGGAAATTCCAGTCCCAACTGTGATAGTAAATCAAAACTGCCCTTTTGCCACTTAACAGTTCTTGGCAGATAGAGTTTTGCAAAACAGCAGCATTACACACTATAAGAATATCCAAGGGTTTGGGGGGGGGGGGTATTTCAAATTATTTGCTAGGGAAGCATAAGGACATTTGCTTGATTGAAAACATTCCATTACCTAGCACAGAGCTTCGTGTTCAGATTTTATTACCATGTTAACACATGATGCTATAGTTTAATGAAGTTTGTTGAGTTTTGAATTAAAGTGATATAACACATCCATTATGACTTATGGAAAGCAGAATAGTTGGTTGTTCAACAAGCCATGTTAGCAAATTCCCAGTGTTGCATACGAAGAAGTCACTGTTTGCCTCAGATGATTCCATTTTTTATAGCAAAACATTTAAGTGCATAGTCAAACATGTGATTTATATATAGCCCTTAGCCACAGATACAATACTGTACTGGCCTCCTTTAGTTTATAGTTGGGATTCTGCAAGAACTTTAGGAATATTTTGGGGGGCTGTTGTTTTTTAATGTATTTTAATGCAGGACGACAGGGCTACCATAATCATGCTGGATTATTTTATATCCAAACACATATTCCCCACTATCCTTATCTTATGTGCTGTTTGTGAGAAACCCTAGTCTTTTATCAGAAACTCTTCACAGCAAGACAGTTCTTATCGATCTCTAGCAATATCTACCTGTCTGCATCCTGTTTACTACAAAACAGAGGCACATAATTTGTTCCATTATGGCAGCTCCTCTCACTTTCACTGTATTCCAACACATGGTAGAGAAGTACACACAGCAGATGGTAGTACATGGATAATCTTTATTGTTAGAGGAGCACCGGCAATCCATTACTGACTGTAGTGGAGACACATGCTAAGGCACTTATTATATAAAAAAAAGGTTTGCAAATTTGGTTTGGTGACAGCAACAAGGATAGGAGGTTCCTGCAGTGAGAGCAATAACCATACAGTATAGGATATTCTTATTTTAATTTGTCATTTACTTAGAAGTTTAAATGCAGCATATACAATATGGTTAAGTATACAGATAAATCCAGCAACCAGTGTATGGTGTAGAAAAGTAAAGACTATCTATATAATTGCAGTCCCCATAGAAAGGCAGTGATAAAGACCTTTACTGTATTTTCTTAATTACTTATAAACAAGAGATACCAAGGTCTTCAACATATCATCTGTGCAGATTAAAAGTTTTTTTTCTTATTTAATATACTCTTAGTCACTGTGCAGAATAACTAAACCTATCCCCTGATTATAGAGCTAGAGGCTTGGACATTATAGTAAAGAAGCACTTCCTTGCCCATACTCCATTCAAACCCACTAAGTTCTGTTTCTTACCATTAAATATATTTGGTCCCAAACAGGTTCTCCAATAAGAACATAGGAAAACTTGATGCTTTCTTGACTTGTCATTAACTATTGGTTCATTCCATCTTAGACATAAAGCCTGAGACACCATTGCACTTCAGAACTGTCCAGGTATTGGTTACAAGGAGGGATCAAATTAATAAAGTCTCTTGTAAGAGAAGCTTCCTTCTCCTTCATCCATTCCCGAGACTTTGTGATCTACATGATTTCAAAGACATTTGGAAGGCATGCTGGGAATCCTTGCTTTTCCTATTCAACATGACTTTAAACTGTTAAGTGGACAGACTGAAGAAGAAGTCAAAACTATGAGGTCACCGAACATGATTGCCAAAAGCAAACAAAAGAGGAGGAATAAAGGTGGTTCCTTGCCTCTATCACAAACTCGTTATTAGAAGAAAATAGTTGATTTATAGCAACAGAAAGTACTCTCTTTCCCACCAAATTACAAACATTTACTGGCAGCTGTGGGAAGAACAATCAATGTTATAGGCATCTGTAGTGCCCAGTCTCATATCAGACTACAGACTCTTTGGCATTCAATACAAAAGAGTGTGATGCTGGGAGAGATGACACTAATGTCTGATGGCTCCAAATAGTCCAAGAAACATTGCAACACTATGATCCGCTTTCCCCAGCATACTTTAGAACGATTTTGTGACAAAGGGAGGGTAGGTCATTTGATAATGGGTAACCTGGAAGCAATTCTATTCAGTAGCTTTGGCATCACCACCATCTGCCTTGCCATCCAATTCTTCATCAGATATTTCACCTGGTCCCTTCCTGGGAATCCGGCGTGTCATCACAAAGGGCATATCTCCTCGTCTATTGGAGAAAGTAACACAAGTTAAATGGGAACATTGGTACTCCGCTCTTAGGCAATCTACTCATTCAGACACTAGCATGCTCAAGGTAGAAACATTAAGTCAAGTTCATGTGAACAGCAATTTTACCTAAGTTTGCTTTTCAGGGAAGTAACCTCCCGGTTCATGGCATCAGCGGTCTCAGTGATATCCTCCAGTTCTCGTTGCAGCTTTCTGCGAGCTGCGTTGGCTCGTTGTGCTTCTTCTTCTGTCTCTTCCAGCTGACGCTTAAGTTGCTTCAAGCGTGCATTTATCTTATCTGCCTGTAGTGCAAAAAAGAAGAATCATCAGGGTCATAGTTTATTCACATGCAGATATCAATCCTGACTTGGAATCTTTGATATGCCGCCTATAAACTAAGTGTGAATTCTTCAAAAGAGATGCCTAGCAGAACACTTCAAATTATTAAGTCATGTTTTTTTCCATTCTGACAAAGTTGCCTCACAATCTGAAATGGCATAAGTACTTCTTTTGAAGTACTAGTACACTTCTAATATAGAATAGTCCTGAACACAGCTATGCAAAGTCAATTTCATTTATTATTATTTTGAAATCCTTCCTTTCCCCTAATAGCTCACAGTACTACACAAGGACAATCTGTATCAAAGTACTATAAGTGTTCTATGGGTATGTTTGGCCAAGATGCTAGTAGCTGGCTCAAAGTCATACAATGAGAACTTGAACAAAGTTTCCTGATCCTAATGTAACATTCAGTTGTATCCCCTTTGAATACACTAAGTTCCTTCTTCTCTTGGAGACTGATCTATGATTCCAGGGTTTAGAAGTTAAGCAATACAAACGATACCTCAATTCTAAAATTGAGAAGTTCCATTACTAGACATCCTGATTACCCAATCACATACAAGACTGACAAAAATGTATTAACGCAGGAATATTTGGTCGTAGCAAAAAGGTTGTAGAAATCAATAAAGGGCAATACTGCTAATATCTTAACTTGCTAACAGTTGAACTTTGTAGTGTGGTAGGTAATGGTTTCTGCCATGCAGCTTGGATTATCAAGCATCGGTTTTGAAAATGCACATACCTGATCTTTATATTGTTCAGCATTGCGTCTTTCATCTTCCACTTGTAGAACAACATCCTTCAGCTTCTTCTCAGTACGTCGGACCTGCTTGCTGGCAGCCTGGCGTTCCCTTTAAAAAAAGCAGATAGGTCATGCATGTTTGCTTGTTAACTGCACAAGTAGACTAAAGGTTAAAGACTGAAAGGCTTTGAAATTGGCACTGCAACAAGCTGCAATGTCTAAGTGAAGTTTCATTTAGGACCAAAACAAATAGAAAATGGGACGCCGCTTGGTTACTCTATGAAGGCTCTCTATAGTCTGAGCTGTGTGCTTGCCATCATCAAGCACTCTACTGCACTACACCGAACAGTTATGTTTGTCCTGCATGGCAAACAAGCTAACAGTAAACAATAGCCTAATCCAGAAACCACTACCACCAACACTGACACGGCAAGCCACTAGTATATAAAATGAGAGCAAATCCGACTCCTAGACTGAAAATGTTACCTAGCTTGGTAATGAACCATCGACAAGAAAACAATCAAGCTCAGAGTACAAAAAAAAAATTACAATTCCACCTTGAGCTATAAATATTCTCTTCCATTGAAACAACTTTTTCCTAATCCAAAAACGGCTGAACAGGAGAAACATAACAGTTTAGTGTACAATGGAACAATTGAAGGGGGCTAGAAATTCGAGTCACTGAGGGCCAGTACACAATTTTCCATATACATCTACTTCAAAGATTAATTTTGTACTCTAGATAACTTGAAAGACCTCAGCAGTCACACTGATTGATCTGCCTTTCACTCAATCCTTTTCTAAGGACTTCATTTCCAGGATTTAATGAAGGATAGAATAATCAGCACCTAAAGTTTAGGTGGTATGTGCAAAAGGCTGCTGAATTTTGACCATGTAAATCGCTCTCAATAACTCCAGCCTCTATATCCTTCCATTGTTCCTCTAGGTAAAGACAAATCATGTACAGGGCCATTAAACTGCAACAACTGGACAGTGAACTTGTGGTAGATTATCAATACCTACTTTGTCTCAGTGTCGAGCTGTTCCTCCAGCTGTACTATTTTTGCCTCAAGAGCAGTGATAGAAGACTTGTATTTAGATTTCACAGCACTCTCCATTTCCTGAAGCTTTGCCTTTAGTTCCTTATTCTGACGCTCTGCTTGCTGGCGAGCATTTTCATTTTTCTGGGCATTACTGCGTTCTGCATTCAGATCTGTATTTATCTGATCAATCTGGGAAAGAGAATAAGAGGTATGTTAACATCATGTATGTGTATATTTCTTCCTCCACATCCTTTAATTTTTCCTTTCCCCATTTTTGTCACTTTTACTAAAATCTTATCTTTTAGGTTGATGATGCAGGGCAGGAGAGTATAGAAAAGTAATCCATGTTCAGTGCCAATAAGGAAAATTATATACATACAATTATATACATTATATATATATTACACGTGATTTTCTTTTACTTTTATAAAATAAATATTTATCAGAAGCTGCACAAGTTATCACTGCTTGATATCTAAGTAATATCTTGCTTATTGATAGTTTGTTGAATATATCACAATCAGCTGATATTGCATGATATATTAAGCCATTAACCATGGTTTAAAAACCACTTTTAGGTTTCACACAGCATTCTAAACTCAAACCAATTGAAACCTCTCAAGCAAATACCTGAAGATTTGCCTTCTTGAGACGATCATTCACCAACTCTGTATTACTCTGCTCTTCCTCCAATTCTTCTTCAAGCTGAGCTATCCGAGCCTCCAAGCGACGTTTTTCTTCCAAGGCCAAAGCTCTGAGATACAAAAGGAATATATTCATATACATTTTCAAGAAAACATACCTAATTATTTATCTTCTATAAGCAATTCTCAAAAAGTTATGAGCTAATCCCTCTATCTCCAGAAAAAGAACATTTTACATACTTTTCAGAGTATAAGACGCACTTCCCCCCTCCCAAAAAAAAGTGGGTAGAAATGTTTGTGCATCTTATACAGCAAATGTTGCCAAAGCCCCGCCCACCCGCCAGCCCCCACCCTTCGGCCTTTGTCTCCCAGCAATTTACCTCCTTACAGCAAGCAGCAAACTGCGTGGTCAGCTTCAGTACAGCCTGATTTAGCACCAGCAGCTGATTGGCGGTTGGATCTGCCTCCCGGAATACCTCCTATCAGCTGTTCCAGGCTGCAGGGATTGCCACCGCCCATCACCGTCGTCACCTATTGCCGCCTCCGCGTGCCCCATTTTCAGCCTCCATGCATCCCGTTTTCGGCCGGCACACACCCCATTATTGGCCTCCGCGTGTCCCATTTTCAGCCTGTTCCAGGCAGCGGGAATAGGCGGCGGCAGTGAACACAATGCCTGGAATGGGCCAAAAATGGGTGGCATGGAGGCCAAAAACAGGGGGCATGGAGGTGACAATAGGTGACGGTGGCAATGGTGGCGATGGACAGCGGCAATCCCAGCAGCCTGGAACAATTGATAGGAGGTATTCCAGGAGGCAGATCCAACCACCAATCAAGTGCTCGTGCTAAATCAGGCCGTGCTGAAGCTGACCACGCTGTTTGCTGCAAGGAGGCAAATCGCTGGGAGGCAGATTTTTTTTTTCTTGTTTTCCTCCCCAAAAGCTAGGTACGTCTTATTCGGAGCATCTTTTAGCCAGAAAAATTCGGTATATCTAATTATCAGCACTTAAGGTATAGGCATTATAGAACATCTTTTGCAGAACAGCCTTATTGCTCCGTGAAAGAAAGAAAAAAATGTTATTCCTCACCCTTTACCACTACTGTTAGCAATCTCATCAGCCAGCTCATCCCTCTCTTGTTGAGCCTGGCGCTTGGCACGTTCAGCAGCTGCAAGTTCCTGAAATCAGAGTAAGATGTACACAAACTCCTTGTGAAAATTAAGCTTTAAAAATCAAATATTGTAATCTAATTGTAACTAGGATAATCATATACTTTTACGTGTCAGAATAACCAATAGTCACGTATGTATAATATTTATTATATATATTTATTAAGACGTGTGTGTGTGTGTCTTTTTTTAAAAAACTTTTTCTTAGTAAAAACCAAGTGTTAAAAAATTTACTGAACTAGCAATTACTTGCCAAAACAGCATCTAAAGCTACCAGGCATGCAATCACAAATCAACCAAAACATCCATGTTTATGTATGTATGTATGTATGTATGTATGTATGTATGTATGTATCTATCTATCTATCTATCTATCTATCTAATCTGATCTATCTATCTATCTAATCTGATCTATCTATCTAATCTGATCTATCCGTCCGTCTATCTGTCCATCAATCTCTGGAAAGAATCAAGAAAAATTTGGAGAAACAACTATTTTTAACAGCTCAAAAGTCTCCTGTATTCCTACTTTAACATCAATCTATTGATAAATGAACTCATTAGGTCACTGAATTTACTTCCTAACCGATGGAATTCCTAACCTCCGCACCCCCCGTTTTTGGCCTCCATGCCCCCCATTTTTGGCCCATTCCAGGCAGAGTGTTCGCTGCCGCTGCCTATCCCCGCTGCCTGGAACAGGCTGAAAATGGGACACGCAGAGGCCGATAATGGGGTGTGTGCCACCCCAGTGGGCTGGCCTGGAAGTTAACTTCATCCCAGCTTGCAAAGAATAGTGTGAACATAGACAATATAAAAATTGGTATGTTTGTGCTTGTGGCATGCTGGCTAAAATATGCCAAAACTGACTGGTACTGTCCTTGACTAAATGAAGCACAAATACGACCAAGTCTATACCTTACCTATCTTACTAAAATAGGCAACATGAAAGCATTACTTGACCACAAGTCATGATAGCAGGGGAAGCCAATGACTTATGGGTTAATTTGGTACGATACATAATCTTATATAATGTTCAATGTAAGAGGAATAAATGGTAAAAAGTATGGATTAATAGATGAAATAAAATTAAAATAATAAAGAGGAAGGATTTGATAAATGTGAATGAAGGTGGTCTGATCTTGCAGAGTAGTGTTGATACACACACAGAAGTGATGGTATAAGATTGATTATGAATTAAAGGATAAAATGTATGTTACAAAATATGCTATCTAGGTTTCTTTAGTTTGTGTGTAATGTAGTAATCCCTACATTAATGATAGTTGCATACTATGCTGCAATGGCTGGTGATAATGGAAAAATCAGATACAGTTTTTGTGAGAAAATGCGCAGTGTTCTGAATAAATATGATCAATGAGGAAATTATTTTGCTTGACGACATGAATGACATCTGCTTGATGATGGATGGAAATGAGACAAGTAAAAAAAATGATTTGGGACTCTAGAATAAATCAAAATGTGATTGGTGTTTAACTGCTTCAAATACTGCTTCCAAAATTAAATCTATTCATACCTACACATATGGCAAAGGAATAAATAAAAATCCAAATGAAATTACCGGTATGTTGAAAGAAAATTAGTGAAGAATACAAGAATAATAATTTATTGTGAATGTGAGATGGATGGTTATTTGGTAGTGGCAGGAATAGGGAAAAAAATGGGCATTGCTATATGTATCCCATATAATAAAGTGTTCAATGAATGGAAAATGGCCTTAAGGAAATTGGATGTGGATACTATTTAGAACGGAGTGCATAAAATTATGTTACAGTATCACTATAATATGACAGAATGAGAGGACGACATTATATAACGTTTACACAGCAAAAACAATGAGTGAAAAAAGGGCTGAAAAAGAGAAAGTGACAGTAAAGGTTAAAAAGAGGAGAAGAAAATGTAAAGCAATTTTGATGGAAACAAAATTGTTTTGGAAGTGGATGAAGAAGGCTTAACAAGGAGCCTCCAGCACAGTGAATGGGATTTAAAATAATGAAATTATTTGGAATGAAATTGAAGCAAATGAGTAAGCTGAATGTGGAGGAAATGAGGTACTTATAAATATGCGTGATAAAGCAACAAAATACTGTCACTGAAATTATGTAGTGAATGAATGTAAATTGAAGTGACCAGTACAAAGTACTTGCAGTATTTAGGTCATTCAGAGAGAATGAATAAGGATTGAATTGCAAAAGAAACATAAGGAGGACCAGGGAACAGAATGAGGAGCGAGAGAAAACTGTGACAGATACGATGACATCCTCAAAAAGAATGAACGGAGATATTTAAAGAACAAAAAGCAATGTTACGAAATAATTTTATGTAAGTGGTGGTAACAAAGGAGATAGAAATATATGGAGAGTTATAATTAATGGTGCTAATAAATTATTTTTAACTGTTCCATTTTCAGTTTTTTTCCCCATGTATATTCTATTAGAGTTTATTAGGGTTCTCCCACTCCAAAATATTAATTACCTCCTGCATTTGAATCATTTCTGCTTCCATATTCTTCAACTTCTTTTCATTCTCTTTAGCCTGTGCCAAAATTTCTTCTCTTGAGCCACGTGTATCATCCAGTTCCCGCATGCAATCCTTCATCTGGGCCTAAAAGTTACAGATAAATTCATGAGTATATGAAACTTATATAACAAATTTTATATCAGTTTATATAAATTTATAACAAAATACACAGTGAATCTGATTTATAACAAATCAGATTCACTGTGTACTTTGCCCAAGAAAAATCTTAACAGGTCTCCAAGACTTCAGGCATCTAATAGTTTTCAACTCCACAACCCAACAATTTTTAACTAGTGCAGCCAAAGATTCAGTGTGAGAACTTCTACACATAAAGCATTCTCTCTGTGAAATACTTAAAAGGGATATTATCGGGTCAGTTCAGCCTAGTTGTCAAGGACTGGTTAAACTCTTCTACCTCTGAAGGAAAGACAAAAGCCAAATAATTACAGAGTGGGTGGAGGCCTCAAACTCTAGCAGGCACACTGCTCACCTCTACACCCTCATGTTGTTCACCTCACCAGATGCCTCCTCTACAATTACAGTCCCCCACTGATATATGTACTAATGAGAGAGACCAGGATGCAACTGATTGTTGGCTAATGCAGGAAACACCCCTGTCTAAAAAGAAACAGACTTTTCATAAAACCCATCTGAAGATTTGTACATCTAGACTTCTTTCCTAAATCAAAATAACAACTGCTAAGCCTTGAATATTGTTTGGATTGCTTATTTCACTTCATTGCTTGTGACACAGCAACAAAAAAATCAATATTACACATGAGGCAAATCTCACCTGTAACTTCCGGAGCTGTTTAATAGTTTCCTCACGACTCTTATTAGCAGAGTCTATATGGGCCTCCAAATCCTTAAGGTCCATTTCCAGCTTCTTTCTGGCAGCTACAGCAATAGAGCGCTGTTTCCTTTCATCTTCCAGCTCCACTTCCATTTCTCGCACCTGAAAGGCATCAAAGCATAGACAATTTACATATGAATACAATCCAGGTCCCACATCCTTATGCAAGGGGACAAAAAAAATTAATGCTTACTAACTCATCAGAGAGTTGGTAAGTAATCTTATTGCCTGGCTAAAGTTTTCCACTAAAGGTTGCGAAAAACTGTTCAGGAATTTTCAAGATCTTTGGAATGCTACCTGTCTTATCAGCTGCTTTCTCTTTTCTTCATTTTGTTCATCTCGGGCCTGGAGATCTCGTTCAAACTGTGCCTTCATGGCTTGCTGGTTTACTTCTAAGCGCAATTTGGCATCTTCTGTGGCCTGCAGTTCATCCTCTAGCTCTTCCAACTGAGTCTTCATCTCTTCTACTTGTTGCTCCAGAGCCCTTTTTGACTTTTCCAACTCGTGAACCTATAGCATACAGATACAAAATTAGCTTCCCTATATTGGCACAGCCATTGTTTTTATTGTCCAGTATTTTAAAAACTAAGGTATAAATCATTTATTTAGTTAAAACATTTATACAGCCATCCATCTTACACCAAACTCTGGGCAGCTCACAATAAAAAAAAACATAATAATTAATTATAATTTGCAATAAAAAATATTAAAAACACAAGCAATAAAACCTAGCAAAACTTGGCACCATAGCTGAACTCTCACATGCAGCCCACAACAGGGTCATCTTATCAATCTCGCCCTATCCCAGTAGTTTTTTGTTTGCTTGTTGTTGTTGGTTTTTTGGGGGGGACCACATCTTAAATGCTTCTCAGAAGGTTAAAAGGGTAGAAGCTTTCCGATAGTGGGGAAGGATGCTGCAGAGAACAGGGGCTGCCTCAGTAAAAGGATTCTTCCTAGGTCCCATAAGAGGCAACATCTAAGGGACAGAACCAATCTGGTAGGATGGTAGATGTTCTTAGGGAGAGGCAGTCTGACAGATAACCTGGTCCTGTGCTACATAAGGCTTTAAAGGTAGTAAGTCACTTATTAACAATTCTCTGCCTCTCTTAATACTCCTAGTCTTCTCTGGCCATTTTACTTTAAAAACAAACAAACAAACAGAAATTACCTTGATCAGGAGTTCCTGCATCTAGGTTCTCATCTCAGACAATTAATACATATGGAAATTAAAGCACTAAATAAATATTAACACCTATACATATGTAAGCAGGAAGCAAGGAAGCCTATATATAACCATTAAAACAGTGTTCCCCAACCTTTCTGGCTTGGCATCTCTTTTTAAAACCTTACCGAAAGTGCGAAGTAATCCAATTTAACTGCTAAGGCTTCTTATCACAAGCCTGTATTATGGTAATCACTTTCACTCAAATACTGTCAACTTACACTTTTGCCAACATCATCTTTTGAACTCATCAAATCCTCCATTTCTGTCCGGAACTGCTTATTCAGCCGCTCTAGCTCTGCTTTCTGCTCTATGGCTTCCTCCAAGGCTCTAGCCAAGGAAAGGGCTTTCGTTTCCTTTTCTCGTGCTTCGGCTTCAGCGCGGTCCCGTTCTTCGGCATATTTGGCAGATATTGTTTTCTCCTCTGCTAACAGCTGGAAAAGAAACAATGATGGGACTATAAGATTTCCAAATGAAATGTCTGCCTATCTGGAATGGTTGTCCCTCCAGGTATCACCAATGAAACAATATGAGCACCTCGTACAGGTTAGATATGGGTTAGGATGAAAAGTTAACTGATCAGCTGTTGCCCCAAAATACAGCAGTTGGCACCCTTTTACAACTGAGTTAGAAAAAAGTACAAGTGTAGCACATAGTTCTTTTTTCAAACCAAAACCAAACCAAGAAAATGTGATAAAATAGTGGTAATTTTTGTTTGCAAGAGACAAATACAGTAAAATACTTTACTGCATAGACGCCTCCAGTCCTTCACTGAACAAATATCAGGGCAAAAGTTATCTACCCAATATACAATGATATGTACCTGATCAAATTTCTTTTGCTTTTTCTCCAGGTTAGAAACTATTTGCCGCTGATGATCCAAATCCACAGCAATATCATCCAGCTCTTGCTGGAGCCTGGTCTTAGTCTTTTCCAGTTTGTCATAAGCAGCTGCTTTTTCTTCATAACGTTGGCTCATAGCCTCCAAATCTTTCTGAAGCTTCTTCTTGATTTCTTCTACTGATTCCAGACAGACTATGCTTTCATCCATCTTCTTCTTCATTTCTGCAATCTAGGTAAGGAAAGAATATTGTTTAACTAACTAGAAAATAAGAGATTTTGCAAAAATAAAAAGGAATGTAAAGTAGGCCTCTAAAGAAATTGTAAGAAAATTGAAGAGGTGGGCAATTTTTTAAAACAGTGAAGAGGCATGATGGCATTCTCAGTGGCATACTCATGATGCAGTATGGCCACAAAATATCATACAGCTTGCAAAGGTAGAGATCCAGAGTAGCTCTATATAAAACAGAAAAAACTATTCAAATCATATTCCATTCCCACCCAACATATTAATCCAACATTTCACACAACAGAACAAAGTATTTCTAAAACTTGATTTGGATATAATTTGCACAATCCAGCAATCCTCAGGGTCATACATTCTTCCTCACACTCCAACCCTAGCAGTATTAAAAAAGAAATGGAAAGATTCTACTTCCATATCAAATTAATAGCATTGTATTTTATTTTTTATCCTAAAAAAATCATTGCCAGAGTGTTTTACAAAATATTAACACAGTTCCTGTTTGGATCTGTCCACCTTCAGGCTAATTTAATATTAACAGATCTAGTCTATAAATTTGTTCTATAGTACCTGGAACTGAAGGGCAGAAATCTGTTTTCCCAGGTTCCTCTTTGCTTCTTCTTCTTCCTCTAGTTGGTCTTTGAAGCTATTCTTCTCATCTTCCATCTGTTTCAGCTTGGTGCTAAGGCTCAGTTTTTGACGGGTTTCCTCCTGAAGCAGTTCCTATAATAATCGACAAACTGAAGAGTCATAAAAGTACTTTTATTTTACAGCTTAACTAGAAAGGGGATCCCCTGTTTCTTTCCTGGGTCCCAGCTTGAAATAAGAACTAAGGATCAAGAATGCTGCATTTTCTTTCGAAGTACAAAACAGAATTTGATTTAGAAAAGGTGCAGTTTTTCTGTTTTAAAGACATTCAAAGTTCAGTATGAATCATATGATCCTATTGCAGAAAAAAGAGTGATTATTGGTCACACTTGAAGTTGGCTACGAAATGCAATCTGCATTTCTCAGTCAAGCTAAAAGATCTGTCATTGGTAAATAGAAAATGTAATGATATTTTAAAATGTCACTGTGGTCAATCATAAAAAAAATATATTAGGCAGCTTACCTGTGTATCCTGCAGTTGTGATTCCAACGTAGAGAAATCTTTTGCTAATTTAATAGATTTGCTATCAGACTGATTCAAAAGGCCAGTGACGTTGTCTAACTCAACCTAAAAAAACATTGAAACCATCCATTATCAAAAGGCTTGTCATTTATTACTGGGTATCATCTTAATATAGCAGGCGAGATACACATAGCAAGCAGCATATTTATATTAGATGCTTATTATCCATCTAAATTGTAAACACTATTTTATTTATTTACAGGACTTATATGGCCACCAATGATAATTCTAGGCTGCTCAAGAGAATTCATAAAAAACATAAGTTAAAAACAAAAGTGCTCTTTCCCCCAAGTGCCAGACCAATCATTCTCACAACTCTACACCCATCCTAGCCCAATACTTGAGAGAAGTGGTAGGTCTTCATAGCCCTCTTGAAGGCTAAAAGGATAGGGATTCCTCAGAGGTCAGGTGGGAGGCTATTCCAAAGGGCTGGAGGGATGGCTGAGCAGGTGTGCCTCCAAAGTACAATCAGGTAACAGCATTTAAGGGAAAAGCCTGGAACATACCTTAACAAACCTAATAGGAAAGGCAGATTCTCTCAGAGAGAGGCAATCCCACAGGTAACCTGATTCTGTGCCACGTAGGGCTTTAAAGGTGGTAACTACATAAACTCTTGCAAAGCTATTCAGTATATTTGATATAATCTGGAACTAGGGGTGAAGCAATAATTCTAGGGGTTTCAACACAGGTCCCCCCCCCTTGCATTTGCAAGATAGCTAGATATCAAGAACCCAAAAAGAACTTGTATTGAATCCTTACCTGCAACTTGTTAACTCTCTCAGTGAGTTCAGTCCGGACTCTCTCCCCTTCTGTGAATTTTACTTGCAGCTCTTGGAATTGAGTGTCAACCCTCTTCCTTTTGTGCTCAGAGTCTCCTTTGCTCTGCAGAAGTACTTTCACCTCATTGGAGAGTTCAGCACATTCACTCTCCAGCGATTGTTTTGCCTTTTCAAGATTCACTTTCACCTTTAGAAGACAAGAACAACTTTATAGTGAGGCATGACTGCTCTAGAAGTCTTAATTTCACTAATTCAAAATAAAATGTTGATGCAGGAGTCAGAATGCTGATATGGATTTGGACACTACTGGAAGAGTGAGCCTGTAGGTTTTCAATTCTGTGTTAATGAGATTTGTGTTACCGTGAACTGAAGCTTCCTGCATGCTCACAATGTCTATGCCAATAAAGCCAACTGAAAACATTCTGCAGATTTGCCAGTTATAATAAGAAAAAAATATTTATATTATACCCAAAATACCCATTCCCTCATAGGGAAAAGACAATCTGAATTAACATTAGCTTGTCTAATTACC
Source organism: Ptyas mucosa (assembly GCA_012654045.1). Classification (NCBI taxonomy): domain Eukaryota; kingdom Metazoa; phylum Chordata; class Lepidosauria; order Squamata; family Colubridae; genus Ptyas; species Ptyas mucosa. The sequence continues at coordinate 4,519,122 of WNWU01013802.1, forward strand.
ATCTATCCTTAAATCAAGTATCTCTCTCTGTTGCTTTTCAGATATTGAAATGAGTGACCCATTTTCAAAAACATTATGCGACAGCTTCACCTTTAATCTCTACTGCATCATTTCTGAATATAATTCATGCAATGGGCAATCTATTCTAAAAACAACAAACTGCATCGGTGCTGTGCTCAGATACAGGTACTAAAGCACAATCTTGGCCCTTATCAGGATATTTAACTAATGAAAAGATTTTTTAAAAAAATAAACCATCACATACTCGTTTAGTTTGTTCTAGCTGTTCGGCCAGCTCTTCCAATGCCTGGCCATGCTTCTGCCTCATCTCCTGTATCTGAGCCTCATGAGTTTTTGCGTCTTCATCCAGGGTTTTCTTTAGGATAGTCACTTCTTGCTCACGTTTTGACCTATCAGGAAGTCACAAACACCTCTGTTAGACAACCATTAAGAGAGTTACATTATTTTTATCCCAGAGTTAATATAGAGATTGAAATTTAGCATATAAAGAGCTGACCAGAGTCGCTTGTTGATATATAAATTGGATGGATGGATGGAGGGGAGGGGAGGGGGGAGAGGGGGGGGGGTATCTAAGGGATTTGCATAAGATGACAGAGTTTTCAGTTAAGAAAACTGCAAACCTTAAAACTCAAGTGGGGGGTGAGGGGGGCTGTATTTTTTTTTAATATATTTAAGAAACAAATTGTTACAATTACCTGAGTTCTTGCTGTGCTGCAGTTGAGTCTAGGGTATCCTCTAGCTCAGTCTTAAGAGCCTCAAGCTCTTCACCCAGATCCCTCTTCTGCTTCTCTGCTTTGTTTCGAAAAGCTCGTTCAGATTCCAAATCTTCCTGCAATTCTGTTATTTGGGATTCAAGTTCACGGATCTTCTTCAGAGCCATGTTCTTCTGAGCAGCCTCCTCTTCCACTCTGCACAGTTCAAAGGCACAAACAACATGCTACATTATTTCAAGTTTTTGTACAGAGAAGGTATCTTCTTAATACACATTCACCTGGAAGAAAATCCTTCTGAACTTACTAGAATTTACTTCTGAATAAACTTGTATAGAATTGTATGGTAAAGGAAACTAAGTGCTATTCTAACAAATTATTGTGTGAACTTGTTACATCTATAATTGGATTCTATTTGAAATGCTTAGTTTCATTTTTCCATACCAGAGAAAGTATCAATACTGGTTAGCTTGAGAAGTCTAACTACTAGAGTGCTTTAAACTGATGCCAACTGATAGGTCGTGAGACGTCATGACTCAATTTGTTTTTTAAGTTAGAGGTCTGCTATACCCATCCCACCTCCAATTAGAAATACAACTAGGTTCACCTGGCCAAAGCTGCTTGAAGTTCTTCTTCTTTCTTTGCCAGCTGCATTTTGAGTTCTGCTATTTGAGCTTGCAGTTCAGCTATTTGATCGTGTAGATCTGTGGAGTCTCCCTCTAGTTTTCTGCGAGTCTTTTCCAATTCTTGACGGTGCTTTTCTTCCCGGCGTAATCGCTCTGAAGGAAATAATAGATTTGGATGCATCTTGGATTTCAGAATACTATTCAAACATACGAATAGCCAAAGGGTAACAACTTACACTTGTATGTGGCAGAGATGATGGTGGCCTACAGCACAGTTCCCAGTTTAGGCTTCCACATTAAAATTAAATCCAAGAGTGAGAAATAATTGCCCTTGGACCTCTTTGGGTTAATTCATTCCTCTCCATAAAACATCGAGGCTAAAGCAGACATCATCATCTTTATGGAGATGGTGAAAAACCACCACTAACATTCTGAATGTTGGAATGATACTCAATTTTGAAAATGTTTAACCCTTAAGCCAGTATAATTAATAACTACAGACATCTCTCTTTTAGGGTTATTAGCTGCAACAGAAACCTCAAGATTCAAACACCACTGTATACACAAAAAGAAAGTTATTCCCCCAGGAGGAGAAATTAAATTAGCCCTTCTTCCTTACTTGTCTATTTTAGACATTGTTTTTATTCAGAGCACAGCTTGCCTGAGTGTGTAACCTTCAACCAAGCAGCCACTGAATGGTTCTGTCTGACTGATCAATATGTCACATACAAATACTCTATGACTGTGACATTAACTCTTTGAGATTCAGTCTCCAATAAAGATGTAACCGCTTTTGTATGGCAAGTAAGAAATTCTGATGGGGAGAGGCTGAATAAATCCATCTCTTAGAGGCTCTTTTTCCTACCTTCCAATTCTGTTATCATAGCTTCGTGTTTGTTCTTGAGTTTAGCTAAGCTCTTTGATTTTTCTTCTTCCTCTGTCAGGTTAGTAGTGAACTCTGAAATCCTTTCTTCCAATAATTTCTTTTCCTAAAAAACAAAACATGCATGATAAAAACATTTGCCATCATAAATCCTTCAGGCTATCATGGTGATAAGTTACTTATTAAATGAAACTTTTTAAATGAAATTAATTGCACCCGAGCTGTTTCCTAGCACTATACTGAAATGCCTCAATAACTGAAAATCAGAAATATTATATGGTCACCATAATTTTCTAGATTAAGTATGGACTACTTTAGGGGGTCAAAGGGCATGTATTTTGTTTTTAGCACTTTTTCAAGAACATAGCTGGTGACGCCAAAATCAAAGGGATCAAAAATTTCAGAATATTAGGGAAGGTTAAGTGTTGATAGGGGTTACAAGGCAAAATAAACACCCAAGGATTTTATTTTATCCTTTTAGCAAAAAAATAATATGGGGAAAAATCATATTGCCAAATCTCAATTGTAATCTAGAGAGGGCAGACTGGAGCTCAGAAAAATGCAGCTAGGGCAGCATATAGCACACCTGGGTCCTTAATGATTATTTGGTGCTAGGAGGCCTGAAACCAAATAATTATTGACTTTTTTTTTAAAGAAAGCCAACATTTAATCACTGAAAGACCCCTTTTCGCTATTACCTAGTTTCAATATTTAGAAATAACTGTACATAACACAACATATTTAGCCCAGGACAGGGATCTTCTGCAACTTTTGCTGAAGCTCTATATTTCCACAAGAAAGAACACCTCACAAAAGCATTAAATACACATTAAAATTATTTAAAATTAAATGTAAAATTATCTAAACAAATAGAGGTTGCATAAAAACAAAATTCAAGCAACCTTTCAAAGTATTTTACTTGCTATGATCATGTTTTTGAATGATTGCCTTATACTTTTAAAAAAGTGCCAAAAAATATATATAAAACATAACATGAATTTACTTTTCCCCGAAAGGAAGATCATCGTTTGTTAATCATCAATCATCATCTTGATGTTCACATACTCTTCTCACCAGTGAGCTATAGCTGTGCTGTAGTCAGTCCCTGTACATTCTTAATGACGTTACTGGCTCTGGTATCAATATTGATATTTCTAAATAACTAAGGGAAGTAACAGCAATCAATGATAAATATTCAATCAACCAATTACTGAAGCAGCTTTTTCCAACTTCAAACCTATGGAGAGTTTGTGTCGACACAGATCCTACCTCCCAATTTAACAATTGGATTAAAATCATAATTTGATACCCTGTCCAATCATTTAATGAAGCATTCCACAAAAATGAATAGTGGAAAAAAAATCTTCCTTTTCATTCTATATTAAGTGTACTCCTAATTGAATATGACCATGCAACTATAGTTTGATTAGATGGAACAATAATTGCATCGGGGGATGAAGGAATCAGATATCAGAATATCTGTTCAAGGTGTTAATTGCAGAAATTACAAGCATTTAAGACCTTTCACATTTAAGGCCTTTCCCCATATCCATTTGGTACGTACAAAACAAAGTTATCTGTATTAACAATTTCCAGTTATTTAAACACTACCAGAGATTGGCAAAGGAAACTAGAAGTAATATGAATTCTCACATTCATGATGAAAATGATATGGTATGTTTCATCTCTTTTGCCACTTCACCATATAGTAAAATTTTGTTTACCTTGGCCAATTTGCAGTTCTGATCTTCAAAGACTATCAAGTCTTCCTCCAGTTTCTTTAGTTTTGCTTCAGTGGTAACTTTCTCCAGCTGCAGTTTCTGCCTAGCACTTTCTTCTTCTTCCAGCTGCTCTTCCAGCTCCTGCACGAACAAGGAAAACACGGCATAAAGTATCCAGGCCAGCCTTAGATTCTGCCATCCCTTTCTGAGAATTTTAAGTTCATCTTTTTTTTTTCAACAACTAGAATGTCTGAATGGAAATAACAAAACCTATCATGGAGGCATGACTTTACAGAACCCACTTTTGTCCATCACCTAAATTTTGCTATCTTTTGTTATACTGTCGTCTTCCACCTCCATGACTACATCAACCATTAGGTATTGCAGTATGTCAACACTCCTATTCTGTACATTACCTGAATGTTTTGCTGCATCTTCTTTTTCTCAGTCTGTAGATGCTGGCACCGTTCCTCCTCTTCCTCCACTCTAGATTCCAAGTCATGGCATATCTCCTCCAGCTCTTGTTTTTTAGCTGTCAGGCGGGCTCTGATCTCCTCTGCCTCAGCACAGAGCTCTATCTCTGCTTGTAACTGCTCTTGTAACTGCATTTTCTCTGACACGAGCTAAACAAGAAAACCACAAGCCAAATAATTTATAATTTTGCTAAAGTTTCTGCAAGCAGACCAATGGCAGGTTTTATTCACACCATGGAGAGGTGATTCAGTCTTTTTATTGTCCATGCCATTTGCACAGTAGTGTAAATTCAAGTATTTCCATTCCTATCTTATTGGATTTTAAAAATTGGAAGCAAAAAGTTTTAAAATAACGTAGCATAAAAAGCAGCACCTTGTTTCATGGTTTACTTCACTGGTTTACCTCCTCAATTTTCTTTCATAATTAATTTTATGTTTTATATGATATTCATGTGTAGTTTACATTGATCCGTATCAGCAGCTATTCTAAGCTTTCATTACTTCCTAGAAACAATTTTGTCCTTCATTTTAATATTGTTGTGGGATGCCAGCAGCCAGCAGAGCTGGCAGCAGAGTCGGACAGTGAGGAGGTTGGGGAGGAACACAGGCCAGTCCTTGGGGCTGGGGAAAGCTTGGACGAGGGCTCTGCATCAGAGGCAGAGAGGGAGATAGACAGCAGCGAGGCAGAGGAACAGCTGGAGCCTGTTCCCAGTGTGCGCATGCGCAGAGCTGCCGGAAGACAAGAACAACTAAGAAAGCAGGATTGACTTGGGAGTAAAGCCACACCTTGGAGGTGATTGGCCCCTCCCATAGGAAACAAGAGAGGAGAGAACAGGGAACGAACAATTTGTTCGTTCGGTCGTTTCAAGAGTGGAAAGTTCTGTTCGTGACTCTAAGAGACTCTGTGCCAAGTTTTGCCTTACACTGCATTTGGAAACTAGTTATCTGGCAGCTTTCCAAGCGAGATAAGGTTTGTGTTGATAAATATTCCTCTGAAAGACTGTTTGCCAGGCCTTGCTGACTGTAAATGAAAGGAATTTACAGTCATGTAAATAAAAAGGGTTTTGCTGGGACCAAGACTCTGCTTCATGCTTTTTAAGGAAGCCTAGGTCAGAACAAATACGATCCTTGAAACCGAACTTTAAATGCTCTGTAGCTGCACAATACTATCTGCATTTGAATTCCTATCTGTGTTGTTTCTTAATGCTAACTTCTTAGTCTGTTAGTCATACATTTCTCCCTGTTAGAAGAGGTATAGAATAGATTAGGTTGAAAACCATATGACATTTAAAAGCACTCCACAGGAGAAGTGATTTATGCAATGGCAAATTAATAAAACTATCTGCCCTGCATGAATCAGGTATAAACCATTCCAAGAAACACCTGGACCCCTATTATTATATATGGAAGTCTGTATCAGGGAAACATATGCATACAACTTTATATACTATTAGCTATATATCAGGGGAGGGCAAGGGGTGTTTTTTTAAAAAAATGTGGGACAATTGTACCACTCCATTCCAAACGATAGTCCATCTAATGAAGAAATTTACCTCGCTACTTCACATATCATTTAAATGTAAATAAAAGAATACACAAAAATATGTATTTTACATGATGCTACGATGAGAAGTATTCTGTGCTCATTACCAAACTCAAAAAACCACAGCAGCAGCCATCCATTTTGTAATTATTCAACTATTAACGTGAAACATACCATATTTTTTGGACTATAAGACACACTGGTCTATAAGATGCACTAAGATTTCAAAGAGGTAAGGAAAAAAAGGGTTTTGCCCTCCCCGGCCCCTAGGAGCACTCTGCAGGCCTCCCAAACCCTCTGCGTGCCCCGTTTTTCACAAAAACAGGGTGTACAGAGGGTTTGGGAGGCCTGCAGAGTGCTCCTGGGGTCTGGGGGAAGCAAAAATGCAATTTTTTCAAAAAATGGGTGAAAAATGGGCCTGTTTTTGGGAAAAACGGGGCACACAGAGGGTTTGGGAGGCTTGCAGAGTGCTCCTGGAGGCTGGGGGAGGGCAAAAATGCCCTTGTTTTTGTGAAAAAGTTTTTGTGAAAACGTTTATGCCCTCCCCCAAACCCCAGAAGATCTCTGCAGGTCTCCCAAACCCTCTGCGCACCCTGTTTTTGCGAAAAACTGGCCCATTTTTCGCAAAAAGGGGACAAGCGGAGTGGGGCTTCAGGAGGCCAAAAATGGCTGTATTCGGTGTATAAGACGCACCAACATTTCCACCCTTTTTTAGGAGGGGAAAAAGTGCGTCTTATACTCCGAAAAATACGGTAAGTTTATAAAATGCTACCCAAAGTCAGTTACAGTCCTTTAAAGAATATGAACAAGTAACAAAATAGCACATCAGAAGGCTAGCCACTTAGTCACCTGTGTATGGAGAGTTTCCATTTCAGTCAACCTGTTTTCGGCAGCCACCTGCTTTTCCTTCACCTTCACCAACTCTTCATCCTTGGCCAGCATTTCTTCTTCTTGCCTGCTCACTTGCAACAGTGGCTTTACCTGCCGAGAGACCATTTCAGGAGTAAGTTATTTCACAGTTACAGATTTATCTCTGGAGGAGTATTTGGCCTAATCTGTACAAAGCTTAAACACTGGACAGAGCAACTAGTGAAGAATGGATGCCTATCTAGTGCTGTGACTGGCCTTCCTATAACCTGAAGTTTCTTCCAAGTCATACCTTTGTAAACAGTCGCCACCACTGCCAGTTGCGAAGCTTTAAATAGGCAGCACAGTTCCTCTGCAGCACCTTCATTGCTGTTAATTGTTGCTGGCGTTTGGCAAAAGCCCTGAAATGGAAAAAAAAGAAGTGACCTCATATTTTCATGCTTACTAATTAGTAGAGCTGTCACACAATTGCACTTTTCCTTCCCCATCCTTGTGTTTAATTCTCAATCCTTTCCTCTCCACCATGATAAAATTTTATACACGCACACACACACATTGGTTCCATTTACCTATCTTAAAGATCTTGTTTGCCAATTTTCAAAGCTGACAAAATTCAGAATACCAGTAATTTGTGGCCAGCTAATGACATTAATGAAAAGGGATTGTGCATTAATGTATACGTACTTTCTAGCTAAGTAGCCTCTACAGCATGCCTGGAACCCAATGATGACATCGGTGATCTTCAAGTCTCTTTCTTCTTCAAGGTGAGCAAGGACGCCTGCTCGGAAAAACACTTTGCTCTGTCCAATTCGATAAAGATTTGGGTCTAGTTCTAAGGCTTTGATCTAAAATGAAAGAGAAGAATGTTAAGTTGTCAATATTGAAAAATCTATTCGTTTATCATTTCTTATCAAGCTCAGTCTTTAAACAAACTAAGGCGACTTTGCACAAGCCTCTCAAATATTCAAGTATGCAGTCAAATACTCAGCAATCTTCAGCTAATTAGCATAGAACTTTGCTAACTGAGGCAAACTCCTTAAAAAAGAAGTTTCAGGACATATAATGTTCTGTTCTAAAACTATCAACAAGCAGAACATACACCTTAAAACAGCTTCTTCTTCTTTTTTTAGAAAAACTTAATTTTAGAAATGATCCATGAGCAATAAGAGATTCTGCTCACTGTCACTCATGCCCTCTCGTTTGGATAACCTCAACATGTTCTAATGGAGCTGCCCTTAAGAAGCATTTGGAAGCTTCAGCTACACAAGCTGTAAATAGTGGGCTATTCAGCACACCTAACATCAGTGCTTCGGAAGCTGCATTGTTGTTGCCAGTGTTTTTCTGGATGCTGGTGGTCACTTTTAAAGCCCTTCATGGCTTGGGACAAGACTACATGAGGGACTGTCTTATTCTTACTGATTCTAGCCCTCTAATCTGGTCTGGCACGTCCCACCAGTCAAGGAATGTCAGCTGGTTGGGAATAGGTGATGCCATAGCCTCTGCCTCTGGAATATTCTACTTCTTAGAGATTAGAATGGCTCTAACCCTGCTGACCATTCAAAAGATCTTGAAAATTTGGCTATTAATGGCCTGGGGTCATTAGTGTGTGAAGAGCCCCATTTCCTGGTTATATTGACACTGACTGATTATAATATTGCCTGACTATTTTAATTCCTTGTTTGTATTGTGTTTTAACTGTTCTGTTTAATGATTGTTTGCCGCCCAGTGTCACTGGTTTGAGGTGGATGGCTACTTTGAATGAATGAATGAATGTATGAATGAATGAATGAATGAAAATCATTAACTGGGATTAATTCAATATATAAAGTATTACATGCATTTTCCACAAGTTGGGGCCCTCCAGACTACTTTAAATGGTCATGTACTTAGGAAATTTTATTTTCTCTGGAACACATCAGTTGGGAGGACTGATTTAGAAATTTTAAACATTCGAATTTCAGACTATGCCAGATAATGAAAGAGTAAATTTAGCTTCTCTGGTATACTTCTTACAACTTTATTTCAAACAGGAGACTTACCATGAGCACACAAGCTTGTTTTCCATCCATGAAACCTTTAGGAATGGCATTTGGAGTCAAGATCTCATATCTAGGAGGAGAAATAATATAGTTCTGTCATTAAATTGTATTCAAGTGCATGAAATATAAACTAGGAATAACAAGACCTTTTTTCCAATGGTATTCTGGAAGAAGATCCAGTTTTTAATTACAAAAAAAATGAAGCAAAGTTGTTTTATCAAATACATGTCATAACTGACATTACAGCTTTTGGGGATCATACTTATTAGCACAAAAAGACATGTTAATAGGATGTGTCTGCAGGTATGATCCTTCCCCCACTGAAGGGCACTCAGTATTCACATCTCTCTGACACTATTAAATGCTGAACAGAGATTGTATATTACCATAGAACAGAGATCTTCAAACTTGGCAGTTTTAAGGCTTGTGGATTTCAACTCCCAGCTATGCTGGCTGGAGAATTCTGGGAGTTGAAGTCCATAAGTCTTAAAGCTGCCAAGTTTGAAGACCTCTGCCATAGAATGAACATATAACTCAGTTTTACCTTTGTCTGAACTCCTGGAAGACAACTCTGTTAGGGAAACCTTGCCGGCAGATACGGATCCCTTCCAGAACTCCATTGCAACGAAGCTGATCCAATACTAAGTGTGGATCCAATTTTCCAGCCTGTGAAGAAAGGACACATATTAACAGAATCTCTGTAGATCACATGGTTACCAAAACACTGCAGCCAAGTATCTATACTGCGTGTTCCAATTTACACTTTAGAGAATATCTCTGACTAAAATCATACTAAAACATCAAAAGCAGATTATTGTAATATGTATTAAAATGGGCCTCCTTGAGGGATGGGATGGAACATATGACTTCAAGATGGTTTCAATAAATTTACTTTCAGGCCCAAATTAATGTGTTTTTCTGAGTTACCTTTTTTTTTTCTTTCTATTAACTGTTTCATCACATACTGACAAAGTCAAGCTTTCCTCCCCACCTATCCCTGAATCTCCTATCTCCGCATCTGCACCCATCTGGGGTTCAGCAGCTGTGCTTCTTCAGTTGTGACTTTTTAGTTACCAAATTATCTCTCTGGGTTCCAATATCAACTGCCTTCTGCTGGATGAGAAGCCATGTTTCTTCTGGACATTTTTTAAAATAAAAGTACATGTATTTCAGCAACTAAAAGGTATGGAAAATGTTACTTCTTGATTTTGGTACCACATTTTTTTCTTGCTCTATTGATTTATAATTCTATTTCTCAGTTTCATACATCTTATGTGCACATGTATTGTCATACAAAACTTTGCAGGCTATATTCAAGTAAAGAGACATTTTGTCTGATATGTATATTCCCTGTATCCCATAGAAATATTTTTGACATTTAGTATTCCTTTTAGAAATTTTAGGAATGGCAGCTATGTTCAAAACAGAAATACAATTATCAATATGTCAAAAAGAATATTGATATTTATACTGCTCATTAAATCACTTCTAAGCCTCATATATGGTCCATATATGGTATTACTTCTAGTATCCAAAATGTTGAATTTTACCTTCTTCTCATGATTAGGGATGATACAACGGACAAAGTTGGGGTTAGTATTCCTCAGAGTAGCCATCAGTTTGGCTAGTTGTTCTTTATACAATTGTCCTACTGTTCGGAACATTCCTTTCCTGGTTTTAAAGGCTCCAGGTAATGCTGAATCTGAGATGCCAGCAACCTGATCCAGTCCAACTATGCGGTCAACTGTAGGAAATACACAGGACTATTAGATTGTTCTCCCTAATTTTCATGATTGAATGCATAACTTAACAAGGATGCAAAAGGAATTTGCTTCATCTCTTTATAGATATAGAACTCTGATTCATAATATATATTGGAATAACAACAAAAACAGAAAGCAAACAGTCACCAACAAGTACAGGTTGGATCCACCTCATGCCTGACAGATCCAGCTGGCAGATTAAACTGCAATATTAGGTCAGGGAATAAAACAGAAGTTGAGACAACAGGGTTGACTTTAGTTAAAATATTGTTACCATGATTGCTTTAACAAGATGCCAACAATGACTCGAATAAAGTTTGTCTTTAAAAGTTAAAGGTGTTTTTTTTCATGCAAACCACTTGAAGTACTGGTAGCAAGTAATTCTAAATTATGACAACAGTCAAACATAAGCTTATCACTGGGGAATAGGTCCATATACTTAAACAGGTTGAAAAAAAAATCAAAAGCAGTGTTTAAATTTCTTCTGTAGTACAAAACTTATATCACTACCATAATTTGTTTAATATGTAGAATTTATGAAACTGTAACCAAACATTCCAGGTGGCATAGAGAATGCATTTTAGCTGATGTATGCAGAAGGAGAAAGTTTTCCAATACTATGTATAAATTCCCTTGCATTAAGCAACCAAGCCCGTTCATTCATTTTATTTTCTTGTCGTCAGTGTACCAGAATGCTAAGATGATTACAAGAATATATCATGCACTGACTGCTTTAGTAGGAAAAAAAGTATTTTTATAGAATTAATCAGGATGATAGGCATTGTAGCAGACTGAATCTTTTGGAATTGGACAAATTAAAAAAATGGAATTAATCAAGTCACTGATGGTTGATAGCAGCCAAGGCAACTCTTCTGTTCTCAATCATATGAGAAAACTTATTAAAATCAGTAAAAATACCCAAAGGAAGCCTTTAAGTTGCTAATAGTGAAATGAGGAAATGATAAGAAATATGATTTCATATGGCTTGGTTATAAATTAAGATATTGGTTTTTTCTCTTAAAAGTAACTATTCAATTGACTCAAGAGGAAGAAAGTTTTCAAAACTGATGTAAAATAATGACACTTGTACTATCATTGAGACCTGGCCAAAATGCTCTTTGGAAGAATTGATGTCCAAGTAACTATTTGGAGACAGAAAATATTTAATGTTTCAAAAAAGAAATGTAGCAAAGATGATCAGCTATATTATTTTGACCAGTTACAATAGTTCTTAGTAGCCATTAATGTATTTCATGGGTTCTTTATGCCCACGATCAGGGTGGAGCACATATAGTTGCCAATCTTAATGGTGTCACTGGCCTCATAATCAGTATTTAATGATTTCAAATCAGAAACCGCTTCCACCGGCGAGAGAATTAAGATATTATCTATATATGTCTGTTCTATCTGCAAGATCACAACTTGCTTAAAAATCAGTTTTTTTCAATGTTCAAGAGGAAGCTACTAGCAAAAAGCAGAGGAACTGAATGAGACAGACAAGCAAAAACAGGAAAAAATAGGAAGATTTAATGGAAGCATTTCTTGCATGGTTCTAGAAGGAATCACACACAACACAATAGCTGCATTGCTCAGTCACCTGGTTCTAGATGAAGAATAGGAAAATGTTGATAGAAATAGGCTCTCTGAGCGTTCTGTATCTCTGCAACAGAGACGTCAAAGAAAAACCCAAGAAAAGAGACAGTAATAGTAAGATTTAAAGCAAGAAATATTCTGTAGAGCAAGATATCTAAGAACACTGGAATAGGCAAAAATAGACTTTTGGTCCCAAATTTGGATGGGGTGTCCTGGGGAACATATGCTTGAAAGTTATTCTGCTGCCTGATGAACTGGAAAAGGCTCAAACGTATTTCAGTAACAGGAGAAATACCATATTGTCAAGCATTTTAAGAGAAATGAAAATGGCAACTGTCAAATTTAAGAGGAGGCTGCTCAAACTCATGCTTCCAAACAAAGGACAACACTCTTGAAGAAAACAAGAAAAGCAATATGATTACATACCATCTTTCCATAGGTCAGATACAAACTTATCAGAGGACTGGTGTAGCAGAGTAGCAACATTATCATTGAGAGGGTCCATGTTCTTCATCAGCCACTCATCAGCTTTATAATCAACCTAGACAAGACATTTGTTGCCGGTATTAACTACACATTATCAAATTGCCTCAGTAATGTCGAAACATTACTGTTTCGACATTACTCTGTTTTGAGATTAAACACTGGTCTAGATCCATTGCACAAACAATGAACTCCATGTGAATGACCTAAAATCCCTTAAAAATGCTGGAAGCATCAAGTTAGCAATAATTAATAGTCAAAGGCACAGAATCCATAAAAGTCATGATTCTCCCAGCTTTCTGCTTTTCCAAAATGCAGGCTCACAACATGTTTTAGCCATTACCCTGAGAAAATAAGACTTGTTTCATGGCAGGATTTTATATTAGTGCGCTACCACAAACATTTGTGGCCAATATGCTTTCTATTACCTTGTGGGATAAGTGATTATGCACCCTCTTCCACTATTGAAGAACTCCCCACCCCCCACCCCATCCTCAAAAATATCAATCAGCTTAGATTACTACAGCTGCAGATTTAGAAGCATTTTAGTCTCTCTTTACACTTGGAGTACTTACTTTGCCAGCATAGTGTATAATGCAGAAGTCAGCTTTATCTTTCAGCTGTTTTGGTTTCTGGAATTTAGGATGAGAGCCCTGCTCTTGCACCACCTTCTCCACAAAGCTTTTGTCTGTAGCCTTTGGAAACCAGCACTCTTCATCCAACAGGGCCAAAATGCCGGGTGGACCAGCCTAATTAAAAAAAAAAATCACTAATAAACATTCCTGCCAAGATTTAATACTTCAGGATAAAAGGCACAAATGCTCTTTTCATTTGTACCCAAGAGTGGCTTCCTGTATAGATCAGAGCTGTTTTTCAGCACGTCTTTCACCAAATCTTGTCTTAATTTTTCATGTTGTCCAACCTAAGGTGCTTTCCAATTAGAAAAATTGAATTCTACAACCTTAACATTTTTTCTCCGTCCCTACAAAATTATTACACTATTTAATATACACATATATGTAGATATACGTGCATACTGACTCTCCGTATTGATCTGGCTACCCTCTGCTAACAATCATGACAAGATGCCTCACTCACTGGTTTTTCTATAAGATCAATGCAAGGCTGCAAGTCCAGGCCAAAGTCAATGAAGTTCCACTCTATGCCCTCCCGTTGGTATTCTTCTTGTTCCAAAATGAACATGGTGTGGTTGAAGAGCTGCTGCAACTTTTCATTGGTGTAATTAATGCACATCTGTTCGAATGAGTTCAGCTATTGCAGATAGAAAAGAAAAAAGATGTTTAAATTATTAACTGTTACCTATTACCACGTTGAGCAAATGATGGACAACTTCCATTCTGTTCTTTTGCTTTCTCTACAGAAAAGAGCATTATTTTTACATGCTTAGCCGTACTTTTTTCTACTTCTTGGAACAGCATATTTTATCATCTACCATGTTTCCCCAAAAATAAGACCCTGTCTTATATTTTTTTGAACCCCGAAATAAACACTTGGCCTTATTTTTAGATGAGGTCTTATTATTTTGGGGCGCATGGAGCAAGATGGGGCTCCTCCTTGCCGTCTTACCTGATTTCCAGCTCTGTATTTAAATATTTTTGGGGAGGGCTTATTTTGGGGGGGGGGCTTATTTTAGCGCATGCGCTCAAAAGCCCAACTGGGCTTATTATCAGGGAATGTCTTATTTTCGGGGGAACAAGTACCGTCATTCAATGTGGAGTAATATATATGCTTTTTCATTCCTCACAATCAAGACTGTTATTTTTATTGACACATTATTTTAGAGCAACAAATCTATCCCCAAATGCAACATTTCTGCTACAAAATGAAGTTTTTTAAGCAAACTTTTTTCTTTAATATATTAAATCTCACAAACACAATCCCCCAGAAAAGCAACTTGCACTTTATTTTCACATTTTAAAGCAAATTTATCCAGTTTCTTCAAAAAAATCATTCCTTCTGACTTTCCAGCTGTACCATAAATATTTTGTCCCTTCTCTCCAAGATTAAAGAAAATATATATCACAGAGGCATTACATCATAGTGCTTAAAGTTAATGAAGGTGGACCTCTTTAATATTTCAGGAAGGGTTGGAGGCAACATAGGTAATGAAACATCCTCTTACTGTCGGAGACCATAAAAATGCAAAGGTAATTCCAATGAGTTCTTCGGGTAACAGTATGTAATTTATGATTCTTTTATGTTTCAGCCTAAAGCATCCACTCCAAGTCCTCACTTATTTAGGCATATATTATTAACTTAATTCAAGCATATTTGATACATTTTTAAATTAGTAACTGAATATAAATTTGACTGTTAAGTTCTACAAAAACACATTTCTATTAAATTCTCTGTTGCAAAATGTATCAAATATGCTTACTTCATGGAGATTTTTAGAGTATGTCAGATGGATTAATTAAACAGCTGTTCCGTTTCACTTACTTCAAAGATTTCAAATCCGGCTATGTCCAGGATTCCTATGAAAGAAGCTCCCTGCCTCTTTGTCTTATCCAATGCCTTGTTGATGCGCAACACCAGCCAACGGAACATGCGTTCATATGTAGCTTTGGCCAGAGCTTCAATAGCAAAATCAGCCTGAAAAAAGGTAAGAATATTGTACATTCCAGATATCAAAAAAAGACCCTCACCCTCCAATAAATGAATCTATGTTTGCAGATCTGAATTTCTGAGTTATTTCAATTCTTTCCAGTCCTTCTCTACATGCAACATCCAGGGCCTGTTTGGTGCAGTGGTGCAATACCTGGTTAAGGTATTGGCCTAGAAACTAGGAGACTGTGAGTTCTAGGTCTCTAGGTTAGGATGAAAGACAACTTATATTTAACAGCATTATTTTTAAGTATTGCGGTCACAGACTAATTAAGATAGGCAGCCAGGTTCATTCTTTCTATTTACTTTTCTACATCTAAGTGGCTTATTTCTACAAAAAAACTCGTTTTAAATATGTTGCATCTGCATAATACACAAAATTTGTACCTATCAGAGATCAATTTGCCAAGTTCAAATGCAAGAGCCAGTCAGTCCTTTCCAGTTGCCTATGAGCTGCTGAGAATAATATTACAAAGCAATTCAATCTGCTTCTGAAGATGTGGATAAAATTCAGGATACCAGAAAAGTAGACCACGGAAATTCAGCTTGAAAGTTCATTGCTATCTGATTAATGCCAGCTGAGAAAGCTGACATCATATATTGTATAATACATACTTGCTCTTTAGTCTGAGCCTTTTGGACATAATCTCGGCCCACTTTGATGCGAGGCATGAGAATGCCTCTGGTGAAGTCTGTAACATTGATTCCTAGAAGGTGAGAAACTTTCTGAGCAGCTACAAGAGAGAAAAGCAAAAGGAGATGCTTAATATTTTAACTTCTTATATTCTATTCAGAAAAGATGAATACTTGCAGCAAACTCTCCTAATCCCTAATGACAGCCAGCCCATCTAGAACTGGATGGAAAGGATTCATCTATAAAAGGGAACAAATGACCCCTATACATCCTCTGAGGATTGTATATATCAAGACTCATTTCAGATTGAGCTACTCCAATGAAGAACAATAATTTCTAATAAAAAATATTACGCTCAAATAGCAGAAACCACGGTCTTAATACAGTACATATTCAAGTCCCCCAAGACACGAGTTTCACATCTGATGGTAGAATCCAAATGTGGCATTTAAACTTAAACCATTTAAACTGGTTTTGGTCTAAACCTGCAAGCAAGATTAATTGTTCTTGTCTCCCAAATATATATCAGCTCTTATAACACAAAATAAACTTCTGAAAAACATTCTGCTGCTATAAGGGACCTGCTCATTAAAATTAAGATGACTTTTAAAGCATGGACATCTTTGTTTTCAGCATGCATGGAAGCTTGAGAAAAAAAAAAGTGGAGCTATTCTAATAAATATGTGAAAGGAGTTGTACTCATGAAAGGGCCAGAGCATTTCTTCCAAATAATTTTTAATGAATGTGTTGTTTAAATAGCGAAGTGATTTTTGAGGATTTTTGCTGCGAACTTCTCCACTGGAGAACCATCTCTAATTTTATTTCTGTAAAATGCTTACAGAATATTATTTTCTATTCATTAGAAGCATTCATGCAGTCTGACATGGAGAATTCAATCTTAACCTCTTCACTGATTTCAATATTCAGAGGAAAATACCAGCTGATCTCATTTAATGATGAGACAACCATAACAACCACTTAATGATACACCCAGGACAATTCCTCATTGTTTTTAAATGGGCTCAAATTTTACAATATGAACTATACAAAGAAAAGAAAGCATCACTCCCTAATCCATATCTAGGGAAATGTATTTACCTGTATTGTCTGGCATGGAAGCCTGATCTGTGTTGCGTTCTTTCTTGAAAATAATATTGCCAAGCTGAAGAACACCAGAAATAACCCTTAGCAGTCCTGGGGTGGGAAACAAAGCAGCAATACAAATTTCTTAAGAAGTGTTCAGTTAGATTTTTTAACCTAAAAAATTTCATTCTCTTGATACAGTTATACCCATGTGACCTGTTCATGGTAATTCCATTCCATTCCCCTTCCCATTCTGTTTTATCTTATCAAACTAGCTGGCATTTTGTGGCAACCGAGCAGCCTCAATTCTCAGCAGATTGTTTTTACAATCCATCCACCTCTTAGATCCACCCTTTACAAAATCTTTTTCTTTTATAGTCTGAGATTTTTCCAGACCTATTTCCACTTCTAGTCTGTAGAAGTTTAGCAACAAGCAAAAGCATTTTCCTTTCTATAAAAAACACACCTTCTGAACAAAAAAACATAGGAAGTACCTGAGCTACAACAGGAATTTTCCTGTGCCTCATTTATTATGCAAAATTTATGTTTCCAATATAGAATTGCAGTTATATAGCTCCCCACATGAGGTACTAGTGAGCAGTTTCTAATAACCTCTCTACAAAACATATTCTAAGATAGAAATAACAAGACCTTATTGGAACATTTTATGCATGAAATGTCCCAGTAATTAGCCAACAGATTAGTTCCATTTCCCTTTTTAAACAAATACTTTTTTGATGGGTAGAACTTTTAGCCTAAATGGCTTCCATATGTTGCAAGTTTGCCTGTTTGACTAATGCAGTTCCTAATGCAACTCAAGGGTTGAAACATGGCAGAAATAGAAACATACATCCTGTCTTCTCAATTACCCATGAGAATATCTCAAACTTTTATTAGTATTCAGCAAATATTGAACAGCTGTTAGAGTGACAACAAACCTGGAGTTTTAGCTTTGCTTTCAAGCAAACATAATAAAAAGTTTGCGGTAACCAGCCCACCCACATACAGCTTTCAATTTTCTCCCTCATGAAAATAATAATTATAAGGCTGCCTAAATGTATATTGTGCCACTTTTTATTATTAATCTTGTGTTAGTTTCATGGTTAATTCTCATGCCTTAAAGATTAGATTCAAGATGTTTGATGAAGGGACCACATGATAACAAGCAATGCTTCAAAAAACTGGTGATTTTTATCTCCACAGCTAAGTCACAGCAAGTACTGAAAGTATTAAATGCACTGAAAAGTTTCAAAATAAGAACTCCACTAAAAACAAGCAGTGTTTGTTGCTAATGAGTGGTAAACCAATTGTAGAGAACTGTGTGTTATTTCTTAGAGTGGGCATCTTGTTTATTTTATTATTGTAAACTATTTTATTTCTACATTAAATCTAATCCCCCTCATTCCATGTTTAAATGAAAACAGATAACATATTTTAGTTGACTTCATATAAGGCTGTATTCATTGTTTTCTATTATTCACTTATTATTGATAGAGATAGGGGTGATACAGTATATTGATACTTGATTACTTGTAATTGTTCCTATTTTGTTTTTTCAACTGTTGTAAGACTAATTTCATTACATGATATACATTTATTTATTTATTTATTTATTTATTTTATTTATTTATTTATTTATTTTTATTTTATTTTATTTATATGCCGCCCTTCTCTGGAGACTCAGGACGGCTTACAATGCGTTAAGCAATAGCCTTCATACTTTTGTATATTTTATACAAAGTCAGCTTATTGCCCCCACAATCGGGTCCTCATTTTACCCACCTTAGAAAGGATGGAAGGCTGAGTCAACCTTGAGCCTGGTGAGATTCGAACTCGCAGTAATTGCAGGCAGCTGGATGTTAAATGCTGCCTTAGTAGAAAGCTAACTCAGGCTCATACAGGTTGTCCTTAATTTACAAGAGTTAGTTTAGTGACTGTTCGAAATTACAATGGCATGGAAAAAAGTGAATTATAACAGTTTTTTTACACGACCGTTGTAGCATCCCCATGGTCACTTGATCAAAATTTGGATGCTGGGCAAACTGGCTCATTTTTATGATGGCTGAAGTGTCATGTGATCACTTCATGCAACTTTATGACAAGCAAAGTCAATGGAAAAGCCAGATTCACTTAACAACCATGTTACTAATTAAACAATTGCAGTGATTCACTTAACAACTGTGGGAAGAAAGGTTGCAAAAGTGAGCAAAACTCACTTAACTGACTCACCTTAGCAACAGAAATTTTGGGCTCAAATCTAGTTCTAAGTCAAGAACTACCTGTATATAATTGTCACAACACTTGTTTTTGTGGAGCCGTTTCTAGAATTCCTTACCCATCTGCTCATCATCTGGAATACCCATTATCCTCATTGCCTCCATTGTCTCCTGAAAAGGGCGTTGTCTTACCTGAACGCCCGTTCTGAGGGCCGAGGGGCCAGTGGTCATGATAGGGTTAACTGCTGTATCTAGGCAGATCGAGTCAGACAGTTAGGATAACTCCTCCTGCTGCTGCTGTCTCCCAGCTTTCTGACTCGATCTGCTCTAGATAGGACGCACCCTCTGATTTCTCTGCCTTTGGCCTGTTCTATTTAAACTTAATTGGATAATTGGACATTCTAACCTTTTTTTAAAAAAAATTCCGTTTATTGCTTGTGAGGTGCAGCAGCGAGAAGGGCTTCGGCAACAGAAATTTTGGGCTCAAATCTAGTTGTAAGTCAAGAACTACCTGTATATAATTGTCACAACACTTGTTTTTATGGAGCCGTTTCTAGAATTCCTTACCCATCTGCTCATCATCTGGAATACCCATTATCCTCATTGCCTCCATTGTCTCCTGAAACATATCCTTGTCTTGCTGGCCCGGAATTGTAACATGTCCATTGGAAAGGAAACGGTACTTATTGTAGGGCTCTAAAAGCAAGTCATCTAAAACAGTAAAAAGGTAATGAAATCATCATTGTTGGGTTATATCTTGTTTGGATAAGACATTCAAAGGCAAGACTTTAGACTTAAATCCTCCCTGACAAGAATGGCATTATATATCACTACTCGAAAGTAAGATTGCTTGTATTAGGTTTTCTATAGCAAAATTTAGTTTCATTAAGTTGTTTTGTGGTAAGAGATTTCTTCAATATTAATTAAATTTTTAGCAAGGAGCAAATTTTCAACTATGCCATAATTGAATATTACTTTTTTTCCCCTATTGCTCAGTCAAATAAAAGACAATAATTGGACCCAATAACAAGCAACTATATCCAATATTTACAAAATGGTGCAGGTACAATAAATAGGGAAACTATGGAACAGAAAGTCAGCAAGATGAAAGGGATGAAGACACATCTGATAAATCAGAATGCCTCGGTCAAACAGCAAAATGATTATAGTCCAAATACTCACTCTTCAGGTGCTCTCCTGCCCCAGTCAGCAAGTAATAGAAAATATGGAATGTCCTTTCTTCTTTAGCCTGTCGTATTGCTCTTGATTTCTCTAACAGATCTTTTGGAATGTTAAGGAATGGAGGAAATCCTAAATGTTACACATAAATAATCTCATAACTGAAGCACTTGTCATGTAAAATATCAATGGACATGCCGCTTTAAAAAAACTCCAACGTTCAAAAACTGAGCTTCTACACTGGGATGGACTACTATAGACAGATACAATGGATAAACCAGCAGGAAAGCAGCATACTACAGTTGGGGGGGGGGGGATGTAAAAGCTTTGAGGAAAGATTGTAAACCAAAGTCCCTAAGACTGATGGGCCAGATTGGTACTTACCACAGCACTTTGGCATAAACACTAGAGTTAGAATTCTCTTCACCATGTTATTTTTTAAAAGATACTCAAAAGATTTTTCAATGTTTGTATAACTTTGGCAGATTATTTTTTTAAGATATGCCTCAAAGCTTTAATTTAAAAGAAGTTATCAAATATAAATCTGTCGTATTTGGGATTTTCTCCAGGCATGAGTCTTTGTAATCTCACCCACAATAGTCTTAAGTATAATTTTCACAAATAGACAATTGTGAACCGGGGGGGGGGGGGGGGGGGAATCTAGAATTCAAAAGAAAAATGTTTTCATTTACAGAAAGTACAGGGCTAAAATTAGAAATTTTCCAATACTTCCATCTTAAGTGATTATGATTTTCCACAAAGCAGAAATTCCCACTCATTAAGACAATCTGCCTCTTCCAAGTAAAATCTCAAAATGCTGTCCAGCTACATTTTTTTTTTTAGTAAGCCATTATACAATTTCATTATGAGTTGTCTGTATCAGTGTTACTGGTGAAAAGGATACAAGTCTCAATGTTGGCTCCAACAATGTATCCATTTACATCGAAGTTGATTCTAATGAACTTTCCCTTAAAGGAAAAAAAGGCATAGGAGTTAAGCAACTGCCACTGAAACAATGCAAGACTGTATCATATCATTCTTCTAAATTCCCACAAATCAACAACCCATTCCACAGGATAGCCTCAAAGGAACCTGATCAGAGAGTTTCCCTTATTGGCAGTAAGTAGTTCCTAGAGTTAGTTACAAATAGCAAGGACAAAGATCGTATCTGCTTTATACCATTTTAATCAGCCTAAAATCCTTCTTGTGGCAATAGGAAGAAATGTACAGTAATAACTGTGCTTTTTATTGTTACTTTCTAGTATATAGATGCATATATTTCTATCTTCAAAATGTTTCTAAAGTGAAGCCTATCTTATTTTAAAAAGAAGTTTAATCCTCACCCAATTTATAGAGACATTCCCTTTACAATGTATTATATATTTGAGGCAATCAATCTTTTCCTTAACAGCGAGCATTATTCAACAATGATGCAATGAAGCAAAAAAAAAAATACTTACAAATCTTGAAGAGTTGTCATTTTTAACAGTTTTGGCATTTCCAAAAGCCTCCAATATAGGGTTGGCCTGAAGCAGCTGCCTCTCTAGCTCTCCCTAAAATAAGAAAATCAAATATAAATCGCTCAACTGGTTACTTTCCAGAAGCTACTAGCCAAGTATGTCATTATTTCTTGACTTCAACCTATATTGATCTTCAGAAACTACAAACGTGAAGTTATTCATCTATTACCAAAATTGATACTTCATAATCACCAATAATTTTATCAAGATTAAATTTTAATTAAATTTTATTAAGATTAAGACACAGTTAAGACAAATTAAATTATATTATTGAATCCTGGAAAGGGGGGGGGGGGTTGGTTGTAAGTTTAAAGATGTATTGAGGTTTTGCCTTGTTGGTGCTTTGGATATTAGCCTTCAAGATGTCTAAATATCTTTTAGTGTCCATAGTGTGCCTCTAAGTCTTCCCATAGACTACAGTCAGTGGTGGGCTGCCCCCGGTTCGGACCAGTTCTATAGAACCAGTAGTAAAACTGTCGGGAGGCTCCGCCCACTGACCTGGACGTCATCAGAAGCAATCTGCACATGCACAAAAGGTGCGCACGCGATCCCGTTGCAAACCGATAGTAAAGGTAAGTAGAACCCACCCCTGACTAGAGTGCCTGGTGAGCAGAATTCTATTATTGTCCAACCACTGGTTTTTTAACCAAACAAAACAGGAGTAAAAGCTGCTACCAGACAACTTGAAAGATTATATGGGTATATCAAGGAAAGACTGTACATTGAGAAAAAGAGATTAAATGACTGGAATTAGGGGTCTTATGTATCACTAATGCTTTTGAGGAATCCTGCATAAGAAAAATGTATTGGTTGGAACAAGTGAGCTATTTCTGGATCATGTGTTTTTGTGGTAACTGTTTACCTTTTAACAATTTGGTTTTTTTAATAAACTGGACATTTTGCAATTTGATTCCCTATAGCAGCACCCAGTTTGGTGACAATTTTTTAGTAGCACCTATTCTAAAAATTCCTACTTTATTTACTGGTCTAGCAAACTGAAGACTCATACTTTAGAATCAGGTTTTAAAATAGATCTGTTTCTGACCTATGAGTCTATGATTTTAGAGGCCATGGTTTATTCCAAGAGCCAGATATAAAGCTAACATATAAACATTCTGAACAAAAACTCACTTTCATAAACTTAACCACAATTCAATATCAGGTCACTGAAAAACCTCAAAACAGTTTTCTCAGAACAAAAATATAAAAACCAAATTGCTGTCAAAAACAGGAGTGCCAAAGCTTTAGTACTGCGATCCAAAATATCCAGGAAATCCTTTTTCCTATGTGGTAAAACAGGAATATCATATCCAGGCAGCTCTAAATAGCAGCAATGAAATAACTTTTAACTCTTTGTTGCTATCTTATGGACATTGGGTATTTCAAGCTCATATATGATAGCTCTAAATATAGGAATCAATGAGGGACAAAGAGCCATATTTAAGGGTGAGTGAGGTATTTTCAAAGATAAGACCATTTGAACAAGGAGTAGGGAATGATTAATTTTACAAAATAAATGTTTCCCTTTTAAGTTTGTAATTCTTTTCTTCATTTTTATCTATTCCAGAAGTCTGCAGAAATTAAGGAATCCTTTTTTATACAATGCCCAAATGTTACATTTTGATTCAATCCTAAATTCCAATTATTTAAGATTTTAAAAATAATATTGTAGCATGATCTTGTAGTAGCATTTTATAACTGACACATTAATCACCCAGACATGCAACTCTGGTGGTATACAGTAAAAGAAAGTGAACGCACAAATAATTGTAGTAGTAGATGGCTGCAGATTATTTACTTTGCAAATGCTACAATGCCAATTTAAACTTCTACTTATTCAGAACCTTCCTTTCTTTCGAAATCTGATGCAATTTATAACATCAGACTAATGTTTGACTAATGTTATCGCTCTAACATTCTAACATTCATTCTCAAAATGCAACAAGAATATTAATGATGAAACATTAATGTTCTTGTTGCATTAATGCTTGTTGTCCCATTACTGCAGTAAAATCACTCTACTCAAGCAATTCAGGTGATATTAATAAGCTCTAAAAATTTTATTGGGAGAAGGCAGTGGCAACAACAGTGAATGCAGGATATTATTCAGCCATGGGAATTGATAAAATTTAGGGACACATTGCTGCTACCCATCTAAGAGCATAATATCAAGTGTGCTGAAGAAAGCAAAGTCATAAAGTCTCAGATGGACTCCAAAATGTTTATTTTGTCAGCAATGTTGATTTTCGTCTGTTTTGCCTTTCCCACTCAAACCCAAAGATTGTCCTTCCCCCATTCATTGTCTTCTTTGATCCAGCAATTGAATCCCAACTCTTGCTTCTGATTGCAATCTGTTGCTATGGTGATGAGCGATATCACAAAATGAAACATTACCACTTCCATTCTTCTTAACATCTTAAAATCTATGTTTACAACAAAGAGCAGATCCATTACAGGAATGCAGCATTTGGCTAAAAGAAACAACAGTTTCCCTCGGGTGCCTTGAGTATTTCATGTAGTTATTACGTTGTAGCTATTATTTTGTAGTTCTTTTTCCACTTTAAGAAAATAATGGCAAAGAGATGTGAATTAATCCAGGACAAGTCCACAGCATAAAGGAAAACAGGAAAGAAGGGTCTTTTTAAGGCATTACTACTTCCTTGAGTAATCAGCAAATGGAATCTAAAGATAGTCCATATCAACCTATACATATATTAGGACTGTGCAGCAAGACAAAAAAAAATGTTTGGGAGCATTCTGTAGCACCTGCTTGAAAATTCTTAAAGTACCATATCTATGTCTTTTCTTGAGGCCATGCAACTCTGTTTCACAGCTGCAATTTAATTCCAGGAAAATCAAGGCAGAACATGTTTCATGGTACCTCTATGCATTCCCAAGTACTTTTTGTTTTCAAATCCAAAGTGTTGCACAGTCATACTAAATGTGCTGTCTTGTTGAGCTTTTGGAGTTGGGGTGGAGGTGGGGAGAAAATTGCAAGTCGTTCTCCATGTTTTGAGACGGATTATTTTTGTGCTATATCTCTCATTCACCTCTTAGTTACTCTGCTTTGGTTCCTTTTCTTTCAAGACTTATTACCCAAGATAATAAATAATGAATGAAGAGGATGACAGTATACTATGGACACAGTAGCACTATTTTAAGAAATATCACTGGAATTGTAAGAATAAGAGCCTGTTCATAGATTTTCCAATTTGCGAAGAAAGATATCATATTAATTCTTTCATGAAAACCTAGTACCACAGAGTGAGATCTATCCCAAGTTATTATGGGATTGATTTCCCCTTTTTAGTGGGCGGAGAAAAGACCTTCATCTTCCCAGATTTTTCTTCATGGACTACCACAGGACTGATATAATATTCAGAAACAATCTTGATAGAGTCAGTTTCAATTTTTCATGGTTATTCATGTCTTAGAAACAGTTTAGTTTCTGTATCAGTATAGCCCTTTCAACTATACAGTTATTAATACTTTTACCACATTTTGTAACATAATCTATTCAACTTTACTTACTCTCCATATTTAATATTCAATATTTGTTTGCATTTACTTATGAATATGTTTCCTACATTTTTATGAGAGATGTGAAATACATAGGATAGTTGTATTCTATTTTTATATATTCAGGAAGTGCAGTACTTTTTGTTTTAATTGCAACCTGAATTATGCAGTGAATCTAGTTTTGCACAACAAAATATTACCTTAATGCCAATAAAATCTAGACTTGGGAACACTGCTATACTTCTAGTCCAACTTCCTAGTCTGTTAGACTATACTCTTAAGGATATGCAGATCTCTCTGCCTTCAATAATTTCAGAAGATCTTACAAGCAGAAATCTTAATTTTTTCACAAAGCAGTTTCAAATATTTCCTCTAGGAAACAATCCAGGAACAGTATCACTCTTGGGAGTCTTCAAATTGTTAACTTCTGACCTGGAAAAAGCTTTCAAAAGCTTCACCAGCCTACTCATAATTCAAACCAGTTGAAAGATATTGAAAAGGAGTTCAGGTGCAATGAGGCACTTTTTGGATTAAATCATTAAATCGACACAATCTGTTGAAGATGAAAATACTGATTTTTCTCTTCCATTAGGGCAGATATCTTAGCTAACAATCTTTAACAAAAATGGTGATCTCTGAAACTTAGAAACATAGAATGTTCAGAAAATATTTTAAGTATATCTCCTGGCAGTGAAGAGAAAAAACAGTCACGAGAAATCTGCCTTTTTTTCTTCCAAAAGCCACTCATTAGAATGTGCATATGCACAAGCACTCCATGCAGAGATACTCATAGGACTAGTCTATAGACACGCATCATGCCAGTGTATTTAATATCGAAATCAAGATTTAACAGAATGGAAATATCAAGTGTACTAGAAAATTATAATGGTTTGCAAGATTAATTCTGGGAAAGAGGCTTGGAATTAGAACATCCAGGGGCAGTTTCTTTTCAATATTTTTCAGCATTTTGCACCCACAGCTAGTATACCGGGTGGGGCTGGAAATAATGGAAAAAACTGGGTTCACACTGCTGGCCAAATCACCACTGATACCAGATACTCTGTACTATTTTAAAAGGGCATCTATATTGCTGCTTAGAATGCCTTACTTAGTGCACGTAAGAAATTGTATAAGGCAGATCAAATGTGATTACTAAGTTTAGATAATAAGCAATTGTGTATTTATTGTAAAAAACAAAAAACAAACCTACAGCCTTTTTCATTCAGCTCACCTAAAAAAAGCCAATGTGAATTGTGAATAAAATAGTTCTAGCAGCAAAAAGTGTGATACAGGTGGGAGTGAAAAGCTGCTATAAATCACACAATGGAGCAACACACACACATTCTTGGTGCAGATCGTGCAGTCAAACGTGCAGCTCACCTACGAAGTACCAAGGGATGAATTCTGACATAATCCGCCAAGAGAAGGGGAAACAGTAAGTGAGACAATATTTCACAGACTCTTATTGGCACAAAAGATACATATTGTTAGAGAATTTATATGATTATTCATAAAAGTAAAGAGTCTAGCAATGAGACTCAAGACAAATAAAAAACCCATAATTGTAACTGGTGACTTCTACATGAAGTAGTTCACTAACTGTACACTGATAGCAAAATGAAGACAAAGCTTCTATTGCTCAATCTATAGATAATTATCCTTTCTAATTCTTTCAGGCTTGGAATAATTTACATAGGTTGCAAATTCAGATAAGGAACATCACAAAGAATCAGCGAACACTCCAATTGGTAATAAAGGATCAAATTGTGTAAAAGTATCTCAGGTAAAGAAGTCAAATTATGTTTTCAATTCAAGTAGGTGAGCAATATCTTAACTGGATAACAGAACTTACTTGATCTTTTTTGCTCTTGTGTGATGAAGCAACATGAGCCAAATACTGAATGACCTTTTTAGTATTTTCGGTCTTACCAGCTCCTGATTCACCTCTGGAAGAGAGAGACAAAGAGAGAGACAAAGAGAGAGAGAAAGAGAGAGAGAGAAAACCCTAGTTAAGACATATTGCATACATGAAAGCTCACCCTCAAATCCAACAGGTCTAGTTTTTAAAAATAGGACTCTAGTTTTCCCAACCTGGTATCTAATATGACGGATAACAACTTTCAACTAAGGCTTTTGGAGAAAGCTGCTTAAATATTTTGCTAATATGAACATCACCAACAAAGTTTGGTTTCTAGCTTCCCAAACCATTTTTAAAGAAATTAAGGCTTTGACCAATAAAAAGCCTTAAACACCTTCTCCTGAACTTTGTCTGTCTTTATTTCCATTGAACATAAACACACATGACTCCATGCATACATACTTTTTGAAATATTAGTTAAAACAAAGACGCTATGACTTTTTTGGTAAATGCTTCTGCTGGCCAACTATGCTTTAATCATTTTTCTCCATTTTAAACAACCAATCACTTAATTACTTACGTGCAGAGAATGGACTGGTCCTCTCGATCTGAAATTAAAAAAAGGAAAGAGGTGATTGAAACAAAATCTCTTCTTTTGCTGTTATGTCTCCACACACACAACTTGACAATGTTCATGCATCTACCCGCAAAGTCTACAGCTAAGTTTTTATGTTTTTTCCTGGTGGAATTTAAAGGTGAAACAGAAAGGCTATGAGTTAAAGACTGAATGGATTATAGAATCGTATGATGTTATAATATTCATGTAAAATTCATTTAAAAGTATAACTTTTTTGCCACCTTGCATTCTCTGTAGAATTCCTGGTACTGGGGGGGCTCTGTCCCTTTTTTTGTTTTTGCATCCCTCTCACAACTAAACTTCATATGGCATCATGCAATACAGGTAGTCCTTGAATTATGACTGTAATGGAGACTGCCCATTACAGTCATAAATTGTGATGGTCGTAATCATGTAATCAGACCTGATTTTATAACCTTTTTTGCAGTGTTCATTAAGCAAATGCCATGCTAAGTGAACTCATTATTCACTATGGGACACTTTTGTAGAAAACCGGAAGTAAACACTGATTTTCAGCAAAAACGTAAATTGCAGTTCCATGATACAGGATGCTGAAAAGAGCCATAAATGTGGGTCAGCTACCAAGTGCCCAAAATGCAGTCATCTAACCAAGGGCAAGGGGGCAGCCATCAGAACTTTGCAACTGAGTTGTAAGTACTCCATTGTAACTTCAAATGATCGCTAAGCGACCAGCCATAAGTTGAGGACTATCTGTACCGATCACAAAGCCAAGTTTCAATCCAGAGCTCTTAGATAATCTGGCTGAACTTTTTTATAGCAAAATAAAAAGTAAAGACATCAAATCAAGCTTGACTGGTCCATACAGTCTTACTTCACAGCAACATAGAGCTGCTTTCTTTATACGTGTGCAGGTGTGTGTTTATCTCTAACTTTAGCATATTGTTTCCTGATCACCTTTCACTCAAACATTAATCAGCCTTAACCTTGCTTAGCTTTTCTGAGATCAGCCAAAGTCAGCCAGGTGGCTGATAAAAATATTAACCAAACTCATTCCTGATCATTTTCCAAGTTCAAACATGTTTACCCGTTTGCTAAAATCCAGCAAAATATTATTTTGTCACTGCTAAAAGATAAAGTTTCATAATTTGTAATTTGGCATCTCAACATATTTGCATGTGCAAATTAACCCTAAAGTATGTACTCAGCTTGTTTGATATTTTGAATATCAAACCTAAGAGTTCTCAAGAGTTCAAGTTGAAGCAGGATCTCTATGATCACATACACGATAAGATATAGATTCTATAGATGATAACTACAGAACTCTATGTAGAATTTCTCTGTCATATATAGATCTTATTCATTCTGTACAAAATTATTCTATACAGATCATACTTATTCTATATATTAAACAGAAGGATTTTCTATGACTGGACAGTTAAATGGAAAATCAGACCACCTACGAATAATTCATCTGTATTTAGTAGCACAGAAACCTAGCTGAATCTATATTTTACAAGTCGTTCCAGAAAAATTACTAGGAAACTGTTCTCAGTTATTTTTTTTCAAGCTGCAGGAGTTTAAATATGTTTTTTCAACATTACAGTTAAATCCTGCTTCTATAGTAGAGGTAAAACGAAGCTGCACAGTAATTTTATATTTATAGTTCCATTGTACACCAATATCTTCTGCAATGTCTACTGAAGATTGTAACAGCCCCCATACATACAATTGTAGGAGATGATATACTACATGGACAAAACTGTTTTTTTTATTTCAGCACAAAGAAGAAACAATGGCTCACCAGCTGACTAATTAGCTATTGATTTGGGGGGGGAGGGGGAATTACAATTTTCATTTTTTCATGCCACAAGGTTACTTAGAGGCCAGTCAGAAAAATCCACATGACTTCCAAGTATGGGCCGTTTCTTCCAGCAATTCATTCTTCACCTCACACACACACACCACCCTCTGATCTTCAAGTTTTATTATTTGCTTGCTCCATACACTCTAAGGAATGTACCTGCATGTATGGGCGGATCACATGGCTGAATGCAGACACTACCATAAAAGGAAACATCCTTTTTGGAATCCAGGAAAAAGAATTTACTCAGCCCTTGCAGAGCATACATCATTAGGATA
Source organism: Ptyas mucosa (assembly GCA_012654045.1). Lineage (NCBI taxonomy): Eukaryota > Metazoa > Chordata > Lepidosauria > Squamata > Colubridae > Ptyas > Ptyas mucosa. The sequence goes on from WNWU01013802.1 coordinate 4,549,215, forward strand.
GCTGGGATTCTTTTGCATACTGACAATTGACAACTGTGGTACGGTCTCTTATTTCCTGTTGTTCAGTATTAAGAGATGCTTTTTCCTCTTCCCCCCCTTCACAATAGAAATGCATTCTCACACAGCTGGCATATAATGATCTTAGAATGTTCAGAATGTATACTCTGAACATTCCAGAATATACATTCCTTTCTAATCCAGACACTATTCTGTTCACACCAGCATCAGAGACACCCAAATAGTTCGGCTAACTGATAATGCAAGAGACTCTGCTCCTTCTCTGCATTTGGAATAAGACCAGGACACTGCAAAAAAATTTGAGTTTGGATTATTTGGGGGGGGGGGAGTTGTTTGTTGAGTGGGTAAGGGAGATTGCTGTATTTTTGTGGAGAAGGAAGAGAAAAATGTACATCCAAATCATCACAATAAGAATATTTACAGAATGTAACTGAATTGAATGTACAACAGCTTTACTAGGGAGGAATGATATCTTGTGACTGGTTCTTGAAAGAAAGGACACATTACTCTGGCTGCAAAACAAATTTCATATTTCAGCACACAAGCTAATACCCAGTAACTGTAAGGCTACTAATTCCCTTCGCAGCATTAAGTAACATGACTACTTTCCAGCTTACAGAAATTCAAGGAGTAATACAGGTTTTCAAAGTACACAAGTCATCTTATTCTAGGCTATAGAGAGACTTGTAGGCTCACTTGCCAAAGTTCATCTTATTAAATAGATAATTATGGAACAACCGTACAAATTACTTCATCACGCAACCTTAATTGCAGTTTTACTGGTGGAGTCCCAACGGTTGAAATGTATAAGTGCTGTAAAAGTCATGCATCATAAAGCCCCAACAGTTTCACTGCTATCATTTTAAATATATGTGATTGAGTCACTCTCACATTGTTTGCAGTTGAAAGAGCTTATTTAAACCATAAAAGAAGAGTGGAGGTGGGGAATGAAAGCAATATGTAGTTGGGTGCTTCACAAGCCAATTAACAAACATCCTTATCACCCACTTCCTCTGCATGAGCAACTCTTGAGTTGATTCTGTTTAGCTCCATAAAAGGAGAATATAGCATTCAGAGAATGGTGACATCATCTCTCCAGCCAAGAGGAAGTGGAACAACAAACAGGACAAAAGTTTTTATTCTTTGCTTATGGCCAATTCATCAACACTGATATTCTCACTACTGAACCCTCATGCAGGCATACACAGACGAACATCTACAAAATTGTCTATGTTTGTCATGTGGCATTCCTGTCGGCACTGAAAGGGTGGGACATCATAAAACAGGAAGACAAAAACTTTCTGGAGTATTTCCTTTTTTTTAACAATTTTGAAAAAGAGAAATGAAATAGCAAAGCAATTGTCACTTCTCTGATATTTCTTATATGGGGTGATTTTGATGGAGCTGGTAAAATAAGCAGAGATCAAGGAGATGTGAAGGATAATGCTTCAAGGACTACTTTAACTGATTTGTCTATACTTGAGAACGCTGCTATGGCTAACAAGTTGTATAATTTATAGTGGGGCTTGCAAAGGTTTACCCAACTAATGCATACCATTTCAAAATTAGTATTAAGCTATAAGCATAACTCAGGCAAGCACTGAGTAATAGACAAGAAGGTCAGTGTTTGTTCTTGTCAGGAGTCCTCATTAATAATACATGAAACTTTTTAGATCTCTTGTTATACCAACCAGATGGAAATTTTACAGAGTATAATCTCAGTATTTGTGGATGTCACTAAGCTGAAGCATACTATGCTAACTATGAACAGATAATTTGGAAAAAGGCCAAGCTAAATCATTTTTAACAGAGAAGCTCATTCAGTTTCCCATTAAAATTGTTCTAAAGCTGTACTCACATGAAATAAATTATTTAAAAGCCACTATCATTCCTCTTTGAATGTGTCACAGCTCTGTTATATTTTGTGGTTTCATTAGACAAAGAACACAGCTGTTAATCATGAAGACCTATGACAACCAAAATGCATTTCATGCGCGTTGAAAGGCCATCTATAGTTTAGTCTTGATCAGCACTCAGACAAAATAGATTTAAAACTGTAAAAGTTTTTTTTTCTTATTGTATGTCTCATTGTCTGGGCACATGCAATGTGCTAAGACTCTTCAAGATTTTTTCCTTAAAAAAGAACTATTCTAGATGTAAAGCAAAAAAATTAGATAGACAGAATCCCACTGTAAGTTCCCCAAGGCAGAATAATAAATATCAGACACCCCACTTGGATCTATGCAATTTTCCTATTCTTTCTTGTAAAATCCTAGAAAGAACAAATAAATCCATACAGAGTTACTGGTTTGGGGGTGGGAGTAGGGCAGTCATTGTCAGTACAAATACAGTTGGCAGACGTGTATAGATCAGGGTCTCTTTTTTAAAAAAAATCAGGCTACAGAACCTCTTAAAAAAAGTTAGAAAATTGGCTACATTTGAGTGAACTTTTTTTTTCTGTTTGCTCTTAAGTCTCTCACAAAACTCCATCAATTTCTCACAGGATGTTAGGGTTTCACACATTCCATTTGAAAAAGCTTGTTTTAGATGACCAAGATGCACCGAGTAATAGCTAAAGCACCTTCAGTGTAACACTTTCAGAAAACAGATGCACAGATTTTTATTTTCTTTTGAAATTATAGTTATATTGTCATAATACACTCAGTCTAACTATATAGAAATTGACATTATTTTATAAAAGAAATATCAGTGAAGAAACATGAAAGTCATGGATTTTGACAGTTAGAAAATGAAATCATTTAAAGCAAAAAATCCTTAGACAAAGGCTATTGCTGCAACTTGTGGTAATACCAACAGTTTAGCAAAGTCAGAATTGGGACACTGCAATCTTGGTTGCACAAAATTTTATGCCCCACCCCTGCCAGTTACAGTCTGGCTCTGAGGCAGAAAGTTTCTTCTTTGCAGAATCACCCAGATTATGGAAAGAGATGCTGACTTTAGAAAAGGCTGAGTGTAATTTTGATTTTAACTGAGGTGAGATGGGTGCCAAGTAAATCAAATATACAAATAAACCAAGGGGTCTCAGATTCTACTACAGTGCCTGCCAATTAAGAAGCCCTAAACCAAATGCTGAATTGAATCAATGTATTTAATATGCAAAACTTTATTCTGATAGAATGTTTTCTTCCAAAGTGCTGACCATTTAACAGTCAAATTTTTCTGCTCCATTAATTGAGGGAAATAAGAGCATCTTTTGCTGACAGTGTGTCAGTCATTTGCTTGTCTTTTTAAAAATAAAATAAAAAATAGAAGCATGCTGAAAACCATGAAAGATTTCCTGCTTGTCAGGCTCTGAATGGAATCTAAAGCACAAAAGCTAATCCTCAATGCGCTGAGTTCTTGCAGAGTTGCTGGCATTTCAACACAGATTCCTCCCATACCAGTGGCCACTGTGTGAAATTTCCCCCATGGTTTAAGTAAATTCAAAGAAAATAAGAATTGCTGCTTTCCAGGGACCAGAAGTTTGATTAAAATAAAGAACCATAGCTTATAGCAGAAGCTACAACATGCTGTTTCCACGCATTTGTTGACGTTTTACAGGCCCAAGTCTCTGAGCAAATTATTTAGTTAACTGAGCATAAAAATGGTTCAGGTCCACAAATATGTTTTTTTATTTTAAGGTACATTACCTTGCATCATACTCCTGTAGGCTGTATCTGTGATAGCATAGATATGTGGGGGCATCTCGTGCCTTTTTTTGCCTTTGTACATTTCCACAATCTCTTCTGAGTAGATTGGCAAATTCTTGTAGGGATTTATGACAACACAGAACAGGCCTGAGTAGGTCTACAAAATGAATTGCACGAAGATTTATTTAATAATTTATTTGCACGTTTCTAAGACTGCCCAAACTCTGGGCATTATACAATGAATACAATTATAAAATAAAATTATAAAATCCAAACCCTGGAAGAAAAGAAAAACTGGGAAACAAACACACAGGACCTGCCACCCCCTGTAACCTAAGTCTTGCAGAAAGGCCCAGTTTTTCAAGGCTTTTTTTAAAAACATGGAACCACACTTATTTTAGTGGAAACAGTGCTTCCCGAGAATGCACATTTCTTAGTTCCATTAGGTGGCGCTGCCTGATGGATGAGGCCTGGAGCATGCTGACTCTGCCTGATTGTACAAGCTGGGCAAAACTCACAGAAGAGAGATGATCTTTAGATCAAGAGAGGGAACGATGGCCCTTTTATGAGTTATGGACTTCAACTCCCAGAATTCCTCAGCCAGCATGGCTGGCTGAGGAATTCTGGGAATTGAAGTCCACAAGTCATGAAGGGGCCATTGTTCCCTGCCTCTGCTTTGAATCAAGAGTGCTCAACCTTTTTTTTTTTCATGGCTCCTATTTGAGCCTATTTACTCCCATGACACACACCCTCCTCAGTTGCTTTTATCTGGGAAAAAAAGATAATTTATAATTTGCATTGTTTATACATCTATAACTGTATCATATGAAGACAAAATATTTATTCATCTAAAAATTAGAAGTGAGGGTTTTTAGACATTGATCATACATCTGGAAGTTCAGTTTGGATGCCCCCTCAAAATATGGCACATATTAAGAACCAAAGTATTAGATAACCAGATCTGTATTATGAAGGGCTTTACAGGTAATAACCAGAAGTTATTAGAAGTTGAATGCAATTTCACATGCACTCAGAATGCCTACCCAGAATATATGGACTCTACAATTTGCCCCACATGGCCACACATTTATTTCAAATAATCTTACTATTTACTGGGTATTAGCAGATTTAAAGTAAAGTTGTTAGAATACTACTGATAAGAATATGAAATATTTAATATTTGTTTTACATGAAGATTCGGTGATCAGGATTGTCGCTGTATTGTGCTAGAACAAGATATAACAGCAAGATTCGGAACAAACTTTATTGATTTAAGCGTACGTTATCTAGCTTAACTATAGCCAGATGATCTATGTTAAAGTCACTAAAAAACCAGCCAACTACAGATAGTCCTTGATATGTAACAGTTCATTTAGTGACCGTTCAAAGTTACAAGGGCACTGAAAAAAGTGACTTATGACCGTTTTTCACACTTACGACCCTTGCAGCAACCCCATGGTCACATGATCAAAATTCAGATGCTTGGCGATTGGTTCATATTTATGACGGCTGCAGCCCGCCAAGTAGCCTGAAATAAATTCAAGACTGACACCCCAAAAAAGGTTGCCAAACTCCTCTAACACCTCCAGGCATCACCATCACCACCAACTCCAGCAATTCTTTTGCTTCACTAGCTGCCAAACAACTGACCAGCAAATCAGGTATTCTTCTACAATCCATGTGTTGTGGTCTGCTGGCGGCCTGTGGAGCTGGCAGCAGAGTCAGAAAGTGAGGAGGCTGGGGAGGAACATGGGCCAATCCTGGAGTCTGGGGACGGCTCGGACAAGGGCTCTGCATTGGAGGCAGAGATGGGGCCAGGGCCATCTGGGAGTTATGTGCGGTCTCCAGAGCCTCCAGAATCGGACATCAGCAAGGCAGAGGAACAGGGGGAGCCTGTTCCCAGTGCGTGCATGCGCAAAGCTGCCAGAAGGCAAGAACAGTTAAAACAAGAGAGACAACTAGGGATAGGGCTTGGAGATGATTGGCCCCTCCCATAAGACATTAAGGAGGAGCAAAGGCACGTGGGCCTTTGTAAGAAGCAACTGTTGTTCGTGCTGGTCGGTTTCAAGACTGCAGCTGTGTTGAATCTGTGTTCGTGTGGCCTTGCAAAGTTAATTGCCAATTAGGTCTTGGCAGCGTGTCAAGGGAGATAAAGGTGGGTGTTTATCAGCCTTATCAGAAGAACTGTGGCAGACTTCTGTCGAACTCTTTACAACTATTTGGGACTCAACTGTGAATGAACAAATTGAGAATGAACAAGCTCTGAATGAGCAGAATTCACAGCCGTTGAAATAAAGAGGGTTTTTGGGACTCATTGTGTGCTTTTACTGTATCAGGAAGCCTAGGTCAGAACACCATGCACCAAAAAATAATCATCATCAATACAGGTAGTCCTCAACTTACGACCACAATTGAGCCCAAAATTGATGTTGCTAAGTAAGAAATTTGTTAAGTGAGTTTTGCCCCATTTTACAACTTTTCTTGCCACGCTTCTTAAGTGAATCACTGCAGTTGTTAGTCACATGGTTAAATGAAGCTGGCTTCCTCATTGACTTTGCTTGTCAGAAAGTTGTAAAAGGTCATCACATGACCCCAGGACACTGTAACCATCATAAATGTGAGTCAGTTATTAAGCATTTAATGGAAACCACCATGGGGATACTGCAACGGTCTTAAGTGTGAAAAATGATCATAGATCATTATGGTTTTCTCCAGTCTAGGGCAGAGGTGGGCAAATGTGGCTCTTTTACAACCTGTGGACTTCAACCCCCAGAATTCCCAGCCAAGCTGTCTCAGGAATTCTGGGAGTTGAAATCCACAGGTTGTAAAAGAGCCACATTTGCCTACCCCTGGTCTAGGGAATAATAGAAAATTCCTTTTCAACACCACCCCAAACTATTATTCAAATTCATTCTTCACTAATGAGGAGGAATTAATCTGGAAATGAGAGGAATTTTCTGACAATAAGAATGCTTAATCAATAGAACAGCTTGGTTCCCAGAGTTGTGGGTGTTCTGTCACTGGAGATTTTCAAGTAAAGATTGGAGAAACATTTGTCCAGAATAGTATAAGAGCCTAGAGTAGGGGTTGGACTATAAAACCTCCAAGGTTCCTTCCAGCCTTATGATTCTGATTCTAATCCATGAGATGATGGAAGAAGAAATATATTTTTAGCATTATATTCATACCAATTCTCATATAAGCAATTATATATTCTTGTTTCCATAGCAGCAATCTCATGAGGACTATTACCATTTGAGTTATGAGCAAATGCCAAGTCACCTACTCAAAATCTGTTCTAAGCAACCTCTGCTGGAGGCCTGAAATTAAGAAAAACTAGAATAGCTGAATTGTTCTGAAATTCTTTGTTCTGCATTGAATAAGTTGTTTAGATCAAAGTAGATTTCAGAGAAGACATATATCCACAAAGCTTTCTGCTCAGCCAAATCAAACTGTACAGTTTGACTATGTAAAAAGAATCTTTTTCTATCTTAATATAAACAATCACTACCACCAAGGTTTTAAATACAGGAAATGCCTACAAGATAAAATTCATTTTAGGATCAAATGTAATAATTTCTATAACATTTTCCAAAATGCTTCAGTGACAAAATGCTTTTCAAAACATCAATCATAAATAAGTATGCCATCCCATTTTAACACTGATAAAAAAAATTAGATAATCTCTCAGAGAAAAATATTACTTACATAGATTAGCCCTGAGTAGTATCGCTCTTTTAGATTATGTAACACTGAGGCCTCATTCAAGCAGGTCAGCTCAGCCATGTCTTCCACTTTAGAGAACTTGGGTGGGTTCATCTTTTGGATGTCATCTTTGTTGACTCTCACTTTCTTCCCATTCTCAGCAAGCTCCACAATAGCTTCATCTCCAGCTTCCTCCTTCAAGCTAGCAGGCTCAAATCCATTCTTCTCTGATGGTACCCATACCAGTTTCTTGGCAGCCCAATCAGCTTGAGCAAGCGGATTGTTGATGACATTTCTATCCACATATAGGTATTTGTCAACATCTCTCTGAGCCATGGTTGTTTAAGGTAAGGGACCTGTTAAAATAATTAATATAATTATGCATATGATTATATTATGCAATCCTTTCACACGCATGTTCTATAGCTGAATTCCTAATATTTATATGTTTGGACATCTCAGCTTACATAACAAACACAAAATCATTTAATGTAAGGAAATAGGATCCATAATCATTTTTGTTTAAATAATAGAGACACGATCACTTAATATAAGGAAACAGCCATATACTGTCTCCTCATAGCTCCTATGGGCTATAAAGGGGAAAAAGTGTTCTGTATAAAGACTGATTTTTCAAGAAGCTTATAGAAGTCAAAAATTGGGAAGACTAAGTTAACAGCCCCAATGTTTAATAACATACCAGTAAATATATACGTATGTATTAGTACCAGTACATACCAGTAATACAACCAACCATATTCTAAATAATGTGACTAAGCTAAAGCAAGATTTGCTTGATCCTATAATAAGAAAATATATATTTCTTTTATGATACATTTTGACCCTAGATACAGATTAATCCAGAGGTTTAAACTTGGCAACTTCACAAGTCTTGAAACTGTCAAGTTTGAAGACCTCTGGTTTAATCTAACAAAAACTCACTTATTTTAGTGACTAAGCTTGCAACTTAAATATGGAAACATTTATTAGCTATGAAATGAGAGATTGTGTCTTCTTATTGGAAATCAGATTACAGATGCAATTTATACAAGAATAAATTAGGGGTTACAATCACCTATTGCAAGCTGAAGTAAGTTTGAATATACTATCAAAAACACTTTCTAATACGTTTATTTAAAAATTCTAGATGAGAGGCTTGGTAATTCTATCCTAGAGACAGGTCATGATAATAACTATGGGCCCGTTTTATGTACGAAAGACTGAAACTTAGAATGTAAAGGAGGCAAATGGTAGGACATATAAATTATCAAATAAAATTTAAAAATTCAAAAAACATTATCTATCTCTGAAACACACAGGGGAAGGATCTAATAATTCTGAAGGTAGTCTGCTGTTATTTATTTATTAAACGTATTTCAATGTTACTGTTATCAGAACAACTCTTGGCAGATTACATAAAAGTGTAATAACAGATGGAGAAAGAGGTAAGAAATTATCAATGTGACTGGACCATGTGGAGTTGCAATAATAATTGATAATGGTAACTGATTAATATCTGCTTAGAATAAAGTCTATTTCAAATAAATCATTTATGCATAAGTGAAACCATACAAAAACATAGCAAAGAAGCAACTATAAATCTATAAGTCTGAAAAATTACTAAATATTTGAAGGAAGAGTAAAGGGGTTGAGAGTAAAGTGAAGATAGGGAAAGTTTTAGTTGAACAGAGTTGAGATTCTAAAAGTTTAAGAAATAAAAGATAATGTATGAATCATTATTTTGTACAGTGAAGATCTACATATATTTTCCCGCTTATCTCATGCCTTTAATTTCTTTTGTTTATAGAACAATATTTATTTTGAGTATATAAATGTTTTTCAACTGGGTGGGAAAAGAACAGAAGTAGATAAAATTTCTGCTCATTGTGATATTAAGTATATCAAGACAACAGGTGCACATGAAACCTCTAACTTTATTTACTGTATAAAACTGTTTCTCCTTGTTTAGCCATATTGAGCCTGAAGCTTCAGAAAATGAGTGGTTCCAGCTGAATTTAGTTACTTTCAATTTCAACATATTCTGAAAATCCTAACCGATCAGCCTGAAATTTTTGTCTATTTATTTTCAACATTTCTGCTTAGAAGACTTCTAATGTGTTTTATCATTCTTCATGCCATTCAGAAGAGGATATCCTTGGAGAAACAAATTATCCTCCTTTACACTTTACACTTCTTTAAGTTGTTATCTGAAAGAGCAAGGACTCTTTGGCCTTGAAAGAGGGCAGTTGGCAGGCCAATCTCTTTCACCTTATGATTGTACTGTATAAAGGACCAAGGATAAAAGAAGACTAGTGGCACTCAGTATCAGACCGTGATATTAAATAATATTAAATAAAAATACATTTCAAAACCAAACAATTCATTCCACCCAACAAAGAGAAAGTAAACTCAGAAATCCAACAGTCCAGTAAGAATATATATTTTGTGATTAATATACTTAAAAAGATTGAAACCAGATTAAAATAACATATACCATTTAACAGTGCAAAAGCTAAGTTGTTTACGAAAACAACTGAAATAAAGTTATTAGCCTGAAATAAAAGCTCTGCAAATAGGAGAGTGATATTTTAATTATCTTTCCAGAAAAAAAGTTAAATGGTAAATAAATCTTGAGGTTTCATCTCTATAACATGTACACAATAGTAATATATGTAGTAGAGCAAGGGTGTCAAACTCAATTTCGTTGAGGGCTGCATCAAGATTGTGTTTGACTTCAGGGGGCTGGGCTGGGCGTGGCCAGGGTGAACATCAGTGGTGGGTTGCTACCAGCTCGCCCCGGTTTGGGTGAACCGGTAGCAGCGGTGGCGGGAGGCTCCGCCCACCTGCACATCATCAAAAACATTCTACGCATCTGCAGAAGCTTCTGCCCATTTGCGGAAATGGTGCGCACGCAAGCGAGCGTACCGGTAGCAAAGGTAAGTGAAACCCACCACTGGTAGACGTGGCCAGCTCAACATCACTCTGTGGTAGCCTGAGCTCCGTTTTCGGATGTGATAGCCTCCTGCAGCCCTCTGCCAGCGAAAAAAGAGCTTGGGAGGACTGCACGTGGCTCCCTAAACTCCATTTTTGCTGGCAGAAGCACCACGGGCCGATCCTTTGCTGTTTCCAGGGTGGCCCCACAGACCTTGAGTTTGATACTCCTGTAAGAGAGTTTCTAATTCTTCATTAGCAAATGCACAATTCACATGCAAAATGCCCAAAACCTTTCTTCCAAAGAAGTACCAGGAAACACAAGAGTATTTTTGGATGATTATGATCTGTTTCTTTTTTTTACTTCTTACTTTTTATAAATGTAAAATGCCCAGATTATTTGGAGTTGGGTAACCTCAAAATTGTATTATATAAAAATAAATAGTCATTTTGGTTTAATGGATAAGGCACCAGCCTAGACCATGAGTTCCAGTTTCACCTTAGGCAGGAAAGCTAGCTGGGTGACTCTCAACCTAAATCACCTCACAGTATTGTTGCTGGAAAAATATGAGGAGGAAGGTGTATTGGATATGTCTGTTGCCTTCTTTGTAAAAATAATAAAAGTGGGATACAAATAAATAAATAAAATAGAAGACTAGACTGTAAGATAAATAGCTTCACTTAATCAGCAGAATCCTACAATCCTCAAATGAAAAGCCACTTAGTAAGGATCTTATAAAATTATGCAGCCCTGATTATCAAATTATCATAATGAATAAACAAAATCTATTCTAAAGTAATCACAGAGATAGCCAGTGTGGTGTAATAGTGGTTAAGGCACAGCCAGAAACCAGGAGACTAATTTCTAGTCCCGCTTTAGGCATTAAAACCGGCGGGGTGACTTTGGGCCAGTTACTCACTCTCTGCCCATATGGCATGCTCAAGCAACAAGCCGGTTGGTCAATTCCAGTCATAACCAATGGATCAGGTTGATTCAACAAAAGATCTTGTACTTGTAGGAAAGTGTTAGGAAGAAAAATATATTCAGAGTAATCACAGGAGTGTTGCTCCACAAAATACTCAAATAGTACTTAGTTTGGGTAATACTTTTATTTATTTTATTACAAGTAGTCCTCAACCTATTAATAGTATGCAGGAAGGACCTTGGGAGAGGAGGTTAGAGATGCTGACTAGAGAACAGTCAGGTGAGGGAGGCATAGCCTGCAGCTGGAATATGGGTAGAGCAAGAGGCTCAGAAGAGATCCTCGCTACTCAAGGAGACTGTGGGAGATTTGTACTTTCCGATTTGCAGGATTCTGTTAATGTAGCTTTACAACAAAATACAATCAATTAATCTGGACATATTTCCTGTCTTGTCTACCTTGGAATGTTGACAATCTACAACCATTCATTCATCATAAACAAGTTATCATAACCCGGTTCATACTTATGAATGATTGCAATGCTCCACAATCACATGATTGCCATTTGCAACTTTCCACAATGGCTTCTCCAGAAAGGTAATGGGTAAGCTGGAAAGGAAGAGTGCAGGTCATTGGGTTACATTTTCTTCACCTGTGTACCCTACTGCAGCCTTTCTGTGCTCACTTTTGCACCAGCCACTTTTTGTGTGACCAGCCACTGTCACTTTCCAGAGCACCCTCCCTGACCTCAACCATACCTTTGTACACCCTTCACACCTCTTTGCCCTCTTCCTCACCTAGCAGCAGCCACTTTCTACCTGCCAGCCTTGGACTAACTTTGGTAGTAGGACACACATATACACATTTATTTATGCAAAAATCTATCATCTTTCCTTTCTAAACAGCCAAGCTCTACTTTAGAGGAAGAGTCTCCATTGAAGGGTGAAACACAGTGCAACAGCAATTTACATTGACCTTCAGTATGCTTGCAACTAAGTAAAGCATCTATTTATTAATTGACTACAGCTGTTTACAGGAGAGAATGTAGGGTTGTTATCTCTAGGAGATCTCCTGAGCATTCAAGAACTCGTCCTCCTTCTGAATGTATACAGCATAGTTTATATGCACTTTCTGTTCCAAGATCCTTCTGAGAGACAATTTCATTTTGAGTTAATTTGTCTCATTAAAAAATATTTATCAATCGAAAACAAGAGATATTTGATGAAGGACTGCCTGCCCCTCTCTCCACCCCATGTAGGGGGGAAAAACAATTACATGAGCTAAAGGAAGATAAATTCTTTTAAATATGGAATAGGGAGTTAAATATAAATTTAAAGAATGAAACTTAAACTCCTTAATAGCATGTATGCATGCCAAAGAATCCAATTTAAGACTTAAAGGGAGCTTCAAAATAATTTCAGATTCAGGATGTTGATGATAACATGCCCTTTATCATTTATTGTTAGTACAGAAGTACTTTCCACAGCAGTTTCATTTTTTCAGACACTCATATTCCCACCAATGTGGGATTAATTGTACAAAATTCAAGTCTAACTGATCTATTTTATGTATTATAATAACTCTGGAAAATATTTCATAATTTTTTCACTAGGTCTTTAAGCAGTGAACAGTTCTTCTAGAGGAAATCTACTGCCCTGTGTTAATCCTGGCAACTAGTGAAAAAAAAAATGCTAGCATTTTACATCAAGTGCCATAACGTAAATTGATGAAGTTAAATATAACTGGAACTAGATGTGGAACAATTCAAGACAAATATAAGTAAGTAAGTAAATAAATAATAAATCACCCAGTGAGGCAAAAGAAGAATTGATACAAAACTCAGAAGACTCTAAAAATGAAACTTCGTAAGTAATATTATTGCTAACATGCAAGGGATTTTAATTTTCCTATGTCAGGGGTGGGCAACTGTGGCCCTTTTACAACCTGTGGACTTCAACTCCCAGAATTCCTGAGACACCTTGTCTCAGGTTTTACAACCTTTGACAGGTTGTAAAAGGGCCACAGTTGCCACCCCCATCCTATGTATATACCGTACTTTTAGAGGAGTATAATATGTACTTTTTCGCCCCTAAAAGAGGATGGAAATGTGGTGCGTCTTATACCCAGAATACAGCCATTTTTGGCCTTCTAAAACCCCGCCCTGTGCATCCCATTTCCCCAAAAACAGGCCTGTTTTTCACAAAAATGGGGTCTACAGCTTTGTGAGGCCTGCACAGTGCTCCTGGGGATTGGGGAGGGCAAAAACGCCCCGATTTTTGCCAAAAACAGGCCCATTTCTGGCCTCCCAAACCACCCACATGTCGTGTTTTTGCCCTCCCCAGCCTCCAGGAGCACTCTGCAGGGCTCACAAACCCTCTGTGTGCCCCATTTTTGCAAAAACGGGACGTGCAGAGGGTTTGGGAGGCTTGCAGAGTGCTCCTGGTGGCTGGGGAGGGCAAAAAAAAAATTTTTTTTTTTTGTTTACCTCTTCGAAATCTTGGTGCGTCTTATACTCCAGTGTGTCTTATAGTCTGAAAATTACGGTATACTTATGATACATAGGAAAATTGATTTGATCTGAACAGGGTGGATTTAAATCACTAGTAAGACTTGATTTAAATCAACTCAATTTGTATCATAATTTATAGATTGTCATCTCTGTCCCGCAGAAGCTCCTCCCGACCTGCTGTTGATGCACCAACAGTCCCAATATTGTAGAATATAGAGTCTAATGCTATATAGCTAAGCTCCATTTCATGCTGAATAAACTAATTAATGCATATTAAATAGAAAACTATCTTTAGATAGATTTTTACTCCAAAAGCATTTTATTAAAATAAATTTGATTAAAAAATTTAAAAATCTGTTTAATTTTTTTTTTAATCATTGATTTTTATCCACCCTGGATCTGAAAATAATCTCTATTCTTATTTTTTTTAGACACACATATCTCATAAGCGATATTTAATGTGACAGTAATAGTCCAGTCTTCATGAAGTCCTACAAAACAAGGAATTTAAGAATTCACTGAAAACAACTATGTAGGGACAAACTATTTTTTAACCTACATTTTTCCACACGATATCATCTGTCCCAAGCTAACTTTCTCATTAGTGATAGCAATGTAAAATAAGGAAAAAGTACCCAGAAAAAAAGCTTCAGATTACATGAATGGACACAAGAAGAATCCATCATAAAAACCAGCACCAAAGTCTTTGGGGAGGGGAATGATAATTTGAATTAAGATTGCACTACCAAAGTTCATAACAGTGAGACCTGAACATAGAATTCCTACTTCATCAGTTTCATTGTGTCACACACCCACACTGTTCTATCATGGATCCATGCACTTTTGTGTTCCAGACTATTTTAAGAAAGCCTGGTTAAAAATATATATTACCCAGAAGTCTGATTTTGGCATTTACAAGATGTTTTTCAGAGAAACCAAAAACCAAATATGACCTCAGGGCCATAGGAATAATGAGAAAGTAAAAGTTTCATCAGGGAATTCTGAGATCTCTTGTATTTATATAGCACAGTTATCAGAGAAACAACATAAGTTATTTATTTATCTTGTTAGAAGTATTTGTATTACTCTACTGGCCTCCTGGTTGTTTAATAAGAGGTTAAAAAAAAAAGAAGTGAAAAACTGGGGAACTGGTAGTGGTTATATGGTGTGACAATGGTCCCCAAAACCTTTGGGCACCAGGGACCAGTTTCATGGAAGACAATTTTTCCATGGACAGAGGCGGGAAGGGGAGGGGGAGAAGGAGAATGCAACGTAGGTTTGGTGCATGCACAGTTTCACTCACCTGTCAGTCATCTCCAGTTGTGCAGCCTGGTTTTTAAAAGGCCACAGACTAGTACCTTTCTGCAGCCCAGGGGTTGGGGACCCATGCAATCCTGTTATCAGTTTTCACAATCAGAATCTATTTCATCCAATAGTTTTCACTTAATCTACATAATGGCCCCACCCCCAGCTATAAAATTCACTGAATGATTTTAGGCCAGTCATCTTCTCTCAGCCCAGTTTATAGCTGTGATGTGGGGGAGGAGGAAGGGGGAGGAGGAAAGCACTGTATATATTACCTTGCATTCCTGAATGAAAGATGGAATGAATGTAAAACTACTAAAAATAATTATCTATCGGGGACTTTATTATTGCTTGATAAGGATAAGATATTAAACTTGCCATAAGCAGCAAAATGTCTAACAGGAAAGTCTATCTATACTACAATGATTAGAGTGTATTAAATGAATGTATTCAACTAATGTTAATTCACAGTTTTCCTGGTTAAGAATCATTTTGTTTGCAATAGATACAAAATACCATAGGCAACCTGCTGGAAAAAGATACATATTTTTTCCCGTTACACTTAAAAACTTTCAAGGAAACATTATGTGATAGTTGGAAGGTTGAAATAATCCCAGCTATTTTTCATACCCTAAAAATATGAACTAGTTCGTTATTTTTTTTGCAAACATGAAGTCATACTGAACTTTGTGCAACCTATAAGGTAAAAATTATTTATTTGCTTATAGTTAGTTCTGCTAATGATTGTGATTGTGAAAACTGATACAGGATTATACAGCCTGATTTATTGGTTATTCTACAGCATTTGCATGAAAGTTGAACCTCTCATTTCTGATTACTATATCTAGATAGTTGTTCTCTTCTTAAAGGCATCAAAGCAGCATTTGCTCATTGCCAGAGATGCAAGATTATACTGATCGGCCAGCAGTACTTGAGTATTTTAAAAAATCCATACTTCCTGGGAAGTCCATAAAAGAAATTCCATAAAAGAAATGCAATGTACAAGTTCCTAGTACTAAATTAGTCATTAACGGAGATGACCAGTACAGCAATAAACTCCTTGACTTTTCAAAACTATGAAACAGGAATCAATTAGATTACTAATATCCTGTTAGTAATGATGCAAAGCAAAAGTGATCCTAAGGCAAGACTTCAGCAGGCAAAATTGAACAAGTGGGAAAATCCATTCTCTCTCTCTCAACCCTATTCAACCTCATGGGATTTTTATGCAGAAAAACAGGAGGAAGAAGGAATAGTATGTTTGCTGCCCTGAGTTGTTGATAAAAACAATAAAAGTGGGATTTAAAAAATCTTTTTAAAAATCTTTCAATAGGAAGTCCAATGAATTTACTCCTATGGTAGATAACTGAGTAGATGATTTCAGCCTGGAGCAATTACTGGTTTAAAACCTCTTTCAATTGTGCAAGGGTATTTAAAGGAAAGAGAGCCCTATTTTTATAATCTCTTTAAAATTGTGTAGGACTTAAAACCTTCCAATTACATAAGGTGTAAGGCTGAAATGTTGAAACAATTAACATGAATTAATTTGTACTGTTATTGTAAAATCAAAATCTGCAGCAAGGGAAGACCGAATTGCAAAACTCAGTAAAAACATATAAATGTTCATTAGAAGAAAACAGCCTCAGGTGCAAATATTACTGAAATACAATTCTTAGCATGACCGATACAGTAATAGAAGCCAACAGTATCTGGAAGACCATGTGTTTGCCATCACTGGTTTAATCATGGGCAATTTATACCCTTGATGAAAAATCTAACTTTTCAAATCTACTTGGCATCAAAGCAGCTTTGTGGATAAGGACATCTATTGTTTATTTAAAAAAGAACTGAAATAAGTCTGGCATTTAAATATTTTACAATTGTCTAAAAATTAATATAATTTTATCCACATTCTGATCCTACAGGTTGCTTGAAAAACAAATATAAAAACCACTGAATGCTAAAAATTCTAAATTACTTCTTTTCTCAATGATACCATGTTGGGCTTTGCTTCTTTTTTGGTTAAAATGTTAGATTTGTTTAACTATTTACTTCAGTTTGCTACTGTGTTTCCCTGAAAACAAGACAGGATTTTGTTTTCTTTTGAACCCTGAAATAAGGGCTTGGCCTTATTTGGGGGGGGGGGGGGGGTGGTCTAATTATTTTGGGGATGCAAGAGGTGGCAAGTGTGGGATTGGATTTTCCGTCGCCCCTGTCGCCTCCCTTCCCTGTTGCTCATGCCAGCTGGGCAGCTGCCCAGCATTGCCCTGTGTCCCGCCACCGCTGCCTCATGGAATAGAACTCTGCAAGGCTTGTTGTGCCGTTGCACACACGAACGGCAGCACCACCAGAAGCTTCATCATACCAACACAGCTGGTCCTGCTGCACACAGCTGTGTCAGTATGTCAAACCTTGCGGCAGTGCTGTTATTTGTGCATGCAACAGCACAAGCCTTGCAGAGTCCTGCTCCATGAGGCAGCAGTGCGGCGAGTCTTACAAAGACTCATTTCTGGCAGGTGGGGCGGGGGAGAAGCGAGATGCGTGGAGTGAGACATGGCTCCCCTTGCCGTCTCTTCTCCCCCCTTGCTGGGCATAGCAGGGCTCCTGCCCCTTGCTTAGCCACTCGCCCCCTTTAGGGATACAATTTGGGGGTGTGGCAAGTGAGGCGGGCGAGAAGCATGTCGCGTGTCTTATCTTTCCAACTACATCACGTTCCTCACCGTTATGTCCAGGGAAACACGTTGTAAAAGGCGGCTCTTGCGAGTGGGGTGGGAGTTTGCAGGCAAGGGGGACGGGTGGATGGATGGGAGGTTCTTGGCAAGCGCCAAGAACACTAGGGAGAGACAGAACAGAGGCAGCTCCTGATCAGCTCAGCTGACCCACAGGTCGCGATTAAGGGGCCCACCTGACATTAGCTGACTGGGGAAGGGAAGAGCTGCCTCCTGTGCTGGCCATGCCCTTCACTAGGGCTTATTTTCAGGGGAAGGCATATATTTTCACTTACCCCAAATATCAGGCTTGGCCTTATTTTCAGGATATGTCATATTTTCGGGAAAACATGGTATTCAAGCTTCTGCATTTCCTTTAACTATCTTGGTCTTCATTTTTTCCCAATACATTGCAATTCAGCAGGCAGAGAATGTTTTTCTACTCTTATACCTTACCTAATGTAGATTAATAGTTCCCTATCCATGATAGAGGCAAAGGTGGATTGGGAAATATTAATTAATAGATTTATTCACTATTTGGGAAGATATCCCAGGAACAAATGACAGAAATCCCAAAAGTCTCTAATGTTGACTAACTAGAGAGTTATCTAGTGATTTTGCCCTAACACTGAGATGGCCTGCATATTTTCAGTAAAGATATGCAGTAATTTGACCTGAACGATTCCACCTCAAGGCCAACCTGTGACTGAGGCTGGATCAATGATATCTGGAAGAAAATTAGTATTTTTTCAGTATTAGTACAAATTAGTATTAGTATTTTAGTCCAATCAGTAGTAGATCCCTTTCAGTCAAGATTCAGGCCAGGTCATGGGACTGAGATGACACTGATGACCGCTGCAGTGGAATGCACCCATCCTTGTTCTTCTAGCTTTCTCAGCAGTCTTCAATACCATCAATCATGCTGTCTTTTCTGGACTGCTATTCCAACTCTTGAATGAAAGGGTTTGCAAGGGAATGCAAAGGTTGCACTTTGCTGGCCTTGCTTTCAAAGGGTGGCAAAAAGACCACTTGGAGGTAATGGTTTTCCATTGCCATTCTTCAGGAGCAAACAGATTCACATTAAATGGCTCTAAAATAATTTAGGAAAATCTGTGCAGGGGTAAGTAAGAAAAGTGAGGAAGAGAAAAGAATGTCTGCCACGTTACAGTAGTCTAATAAGCTTAGCTATATAAGCCAGCTTTATTAAAAGCAATGCTTTGTGATGCAGTGGTTAAGGTGTTGGATTAGAAGCAAGGAGATCCAGGTTCTAGTCTATCCTCAGAGATTTAAACTCAACGGGTGACTTTGGGCCAGTCACATTCTCTCAGCTCAGGGTACCCCACAGGATTGTGGTTGTGGGGAAAACAAAAGCAGAGAATAATATGTATGCTGCCTTACGTTCAAAAATAAAAGGTTATTATAATTCAAATCAAATAACTAACATTACATACTTTTCACCAAAATCACCACTGAAGAAAAATATGACGTAAATCAAAGAATTCTTTTTACAGTACACAGAATCCATGAAAAAAACATTTGGTGGGGACAAAGTAGGACAAATTAATGTGACAGCAAATGGCAATATTAGCAAATGTTAGGCCATGTTGTACTCAAAAGTGAAACTGATAAGAATTGACTGAGCTTGCAAAACACAGAAACTGTTAAAAAGAAATGACATCTGGTCTTTAGAAGACAGGTTATACAAATACTTCATTTTTAACACACTTAAACTCAACTTTTAACAACCCAATACTTTAAAAGCCTGGAATATATTTTATTCTAAATTAAATCTAACATAATGTACTTCCTGTGACTCTTATTTCCTGTTACTATATGTGTAGTACATGCCTTCTCGGTAGAGAAGAGGCAGCATTCCACAAGGAAAACATTCCAGAGGGAGAACACATTCTTTGTGACCACTCTCTTGCTTCAAGACTAGGACAGCACTTTCATAAACTACAGCCCATCCCTGCTGCTTAAAGGATTTGGCTCAGAACTCCCATGTCTCCCAAGCAACAGGGGCTTCGAGATAGGCACAAGGCGTTGTTTATGATGGAATAAACAAAGCAAAAATTCTTTCTTTCCTCACAGACTTTAAGCATATCTAAACTACTGCCAACAATAACTAACTACACAGCACGCTACCAATCAGAGCCAATAACTTAATTCTATTCTTATATATTCAACTATATTTATTTATTTATTTTATTTATTTATTCGGCATAAGCCGCCCTATCTCACAATGGACTCAGGGCGGCTCACAACAATAAAACAAAGCCACAATATAAAATGAAGTCTAAAAATTTAAAATTAACCCTTAAAACCCCATTATCAGTCCAGGTCAAGGGATTTAAACAGCCAAGTTTTTAATTCATGGCAGAAAGTGCGAAGGTCAGGCGCTAATCCGAGTTCCAAGGGAAGTTGATTCCAGAGGGTGGGAGCACCCACCGAGAAGGCTCTACCCCTGGAGGTCGCCAGCCGCCACTGTCTAGCTGACGGCACCCTGAGTAGGCCCTCTCTATGGGCGCGAACCGGGCAATGGGATATCGTTGCTGGCTGTAAGTGGTCCGCCAAATATCCTGGTCCTAAGCCATGTAGGGCTTTGTAGGTCATCACCAGCACCTTGAATCTCACCCAGAGGGCAACCGGCAACCAATGCAAACTGCGTAGGAGAGGTATAACATGGGAGTATCGGGATTCTCCCATCACAACCCGCGCGGCTGCATTTTGTACCAGCTGAAGCCTCCGAGTGGTCCTCAAGGGCAGCCCCATGTACAGAACGTTGCAGTAGTCAATCCGCGAGGTGACCAGCGTGTAACTGTGCATAGGGCATCTCAGTCCAAGTAGGGACGCAACTGGCGTACCAGAATATTCCCATTCATTTAGATTTGAAAACTGGACTGCCCTTTTTCTTGCTAATCCCCACAGTCTCCATAATCTGTATCAACATCAAATTTGCTACCCCTAAATAAGTATCTCTGAACTTAAATCTCTCCTACAACTTCTCTTTAAAATTCATATCTGTTACACCAGTACAGGTACACACAGATGTGGCATTTCTTAACATGCTTCCTAGATTCCAGGTGGAAATGCATATAATGGTAGCAGCTCCATCTCTATTTAGACTTTATTTCCATTCACGGGCATAAGCATAAGCAAGATGGGACAGGAGATTTTTGGAGATGAAAAAAATAATAGGGGAGTGATGCCTCTCTTCATAGGAGGTCTCCACCATCAGCTACAGTATGTGGTTATAGTAATTATATATAAAAGAACATTAATTGGAAGAAGGGAGTTCAATGGGCAGAATGTAGCAGCAGATCAGCAGGCTTTAGCATACCTCCTGTACTTCAAGACTTCCAGAGTTCAGATTATTTGATTTCTATCTTGCCTTTTGTACAAGAACTCAAACAATATATACAGTAGTCCCTCATAAAATAACCTTATGAGGATAGGCTGGACTGAGAGAGAATTTCTAGGTCAAAGTTTCAGGGGGTATCAGTGGCAGAGAGAGAAAACTAAAACCTTCATCCCACTAATCCTCACCTACCATCTTAAACACACTGGGCCCCATGTAATTATATTTACCCCCCATATAATTTGCACAATAGAGATAAAGGATACTATGACATCAAATTCTACAAAACTTCAAGACTGCATCATATGAAAAAGAACTTAGCGTGTATACTCGAGTATAAGCCGAGTTTTTCAGGATATTTTTTATGCTGAAAAAAGCCCCCCTTGGCTTATACTCCAGTGAGGAAAAAATGCCTTTTTTTCCTGCAACCGTTTTGGCTGCAGGGAGGCTTGCTAAAGGTAAAATGGGGCATGGGGAGGGTCCACTAATCCAATTAGTGCCATGTAAATTCTGGAATCCCCAAAGACCTTTCCCATTGTATTTATTAAACAAATTTATATAGCTACCCAACTCATATACAGTACTTTTAAAGTTATTGTTGATACCATATTGTTTTTATTGATCCTCTTTTCCACTTACAGAGCTAGTTTACTGTTTTTCTTTGAAATCAAAGACATTTAACCTACTGATGCCTCAATTAATGTAATTTTATTGGTATCTATTTTTATTTTGAAATTTACCAGTAGCTGCTGCATTTTCCACCCTAGGCTTATACTCGAGTCAATAAGTTTTCCCAGTTTTTTGTGGTAAAATTAGGTGCCTCGGCATATATTCGGGTCAGCTTATACTCGAGTATATACGGTATCTTTTTTAAAACAAAGGAAGTCAAGATACTTTCCTTTTCAACAGCCACAATTCCTCTATTATAAAAGGACTAGGCAAAATGTCCAGTGTTATCTAATACTTTTTACAACTTCAAAATATCTTCAGCTATGAACAAATGGTATGAAACATGATTTACATGTCAAGCAATTTTTTATAATATAATATTATACAAACAATCTAGAATTCAAATCCCGTATGTCAAAAACTTTAATGGCTGAAGATTAGGGGCAAAGTTCAAGGTCTTGAAAATGCAACTGGGTGTTGGCTACAGAAAGCTACTTGATATAATTGCTTTTGCAAACGGAAAATCAAGAGACACTTTCAGACTCATTAGCAATTACACTTAGTTGTGTCTACTATTAATATGAGTCACAAAGCAACATGTTTTGAGTCCATACTAGTCATGATCTATTAGAGTTCAACTATCCACCATCTGCTGGCTGGGTTCACAAACCAGACTAACCTCAAATCAAACCAACAATTTAGCAACGTAAGGTGAGAGACATTTTAGAAACAGAAAGGGTGGTTCAATCATAGGCTTGAGCCCCACAGGCCTTCCCCTGCTTTTTTCTGCCTTTTTAATCTGCCAAATTCACTTGGAGCTCTGAGAATAGCATTGAGTTGTCTTGCTCCATGCTAAGCAGGGAGAACTGCTACGTCTTTTGTAATTTGGACTTTAACCCAGAAGACAAGCAAGAAAATTTTGGCCAATCAGCCAAATAAAGCTCATTTGTTTAAACTCAGGGTTTCCTACTAAATGTCACTTTGTTTGCATTAAAAAAATGCAATAACAAATGTAAGCACTGCTTGCATCTGAACTGGAACTATATTTGTTACCAAAAAAATCTGCGTTCTTTAACCGAAGTTTCTCTAAAATAATACAATTCATGTTATATTTGCATTGTAACACATTTTTGCTGATGAATTTAAAAGTAACTTTTTTATCTTTTAAGTACTTCCCCTACAAGATGAATATGGATTTTGTGTTGTTACAAAAGTGTCAAAGCAGCCTTTGTGTCTCATCTGAGCAATCTGCCTGCTCCAATACTTGTTTATTTGACATGTTGACTGAGTTAATGGGAACTGGGGTCCAGTAACATCAGGAGAACTACAGATTGTCTTTATGGCAAAAGTTAATCATGCAGCAACAGCTATGGACATTCTTAAAATTGTACATTAAATAGTGCATTGCTAATACCAATATTTGTTAGTTATTTCTTTTATGCTGCCTTGTCCAATCTGATTAAGCAATAACCAGCTTCCAAAATATTTTTGCATTGATTTCTGTGACAGAATTTTTTTAAAAAATCATTTAGAACTATATTTGCTTGATGGAAAACAGTTTTGTTTGTAAAGCACTAGTTGATCTTAGATTGTATTGAAAAAGTAGAGTGGGGTTAACATGATTATTTATATTGGTACCCACTGAATACTTGCTTGCTTTTAATCTAAGCTTATCCAATATATCTGCTCTAGAAGAAGCAATATTAATTGTGTGTAGTCTGTAGCCTATGAAGTGTGCGTTCAAGAGTCCTGGGCAAGAGGATTCAAGTGGTTTCAAATTCTCTAAATTCAAACTTTTGATTTTCAGTATTAAAACAGTCTAAAATTTCTATTAACTGATTGCTACAACTGTATGAAAATTTAAAAAATTATTTTTAACTATACCATTGTGTTCAATATTTTATAAGGAAGCTAAATGCAAAATTGCTTCAATTAACAGAGCAGATGAAAATGTTGTGTTTCATGACATCTCTCCCCCCCAAAAAACAATGTTCCAATTATTATTTGGAAAACAGGCATCCAGTCTACCATCTATAGAAAATTTTACTACTCTTTTTTAACCAAATATTAAAGCTTTACAAAGGCTGTGTTTAAATAATACCTAAATACATAGTTAAGTGAGTCATGGTATTCTGATTTAACCAATTATCTAGTTTTGCACCGCATACTGTACCACTAACTAATCAACGGCTGGGTTTGCAAAGCCCATAAACTAGCCAACTTCATTTTGGCCTAACAGGCCATATAAACTCAGACAATACATTATTACATCATTGCTTCTTTAATGGGTTACTGCTGGTAAATTCCATCTCAGAGAACCCAGCATACTCCAGGGAGGTCTAGTCATAAGATTATTTTTTAGCTGCATACGTTGACCATTCTTGCTCTAGCTCTTTAGAGTTTTCTTGGAAGGTAGCCTCCTGCTTTAGATTTCTCAGATAAGAAATAAATGCAATCATAAATCAGTTATAATGCCATTACATCACCACTCACACCCCATAAATGATACTGAGTGACAGAAGCAGTCAAACCAGTATGCCAATTTTATCAGAGACTATCCAAAATGGTAAGTCTGGCACCACACTCTCTTCCTGATTCTGAAGAGGTGTTCCTGCACAGGCTCACCCCTCACCTTCTATCTACCATGTCTCACATAATTTCTTTCCTTCCAGCCTTCCCTAAATATTGGGGAAACCCTTCTACTTTTCAGCCTTTCTGGCCACTCAAAAATATGTAACTTTCTTCAACCCAAAATTTGAGCACTCCAGGTATACAGGTGAGAAACAGTTTTTCCTCATATACCGGTACTGAATATTCTATGTCAGGCACACAATTAAATAAGAAAACAAAAGAAAATGCTTCCCACATAGAGTTATTAAAGCTAAGTTCTACTAGAAAGCGAATCCTACGTTGAAAATATCAATTGGCTTCTGACATGTCTGAAGACTCGTGAAAATAAATAAAAGAATTCTTCTGAATTCTAGGCTAGTTTGTTAAGAGCGCACTTTCCAAAAGAAAATATTGAGTGCTGTTACAGAGTTAAGTATGTACCCTAGACTAAAAAGGAAGAATGAAATTCCTGCCTACTTTTTTCCTATTCAACACTAGCTGCCTCTGGGAACACAAAGCAAATTGAGACACATGCATTTTAAGGCAAGTACTTCTAGCACTCCTTCACTTCAACAAGAGGCCAAAACACTCCATTCAGTAGCACTTTCCAGTCAAAGATGTTTTTGAAATCACAAAAATTTGCCATATCTGTAAAGTAAGTGCGGATTTACAATATCTTAGAACAAAGCTAGCATCAGCCCAGCATCCACCCACGATGGAAAAAAGGGGAGCAGAAACTCTCTCATGTACCCTAGAAGCAATCTTTCTCCAATATGGCACCTCGTAAAGATCTACTGCAATGAATTTCCCATGTGCATTTTTGTTTCCTGCATTAGTGCAACACTGACTCATTTCTTTCCAGAATTTAAGATAATACCACATAAATCTGCAAGCTATCCTCATTCAGTACCTTGGCAAGTTCTGAGAGTGACACAAAACACTCAAATGTTCTCTATAGTTAAGAAAAAAAGCCACTGGATTAAGTCACTGAAATAGTGTATCTAACAGAAGCAAAAATCAGCATATTTTCAAAAAGTACTTCAAGCACACTTATATGTTCTGCAATTCAATCTTAAGACCAATCGTTGGAATCTTTTAAATAAAAAAAAACGAACTCCCTACGGAATCATATCTAAAACTAAAGTAATTCCTTTCTCCTACAAAAAAAAACATGACAAAGTTTTACACTTGCAATTGTATAAGTATATAACAGAACTATATTTATGCTCATAATGCTGTGAGTTAATTTACTGTCTTGTAATTAATGCCAAAGTATCAAAAACTTTGTCAAATGCTATTCAAATATTCCACAACTATCAACACTTAGGCTTTTTGAACAATGCAGACCTCATGCTATCTTGAGAAACATTTGGAAAAGACAGATTTTATATTAGTTTTTTTCTTGGCCTCAAATTAGTAGTAATGCATTTACTGGCAACCATAGGTTTTAGTATCAAATTAATTTCTGGGTTTGTAGTCATATTTTTTTAAAGTAACTAGGGATTGTGTAAGTAATTTCCAAACATTTTTACAGTATTAATCACCAATCAGAATGACAATTTCATATTTAAGTTATTAAGTGCAATGATGTGCACATGGCAAAATATACCAGTGATCACTAGGACTATTCCTTTACTGTCAATTGTTTAAATCAAGGCAAATTCACACAAGTTTTGGATAGAGGGGAGTGGGGTAACAGTTATGGTTGTGTATTGAAATATTATGAAGGCCAAAGTCAAATTTATCACTCAGATATTGAGAAAAATGGATTGACACACAGTAATTCTTTGTACATATAATAATTAAATACTGCCCAGTCTCTTTTCAATGTTGTAACTATTATCTACACTTTGCTAGAGAGTTAACTATTGGCAAAGTAATCAGAAATAGAATACTGCTCTATCAAACATAAAAGTGTAGCCCTATAGATATTTTTTGTTGTTGTCTTCATCACAGTAGATGGCAGCACCTAGCCAACCTTGCCTGGTTTTGAAAAAGCAAAGCAGGATTGAACCTGGTTAGGACACAAGAAAATTGCAGGGTATAAATATTATATTCAAAAGAAAGAATATTTTTTTCAGAAGAATGCAATAATAAAACATACATACAAAGAATGGGACTTATTGTAGCTATGCTGCTGTTAATATAATCCTATCTGCTAAACAGTTGTTTCCAAAACTTATGTAAACAAAGGTTTAGTTACATTTCCTAAACTTTAATAACAAGCAAGCTCACATCAACTTCAAATATATAAAATTATATTTGACCTCATGAAAGGATAATTATATTATATATTGGAATTTTAAGCCATTTAGCTAACAAATTAATGAATTGATTTTAAAATTATTTTATTTCAGTTGAATATATAAGTATTGTATGGCACCAAATTTCCAGGCAGCAACTTTATATATTAAACAATATTAGTCTCCACACACAGCAACTGCATGAGTCAGACAGTATGAGCCTGTGCAAAGGTCTGCAGTTTTCACTGGAATGGCAAAGTACCTAAACCTATTTTTCACCTGGTGACTAAGTTAGAACATACCTCTATGCAAGCAGTAACTGATTATACAATTGTTATTTGCAGTGGATTGTAACACACCTATCCTTGAGGGGAGAAAATATATTTGCAGGATTGTGTTAATCTAAGAATCTGTGTTCATTCACTAGTTTTTCTCAAAAAAGGGAACATGCTTATTTTATCATCCCAATTTTTCACTTACATAATTTAAAGGGTAGTATTAGCAAAAATGCTCAAAAATTTATCAGAAAAAAAACATGTTTTACATTTGCAAAAGCTAATCCATAAATCCTAGCTATTCCATAAATCCTGATTTACGCTGCAATATAAACAGGTTTATATATATACAAGGGTTATTTGTGACCAGTTCAGGTATTAAATTATACACATGGAAGTCACTATTCCAGATAAACATAACTGTGATGCTATTTTTCTCAAATGTGCCAGCAAGTTAGACTGCATGTTGCTAAATACAGTTATCCTTGCAGAAATGAACTACATTCAACAACTTTTTAAACACTGCATGAAAGTATTCATTTTAACCTATGCCACTTAGGTATGTGACCTAAAGTGTGTAAAAGGCAGGATACAAGCCTTAAATTATAGACTGAAAGAAAAAGCAAGATAAAATGTAAATCCATTTTTGTTAAATAGCATATAAACTCTTCTACTGGAAGAAATTACTGTGGCAATCAAGATATGAAACTACCATAGTATCTATATTGAAAGGATAACCAATGTGCACTTGACATGGATCCTAAAGAGTTTCTGTGCAATTTGAAGGATGGCTTTCTCTCAATACTTTTAAGCATCCAGACCACAACTTTAAAAGCTGCAACAATGGTAAAGTGCCAAATACACACAAAAACTCGTGGTAAAAAAACCTTCTCCCAGTCACACAATGCATCATGAGCAAGTAATGTCAGATAGGGATAAGCTAGCATCTCAAAGCATATGTACCTATGTTTTATTTTTATTCTAAATATACCATTTCTTTTAGCAGCCTATAAAGCAAGAAAATCAGCTCCAATGTTCTTTCCGGTTTTCTCTCTCTTTTTTTTTTAAATCAATCATTTTCTCGTTTCTATGATGGCTTTGGCACGACTTAGCTATGCCTGCAGATCCCTACCAGATGTCAGGAAAACCTGATCCAGCGGTCCTATTTCACCGCCTTTTTAATCAACCAAAAAACTAAAAAGCTGAGAGAGACACAGAGCGAGAATGAATCTGGTCCGACTTAATAATGGGGTAAGTAAGCTGCAGGCTTCTAACTTGCAAGCTTCGTCTTGCCCCGTCACTCCTTCCTCCTTCCCTGCCTTGACTAACGCAGAGCCAACGAGGAAGTCAAGTTGGGCGGGCGGAAGCTGAGCCCATCTCAATGCCTGCAACGAGATTGCCAGCCCGTGACTCAGATCGCCGACCTGACAGCAGCTGCCCCCACATTAAGCGGTCTTTCTCTCCGCTATTTTCCAACAAGGGCCTTCCAAGCAACTTAAGGGGGGAGGGTCGCAAAGCCTATCCCCCCCCCCCGCTCCACAAGATCACTAAGGTGCGGGGACCAATTGCAAGCGCGGACGCGAGAGGAAAGCAGATTCAACCGTTCCCAAGGAAGCCTTTAAAAAAAAAATCTAAGCATTTATAAAAAGAAAAATAGAAAGTAAGAGAAAGGTAAAGGGAGAGGGGGGGAAAGAATCACCTGACCGGCTGCTTTTTAAAAAAATTCTTTCTTGCCCGGTTGCCGCCGGGTGGGAAGGGTGAAGCCGGAGCAAGGCAGGAGCAAGGCATATGCTAGCTAGCGCATCAAAGAAAGAAAACGTGAGAGCGACCGTTCCCTTGGCCCTGCGCGTGGAAGACGCTTCCTTAGCCCCAGGCAGAGAAGGTGAAAGGCTACACCTTCCCCAAAAGGCGACGTCCTCAATGGGTGGCACTTCCTGGACTCCAGCGCACTTGGCATAAAAAAGGGAATTTAGAAGTTAAGCCACACCCGCCCGCCTCTCAATGAACCTTTAACCCGCGGGCGCCAAACTGAAAATCATGCGCCGTATTGTGCGTTTCCCGTCCTTTCCCGCACCAATTCCAAACTGGGACTTCACCTGAGTCCGGCCAAAAGCCTTAAAGACGACGACGACGCGACTCCTTTTTCTTACGCCAGAAAGACTAGAGTTGATAACTAATACCTTCTCCGAGAGCCCCAGCGCCCCACCCGCTGCGTTGTTCCAGCTTCAACGCCTCTAACTCACCGGCAGCAGCGAGGTTTCAAGCCGGGAGGGAGCGGCCACCGCTAAGGTCTGAAACATCCACTTGCGGCATCCTCAGCCAATAAGAAGAGGAGTTTGCTCTGACAGAGAGCCAGTTTCACCCAATGGAGACTCAAGTGGAGGGCGGTGTTTCAAAGGAGGCGTAAGACTTTTTTTTAATCTTCTCAACTGACGCCCTAGCTCCCGCTCTTCAATTAGCCTCCCCCCCCACGCCAGAAATTGCCACAGCCAATGGACTCGCATTCGGGAAAGAGCAAAGATTGGCATCTTAGGCAACCAATGCATTGTGGAGAAAGAGGGCGGTTCTTCGTAGGTCAATCTTTAGTGCTTCGGTGATTGTTTGAGGCGTGGCCACCAGTAGCATAGTGGTGGGAAATGACTGCAGAGGGAACAAACGCCTGTCATCCATGTTTAGCTCAATTCACCACCTTGGCTGCTCAAATTCTATCCATGCTTACTCAGAAGAAAGCCCCATTGTTTTAATGGAGCAAATAAGCGTAAGAACGATTGCCGCTTTATACAACCTAAAAAGCAATCTATCCATTTAGATACTGTTGGAAGATATGATGCACTCTTCTCTTAGAAAAAGGAAAAGAGACTCAGAAAATATTAAAAAGCAGGAAAATTCCCCTAAAAGAAAATAAGCAGAAACTCAGGCAGAAGTTTCAGCCCCCACCTTTGTCAATGGGCCATTAAGAAGCTGAAGCCACCCTATTTTCCACAACAAAGGAAGGACAAAATTACAGGGGCCTGCAACATCCAAACAGGTATGGGATACAGAAAAAAGCAAACACCCAAAAAGGAAAAGAAATCAAGCCAAAGTAATTAGAATTTTAAACACCCGAGAAAAGGAGATATTCACTAAAACACAATAATAACAAACTGATTAATTATAGGGAATGAACAACTACAAAGGGCTGGGACTATAAAACAATTACTTATTTGCCAGATCCAATCACAAAAAAGCAGGATTTAAACACCATACAACAATCACATACACAAATCAAAGGATTCACATGCCAAATCAAAAGAATTTCAAAAGACTTTCACATAGAAAAATCAAAAGACCTTTTAGGATATAAAAAAGGGTTTTTCTTACAGCTCAAACAGGCTAGCCTCGCTGTGCTTGTATTTGTTTCTTGCCTGCTTTCCTATAAACAATAAACTAATTCAGCTCTCAAGCAGCTGACCTCCAATCATTTCGAAGTAATCTCCCAGCCGGGAGTTTTGAATCCAGGAAGGGAAAGTTCTGCCTTCCAAACAATCCTTAAAGGGAAAGGCTTCTTTTTCTTCCAACAATTGGCAACCCAGGTGGCCTCCCCGCCAACCCAGCCACCGGACGGGGCCCAGAGATCAAAACCCAGCCGGCACAGACCTTCTTTGTCTGGGGAAAATTATCTACGGACCCTGCCCAGGCAGCATCAGGTAGTAAAGGGAGTCCTTGAGCTTTGCATTCAACAGCTGCTTGAAAGCAGGTGAGTAGCGCTTTTAAATTTAAAGTCCTGGAACTCTGTGGGGAGTGGAAGCGAGAGAGGAAAGGTGAGTGGGTGGATTTTACCCAGTGGTGGGATTCAATTTTTTTAACAACCAGTTCTGTGGGCATGACTTAGTTGGGGGTGTGGCTTGGTCATGTGACCAGGTGGGCGTGGCTGGCTGGTCATGTGACCAGGTGGGCATGGCTATGTGCATAGGGACTACTCAGAGGGCTGAAAAAAGTCATTTCTGACTGGTCCTGGCACTTTTGACCGGTCCTGGCACTTATGACCATCCTCACATTTATGCCCTTTGCGGCATTCTTAACAACCGTGTCAGTCATTTCACTACTACTTCTCTTCACCACGGTGACAAGATAGGGCGCAAAATGTAAAATGTGAGGACAGTCATAAGTTCAAGAACTGGTCAAAAGTGCGAGGACCGGTCAAAAATAACTTTTTCAGCCTTCTTAGTAGTCCATTTGCACATAGGGACTACTCAGGGCTGAAAAAAGTTATTTCTGACAGGTCCTCGCACTTTTGACTGGTCATCATTTATGCCTATTGCAGCATTCTTAATTTAATTAATTAAATAAAAAAGACCTGTTGGAGTGGTTGGAGGCAGTCTGAGGTGGGCATTTGGGCCGGCTGCAGGGCAAGGTGATACAACCGGGGTAGGTAGGCCACTGCTGCCCAGGTGGGAGGCAGGCGCAGGCATACAGGGCTGGCTGCAGGGTGAAGCGATCGGATGGGGTAAGTCAGGGGTCTGCAACTTTAAACACTCAACCTTAAACACATGTAAACACTTAAACACAACCTTAAACCTGGGTGGGCATTGCCAACTCCATATCACTTACTCCTACCCAGGTTTTGTGGCTCCCAGTATTTCCTTTTAAACAGGTATCTCTGTGTGTCTCTTTCATCTCTTTCTTTCTCCCTCCCCCCACTTTCTCTCCTTTCTCTCTCTTCCTCTCCATCTCTCTTCCCCCCTTTCTCTCCTTCATCTCTCTTCCTCTTCATCTCTCTCTCTCC
>WNWU01013802.1:4580893-4762314 GCA_012654045.1 Ptyas mucosa
CCCCCTTTCTCTCCTTCATCTCTCTTCCTCTTCATCTCTCTCTCTCCCTCCTCCTTTCTCTCCTTCATCTCTCTTTCTCCCCCTCCCAAATTAATTTAGTTAATTTAGACCCCAAATTAAGCCCAGCCAAATACCCTACTGGTATTGCTGGGCTGAACTAGCCAGAACCAAAAACCTAACTATAGGGAAAGATCAAGTTAAAGCAGAAACCCATTTTCTAGAAGGGAAAACTGAGGCAGGAAAAACTGAGGCAAAAATAATGGCTCCCCTGCTGAGCAAACCAATATCAGGAAGAGCAAGAGGAGAATACAATTACATTCTGACACATATGCCCTTCTCTGCCTCAGACCTTGTTATTTCAAAAAAAGACACTCCAACATTCAGGGCAGACCCTCAGGCAGTAATCCGAACCCTGAAATCAATAATAGAAAGCCACAACCCATCCTGGGAAGACATGGATCAGTTGCTACAGGTTTTCTTAACTCAGGATGAACTATTAAAACTATTTGAGAAAACAGCACAAATAGCCAACCAACCAACTATTCCATGACCGGCTGCCCAGACAAGGGTTGCATGGCCAACCCAGATGCCTGATTCGGATTACAGTGATGCCAATCACTGGAGGGATTACAAAAGGGCAAAAGGCAATCTAATGGATGCCCTAGAAGAAATAGGAAAAAAAGCCCCTCAACTGATCAGAATGTCTGATGTCTTTTCCTACTCTCACTTTCATATAGTATTTGCCAGCAACAGTACTCTCCTCTCTCATTGCTTGGAAAAAGTAACTTAAGTCACAAAACTAGCTTCCTTCTTTCGGCAAGATTCTGTATACATTTCTCATTCTTGCTTTAAAACTTTCTAGAGACTTCGTTTGCTCATTTTATTTTTGTGATCTTACTATTTTTCACATTTCTATCCTGTTGCAATCTAGAGATACCCATACTGTATACTAAAACATCCTTTTGTGTGTCAGTCTGCTGCTCTCTTGTTCCTTTTCAGCCACTTGGTGCCTAGTATTGGTTCCCCAAACACCTGTTTCTATTTCCCTTATTTCAATCTCTTCCTGAAGAGCCATATTTTTCTGGAAAGTCTTTACAACAAGCTCCAACACTATACCAAAGAACTAAAATAATTGGTTATTCCTCACATTATTTTTCCCTATTTCCCTCCTTTTTTCAGAATCTGTTAGTTATTAACACTAAACAATCCAGTCAAGGTCCATTTTTAGGTGAAGAACTTTACATTGTTAATCTAGCATTCGGGGATATTCATAATGGAACATGGTAGAGATTGGTGTCCCTATGGTCTCAAGAGTTTGATGATAAAAAATTGTCAATGCCTCTGAATCTCCCAGAGTACTGTTCATGAATTCATGGGTGGACTTCAACTCCCAGAATTCCCTGGCCACCTATGCTATGTTTTAGTTTATAAAAGCTGCAAAGTTTAGTTTTAGTTTTGCTGCAAAGGGTTAGGCATGAAGAATGAAGAGGTACTGTAGCTGTCATTTACAAAATTTTGAAATTTAAGTGGAGGGTTTGGAGATATTTTTAAAAATCATAATTCTCAAAATTAGGGAGAAACAAATGTAAAAAATAAAAAGGGTAGGAATGATCTATGTCCGTGATGGTGAGCCTATGGCACCTGTGCCACAGGTGGCATGCAGTGCCCTCTCTGGGCATGCAAGCTGTCACCCCAGTTCAGTTCCACCGTGTATACGCGTGTGCCTCCCGCCAGCCAGTTGGTCATTGGGTCTCTGCCGTGCATGCACGGGGGGAGGGACAGGTCATGTACAAAGGGGCAGCGTGCACATGCACAGGGGTGTATGCAGCGGATGGGGCGCTGCGAGTGCTGCGCATGCATGCATGAGGGTGGGGCATGTGTAGGGGCCCATGCGTGCATGCACAGGGGGTGAGGCATGTGTGCGGGGTGCGCATGCGTGGGGGCAGGGCATGTGCAGGGAGCCGCACGCATGGATGGGGGCCATGTGCACATTGCATTTTGGGGGTTCGAGTGCGCTTTGACCACTCAATCCAGAAAAAGCCATCACTGATCTATATTCATTTTAAATATTCAGATGTTGATAACCAAAATCTAGTAGAGCAAATAATTAAACAAATGCAGTCCCCAACACTTCTGGCTCAGAAAAAAAAATGTCTTCCACAAACCGGGAGGCAGTGGGGAGATGATTTTGGGGGCAACCTAAATCCTATGCATGAACAAATGAAGCTTTGCTCACTCATCCGCTGCTTGTTCAGCCCGGTTTCCAACAAGCCGCAGGCCGGTACTGGTCCAGGGCCCAGGTGTTGGGGACCCCTACTGTAGGAGCAAAGGGGTAAAAAAGTCAAGGTATTCCTTCTTACTACCCTCTTGCATTTTTGACACATTTTGACACTATAGATGCCCCTGAAGTTATGTACAGGAGCCTTCCCAAGACAGCTGAGCTACCAATAAATCTGGAATTTGTTATCACCATATTTGGTGAGACACCAGGTTGTGAGTGGGGGTTAGTATTGTGAAACCTGAATGAACAAGGAATCACGAGAATAAAACAATAGGCATTGTTTTATATGGCAGGTTTCCCTAACTTAGTATTCTCCAAATTACTTCAGCTACCATTATAACAACAGGATTAATGGAATTTGGAACCTCACAATGATGCAAAACCACATTTTGCAGAAGTCTGAAGTATAATACCATATTCAGTTGAGTTGTGCAGAGGAGTTTTATAAAACAAGCAGGGGAGGAAAAGATTTGAGAAAGACAATAAGAATTTTGAAAGTAATTTAAAGTGTATAATTTGACTTAGGGAAAGAGTCATAAATAATGACCTGAAGGAAATAACTGGAATTCTGGAATATTATTTAGCAAGCCAGGGAAAATATTATTATTAAATGCTACCACTACAAACTACTCTGCTGCTTTGAATTGGCAAATGTTGATTTACATTTATTTTACATAGGAGATAATTTATATTTTTCACAGTTCTGTTTCCATCACATGGTATAAAGAGTCATGAGGGGCAACCATTGTACAGCAAATTCATGAGTGGCAAACCATTGTACAGCAAGTCCAAAGAGCAGTTTGTTTAACCCATTCTGCTGTCTTAATTTATAACAAATTTGTTTTCACAGATGTTGTTGGCAAATAGATTGTCTATAATATTGGTTTTAGCTGGTTAGGATTTTAACAAGATGCAACAAATCAGTAGTGTTAATTAAGTTTTCCTTTCCCAGTATTGTTGCTATAATATATTTGCACTGCTGAGACAAAGTAGTAAAAAATGCAATGCAAGAAAGTTTAGAGGCTGAATAAAATGGGAAAGAGTTTGCAAGGCCAACATATCCCATTTGCATCTGAGAAAGAAATGATTGGCACCCTATAACTTGTCATGCTGATAGTTGCCAATTAACACTAATGCTACAACAAATTTATCTAAGACTACCCTTACTTTCTATGAGATTTGCCAAATTTATAGCAAAGTATTGCAAAACCTGACACAATATCATGACACTTAGCTATATCACATAATATCTGGATGATTGCAAATAAGAGATATTCTGCAAGGACTTTTCTCCACATAGCCTAACTACAGTCTTTAGGAGGGTCCTGCAGAGAGGTACTTGAACTACAAGCTCACCTAACTATGCAACTTATTTGAGAAGCCAGCAGTCGTGTAAGTGTGAATAAAGTTTTGGTAGTGAGCACTTACAACTAGGTACATGCATTACACTATAATTTATTTGGGTTTTGCTTACTATGTTAGGAAGCCAGCTATTGTAGTTTAGTGAATAAGCATTGTTGAGCAAACCATGGGGAGGTAACCCCATTTTATGTTCCAAAATGTGAAAGCTCTGCTTCACTTGGTGGAGGTACAACTACAGAATAAGGAATGCTTGTAGGATTTTCATATATTACCATCTAGCAAGTTGGTCCTATTTTTCCCCAGATAAAACGATATATACTTAAGTTAAATACATAAATTTGCAAGATTGTATTCATATATTAGTCTATGTTTTTTGTAAAAAGTATATGAGTTAAATAAGATATGTTTCTGACCTTGTTCAGCTCTTTCAGACCATAAACAGTGATTCTGCTCCTCTTATTGGACTTAGTTTTAACTTTTTAATATTTACGGTTTTAGGTTTCAAAACAAAGGCAGGTTCATAATAAAGAATTAAATGCCCACACGTCACTCTTCTGAATAATAAAAAAAATCTCATAATCTTTTTATTTCAGTTGTCTCTTATTCTGTGATACTTGTGACAAAATAGGAAAGTGACGTTTCAATAGAGGAGCCATTTGTAAACACCAAAGTATTTTCTTAATGCATTAAGGAACTGTGAGACAGGAAGTTACAAATACAACTCCCTGATACTAAAAATGACTGTTAGTTGCTCTAATTATAACTGAAAATATAGTAAATGAAGCAGATATCCACTTGATATTTAGTTGCCTGCTTTTGGGGAAATTCTGTAAATTAAATCCAGCCATGTCTAAGATTTTTCTTGTTTCACAATATCCACAGTTGCTACAATGTTCTTATTACTAGGTTCAAGGACTACCAAAATGTTCTGTCAGTTCTTTTCCACCCAATTCCTCACAATTTTTTTAAAAATTTTATTTATATGCCGCCCTTCTCTGGAGACTCAAGGCGGCTTACAATGTGTTAAGCAATAGCCTTCATACTTTTGTATATTTTTATACAAAGTCAGCTTATTGCCCCCACAACCGGGTCCTCATTTTACCCACCTTAGAAAGGATGGAAGGCTGAGTCGACCTTGAGCCTGGTGAGAATTGAACTCACAGTAATTGCAGGCAACTGGATCTTAAATGCTGCCTTAGTATGAGGCATTAGCCTCCTACGCCACTCAGGCTCATACAGGTTGTCCTTAACTTACAAGAGTTAGTTTAGTGATTGTTCAAAATTACAATGGCATGGAAAAAAGTGAATTATAACAGGTTTTTTGCACGACCGTTGTAGCATCCCCATAGTCACTTGATCAAAATTTGGATGCTTGGCAAACTGGCTCATTTTTATGATGGCTAAAGTGTCATGTGATCACTTTATGCAACTTTATGACAAGCAAAGTCAATGGAAAAGCCAGATTCACTTAACAACCATGTTACCAATTAAACAATTGCAGTGATTCACGTAACAACTGTGGGAAGAAAGGTTGCAAAATTGAGCAAAACTCACTTAACTGTCTCACCTTAGCAACAGAAATTTTGGGCTCAAATCTAGTTGTAAGTCAAGAACTACCTGTATATAATTGTCACAACACTTGTTTTTGTGGAGCCACTCAGGCTCTTAAAAAGCATCAGTACCATAAAGACTGAGTTCATATTAGACTAAGCCATGCTTTATTATTCATAATTTACTGAATACACTGGTTTTACTGAACATTGATATTCCAAAACCAAACATTATGACTTTGAATGTCATGTGAACCCAATATCCTAGCATAAACCAGGCTTTTATGTTGTAAACCAGGCTTCTCCAACTTAATGACCTCTAGATGGTTGGCTGAGAATTATGAAAACTGAATCCAAGACTACAGAAAGCTACGCTGTATGCACCAACTGGTAAGTCACTTATTTTTTTTAATTTAACTGGAATGCGTTTTCTTTCCAGGAAACCTTGGTGTTGCCTCCATCTTAATTGTGTGACAGGTGAATTAGACATTTCAGTTTGTTCAGAAACCTGTGAGGGGATTATAGCTAATTTATCAGCTCCAAGACATCACATTCCTAATTTAACACAGGAATATTTCAAAGCATTTTTACTATGTAGTGTTCTCAGTAGATTTGGAGCATGCTGGTTGCCATGGTAACTAGGTCAGTGTGGTGGGGAAAGAGGGTGGAAATGCTTGTGGTTTCCCTCAGCTTGTACGTGTCCTTCCTTTTTCTTCAGACCTTGCTTGTTGCACTGACATTTTTTTCTGGCTGTTTTCTACATTGTTAAATAACTCCAATGAGATTGCTCAGTGGGTTTTACCCAAGACTTGCCCAATTCAGCAGCTAGAAGCCCAGTTTTGGATAGCACCAAAGATCTAGCGATTGTAAAAATGTTCCCTATAATGAGAACCGTTTTATATTAATAAATGATTTTATCCACCCAATATATAATTACAGTTAAAGTTGTCTCAATGATGGTAGCTATTTTTTTAGATAATCACATTCAAATTGAAATCTGTGAATCCCTTTACTGACTCACCTACTCTTTTTATAGTCTCCTGGCAGATTAGTTATGCGAGTCGATACATAGAATGCTAATAGTGTGGGGCTGAAGGACTGCCATTGCTTTTTCAACTCTAGACTCTGATTCACATGATCATATACCGCCCTTGATTGCAGGACATGCAGGTAGTTCCTGACTTGGTTTACTGACTGTTTGAAGTTACAAAGGCATTGAAAAAAGTGACTTATAGCCATTTTTCACACTTAACAACTGTTGCAGCATCCCTGTGGTCACATGATCAAAATTTGGATGCTTTGCAATGGACATGCATTTATGACTGTTGCAGTATCCCAGGGTCATGTCAACCATAACCCTAATCTTTTGCAACCTCCTGACATGCAAAGTCAATGGGGAAGCCAGATTCACGTACGAACAGTATTACTAATTTAACAGCTGCACTGATTCACTAAACAACAGCGGCAAGAAAATTTGTAAAGTAGGACAAAACCCATTGAACAACTGTGTGGTTCAGCAATGGAAATTTGGGGTTCAATTCAATTGGGGTCATAAGTCAAGGATTACCTGTATGTGCCTGATTCACGTAACAGTACTGAGCTTGATATAGACTCATTTACAGGGGTGGGTTCTAAATTTTTTTACTACCGGTTCTGTGGGCGTGGCTTGTTTTGTAGGCGTGGCTTGATGGTCATGTGCCAATTCTTTAGGATTTAGCAGAGGTACTGGTCTACCAGGCTTTTAACTGCTTGCAGAGCTGTACCGATCTACCCATTTATTTTTTTCAGGCACTGGTCTACCCATTTATTTTTACAGACACTGATCTACTCATGTATTTTTGCAGGTACTGGTCTACTCATATGTTTTCTTTTAACATTGATCAGCTGTAGGGCGGCCCTTTGAAGCCCCAAGGCAAGAGTTTAAACAGTTTTTTTCCCTCTAGCCATCAGCTGGGACTCAGGAGTAGCAATAGATTGGGGGTGGGGACAAATAAAAGGTAAGAATAACGCGGGGGATGGGGGGGCGCAGGGGGGTGGGGGGGCAGAACCGGTTCGGTGACGTCATATTGTCACCACTACTGGCTTGGGAGAACCGGGCCAAACTGGGAGGAACCCACCACTGCTCATTTAGAGTGAGTGTGTTGTGTGCATTCACCCACTAAGGCTTAGTCAATATAGCATGGTTAAGTGAAGCACGACTCAATATGATATATCAGCCCAGCCATGGTAACTTAGTTATAGAACTGAGCTAACTCCATTGAAAAACAATCTCTCTACCATGTTTCCCCGAAAATAAGACCGTGTCTTATATTTTTTTGAACCCTGAAATAAGCGCTTGTCCTTATTGCCATGCACTCAAAAGCCTGATTGGGCTTATTATCAAGGGATGTCTTATTTGGGGAGAAACAGGGTCTTCATACCACATGCTAAGCCTCAAAGCCCAGCTGCCAAGTACATCAACAAAAACCTTTAGATATTTGGTTTACTCTGTTACATGAACCCAAAATTAATATCACTTTACTTGAAGCTGAAATTTGCAGCCAAAGCTGCTATGTTTACATTCTATTTTCTACAAATAAAAAATGGCAGATTCTAAATTGGTTAATCCAACAATTCTGGAACCACACAACACCCAAGATATATTACACTGCATTTTAGCTTGATGTATTGTGCAAATCCATTCTCTTTAGTTTATGGCTCAATGTGTCATATATATTAATTTGTGTAAACTTTAGTATGTTTAAAACCATCATTGTTTTGTGGGAGATTAGACTAAGTGAGATACCAATTTAAAAACTACATACTGTATAATGCCAAGACACAAACTTGTTAACCAGCTTTTTAGTTTAATGTGATGATATTGGAAATGATATAAAATTACACATTTCTTTCTGATGTCATATACTGATGAGCCATTTACACCTACAAATTATATACATATATACAAAGTGTTACATAAAGTGGACCCTATTTTACCAAACTTACCTTAACTAATAAAAATAACTATAATTGCCTACTGATGTCATTTCATAATCTATACTTCCTTGCTTTTCTATTTAACCCTCTGAATTGTCTTACAATTAATATTTAAATTTCATTTATTTAGTATTGTATTATGGGATACGTTATTAATATCATTTGTGCAGTGAATATCCTACCCCCCCCCCCCGCCCTCTGGAAGACACTCAGCAGGACACACTACAGCATCTCTGACAGCTGACCCCAGCAGAGGAGCTCTCACCTTTCATGTGGCAGTCTATTCCATTAGATGACAGCTTGTACAGTCAGGAAATTCTTCATGATGTTTAGCCTGAACCTCATTCCTGGTAATGTTAACCTATTGGTTGTAATCCAGACTTCTGAGGCAATATAGAATCACTCTCTCTTCCGTGTGACAACCCTTCAGATATTTGAAGGCTATCGTATCTCCTCTTTGTCATCTTTTCTGGAGGTTAAACATATTGACATTCTTTAACCATTCATTGTTTCTCGACCATTCTGACATCTCTTAACTTGCTCTTAATTCTGCTCTTAACTTGTTCTAGTTCATCACTGTTTGAACTATGGTACTCAGAACTATGGTGCTCTGCCCCAAAGTGGGGCAGAATAGAACAATTATTTCCCATGTAATGGACAAGTGTTTTTCTGTTAATGCACCCCAAGATTGCATTTGGCTTTTTAATACCTGCTTCACTCAGTTGAGTGAAGAAACAAGGAGCCCCAGATCCTTTTCACATCTGCTGCTGCCAAGCCAGATCTTCTTCGCCTCCATCCCATACTTGTGCCTTTAATTTTCCTATCCAGGTGCAGAAGTTTACATCTTTCCATTAGATTTCATCTTTACTAATTTCAGTCCACTGCTCAAACCTCCCTAGATCTTTCTGAATCATGTCATTCCCCTACTAGTGAGTTCTCCCAATTTGACAGTTTGATAAGTCATCTTCAGACTGTTCCTTAATCCCCTCATCCAAGTCATTAATAAAAATGTGTCCAGGACATATCCCTGTGGTACTCCATTGATGCATTCTGCCCACAGCCTGGAGTTCAATCCTGATGTGGTTTAAGGTTGATTCAGCCTTCCATCATTCCGAGGTTGGTAAAATAAGGACCCAGATTTCTGGGAGCAATATGATTACATTATAAATTGCCCAGAGAGGGCTGTAAAGCTCTGTGGGGCAATATATAGGTCTAAGTGTTATTACTATTCCTCGAAGCTGAAATGGTACAAATTCTCCTCAGATGTGGTCATTTATCTAAATTACAATCCATTGAATAGTGAGAACAACTTTACCACACGGTTAAGGAAAATATGAGAAATTTTGTTGAAAGTTTTGCTGAGGTTCAGGTATACACTATTTGTGGCTTTTCCACGATTTTTTAAACCAGTAATTTTGCCAAAGAAAAAATAGGGTTAACCTGCCATAATTTGTTTATGCCAAACCCATGCTGACTCTTATTAATTACGAAAGCATGCTCATTCAGGTGCTCACAAATAAAGCTGTTTCATAATTGTCTGAGAACCTGCCCAGTGTAGATTTCAATTTGACAGATCTATAGGGTTTTGGTTTTTTTCAGATCTTCCCTTTCTCATTTTTGAGGATGGGGGCATTTGTTCTCTCTACTTTTCCAAATCCTTGAAAGTTTCTTAGGTATTTTTAAATATAGGTAAGCCCTGACATATGACCACAACTGAGTCCAAAATTTCTGTTGCTAAGCAAGACAGTTGTTAAATAAGTTTTGCCCCACTTTAGCACCTTTCTTGCCACCATTGTTAACTGAACCACTGCAGTTGTTAACTTAGTAATACCGTTGTTAAGTGAATCTGTTTTCCCCATTGACTTTACTTGTCAGAAAATTGCAAAAGGAGATCACATGACCCTGGGACACTGCAACCGTCATAAATAGGAGTCAGTTGCCAAGCGTTGGAATTTCGATCACGTAACCATGGGGATGTTGCAATGGTCGTAAGTGTTAAATACAGTCAAAGGTCACTTTTTTCAGTGCCGTTGTAACTTTGAATGGTCAATAAACAAATTACTGTAAATCTAGGACTACCTGCACTACTGAGAGTTGTGTTTCCATCAATTTCTCCAGACTCCAGAGACCCAAATTTGTTTAAATTAGTAGTTCTCTTACCCTTTTCTCGCTTCCCTAAACTGTAGTTCCATCCTTCCATTTGTGCAAGAATAACCAGCTAGATGCAATACACTGTAAGAGTTAAGAAGTTGCTTAAATCTTGCAAGTCTAGAAGTGATTAGTCAATAAGCAATAGACAGCTTGATTATTTACTATTAGCTAATATTACAATTATTCTATCAGTTCTACAGTCAACAGATCAAAATACAGGATACGGTATAAAGTATGTTTGCTCAGAAACATTTTTTTTCTATTCAGCCAATGTAATGAAGTGTTTAAAGTATTAGGCAGCAAAATGGCATCTGCCTTACTATTTCTCTTAGTTTATTAAAATCAGCTATTCTAAAATTCATGGTTTCACAGTTTTTAATAACACTTTTGATTAAAATCAAGAATTCTTAAAATCAAGAATTTCAACAATAGATTTGAGAAACTGTATTCAAAGTTCTCACCATTTTAATTAAAATGGTTTCTCCTCCAAATTCCTAGGAATTGTAGTTATTGAATGCCAAGAATTGTATTAACAGTTTGTGTTCACTACATCATCAATTTCTCAGCACAGCCAAATCGCAATGAGTGTCACTCTGTTCCCAGTAATGCACTATATACTTGTCTTCAAGGTCACAAACTTTACTTAATATGATCCTATCAAATGTACTGAATTTTCACTCTCAATTTAAGTACATATGAATGCTCTGCACTTTCTATTCTATTTTTTTTACATTTAGCAGATTGTTATCCAGGTACGCAATAGATTTTAGAGGGAATTAAAAGCACACCCAGAACTAAGATGTTTCATGAAAGTTTTTTTAAAAATACAAATAGACTAGCCTTCCCAAGAAATTATAATATTATTCTATTATCAAATTGCAACTTACAAAAAATAAACACCGAAGATACTTTCAATTTACAGATATTTGTACCAAATAAAGTGATTAAAATATTTCCACAGTTGATGTTATTCAATTTATAAGGCTACCTAATCAAATATGACTTCCACAGTGATTGGCAGGAGTAAAAATGGAAGCAAATGGCCAAGTATCTTCTGGGGAAGGGGATCAAAAAAGGCAAGATGTTGGGCACAACAAGTATGATCAAAGAACTTTTTTTGTGTGCTTCAACACTATTAAAAAGAGACTTTGATTGTGCAGTTGTGGCTGCCATCTTTTGTTTTTAATTCATCCAACATCCCCATAATTGACAAAAATGAATGGTACAGGTAGTCGTCAACTTATGACCACAATGGAGCCCAACATTTTTGTTATTAAGAGAGAAATTTGTTACGTGAGTTTTGCCCCCACTTCTTTTGCCACAGTTGTTAAGTGAATCACTATAGTTGTTAAATTAGTAATACGGTTGTTAGGTGAATTTGATTTCCTCATTGACTTTGCTTGTCAGGTCACCAAAGGGGATCTGATGACCTTGGGACACAGCAATGGTCATAAGTATGAGTCAGTTATCAAGCATTTGAATGTAAATCACATGACCATGGGAATGCTTCAACGGTCTTAAGTGGGAAAAATAGTCAGAAATGCCTTTTTTCAGCACCGTTGTACCTTTGAACCATCACGAAATGAACTGTTGTAAGTAGAAGACTAGCTGTATTGATATGTAAGCTTCCTAAATAAAATTTTCTCAAATACTATATATGACAGGGGTGTCAAACTCAAGGCCCAGGGGTTGGATCCAACCCGCAGGGTGCTTAGATCTGGCCTGTGGGCTGCCCTGGAAACAGCGAAGGACTGGCCTGCGCTGCCCTCCCAAGCTCTGTTTTCGCTGACAGAGGGTTGTAGGAGGCTGTCACAGCCAAAA
Source organism: Ptyas mucosa (assembly GCA_012654045.1). NCBI lineage: Eukaryota > Metazoa > Chordata > Lepidosauria > Squamata > Colubridae > Ptyas > Ptyas mucosa. The sequence goes on from WNWU01013802.1 coordinate 4,593,035, forward strand.
ACAGAGCTCGGGAGCCCGTTTTCTCTGGCAGAGTGCTCAGGCCACTACAGGTGGCCCCAACACGAGTGACGTTGAGCTGGCCACGCCCACCCCGGCCACACACACCCCGGCCCCTCTGAGGTCAAACACAACCTGATGCAGCCCTCAATGAAATCGAGTTTGACACCCTTGATATACGATTAAGAAACTGAACCTGCAGTCTCCAAAACCTGATTACCGTATTTTCTGGCGTATAAGACTACTTTTTAACACAGGAAAATCCACTCAAAAGTCGGGGGTCATCTTATACACCGGGTATTAGCCTACCAATGCTCCGACTTCCCCAGCTGACCCCCAGTGATGGCGAGCCCCAGCTGTCTGGGGAAGTCGGAGCGTCGGTAATATCCACCTGGATGCCTGGGACGATGGGGGAAGCTCCGCGCAGCAACCAGCTGGGTCCAGCATTCAGCGGCATGCAGCCTTGACGAGATCGGCACAGCTTCCCGAATCTAAGTTGCCGGCGCTGACCGATGACGCTACGGGAGTGCCGACAACATTGAGGGGTAGTCTTATACGGTGAGTATAGCCCAAACCCTATATTTTAATAGGAAAAGTAGGGGGTCGTCTTATACGCCCAGTCGTCTTATATGCCGGAAAATACGGTACTTTTTTGTCTTAACTGGTTGGAATACTGCGTTTCCCCGAAAATAAGACCCTGTTTTATATTTTTTTGAACCCTGAAATAAGCGCTTGGCCTTATTGCCATGCGCTCAAAAGCCCGATTGGGCTTATTATCAGGGGATGTCTTATTTTGGGGAAAACAGGGTAGCTAGTCCTATGTTACCTTGGAGTGCTTTATGGCGTATCAAAAGTGTAATGCAGATTTTTTTTAAATAAAAAGGATTACTCACCCTAGTTAAATATTCATGTGGCCTCCCAATGCAATAGGCTCCCTGGATCGGGTTGCTAAGTTCCCTGGTCTTAAGCAAAGGGAACAGTGTGCCAAAAACTGTTTTTGTCAGAAGGGAAGACACTGTCAGGTCGTGTGAGGCAAAAGACAAATTGCTCTCAGGGACAGGTGGCTGTTTCAATGATGACAATAATAGGAGAACCACTACTGACATGTGGGGTGTCACTAATGTAGGGGTACTTTTATGATCCTAGTATTTAAACTGCCTGGCTTTTCGATCTGTCATTCTGAATAATATCCTAAAAGTGCTTATATCATCCCTTTACCTCATGTTCCTGTACCAGTTCTCACTGTTGTTTTATTCTTTCATACAGTACACGGGGAAGACAAACACTGCTCACAGGCTGGAGGTAATGGCATCCTGCCAGATGCTAAGCAATATGTGCTGGGGTTTTTGCAGCTAGAAGCAAACAGTAACAACAAAAAGAAAAGTTTGGTAGTATTTCTGATAGACTGCTTTTCTGTTTGGTGGACTTTGCCTCATGTAGGGCAAAAGCTCTTTGCAGACCTCACATAGGAAAGCAAATTATAGGGAAACAGCATTAATGTTATTTAGTGTAATTAGGGAAAGTCCACTTTGGCATACTGAATGCAAACAGGCCTCCCCTCGAGGCTTATACTAGAGAATCTTTAACAAAAGTGTTCTTTTGGGGTGCTAATTAGGCAGGGAAGTTAAATTGGTGGTAAACAGAATAAATAAACCCTAAAGGATTCCAATTAAGTAGTGTGGCCAGAAACCCTTTCTTCTGTTAAGTTTGAGAATCTTTCACTCCCTTGATTATTTGACATTTTTCCGGTTGTCATGGAAATCTTCATGATCAGAACAAATAACAGCTTTCTCTTTGGGGGAAAAAATTAAAACTACCTCAAGAGACCTTTTGTTAAAGAAAAATATTTTCTGAAAACCATATAAAATCTCTACATGCTACATTTTAACATAGATCTTCGCCCTGTGGTTGGAATGATTCAAGTGGCAGTTTTAGATCAGGAAACTGCATGTAAAACCCTTCGCTAGGAGATATAAATTTATATATTCAACAAAGAATAAGGCAGTTTATCACAATGTGGCTTCATTCACATGACATTCTCATGGTTAACTTAATCATAGGTTACAGTATTTCAATTTTCTGGATTCACCTGTAACAGAACTACAAACTGATCCAAGAGCTGGATTTGAATGAAATGGTTGGGCTAAAATATGGTTGATTAATTATTGGCTCAGAGTACTGTGTGAACATCATTATGTATGAATGAACTCATAAATTATGTATGTACTATATTGTGCTTTGTGAATGGCCATTATCTGTACATAATTTTCATTGTCTGCACTTTTGCATTTAAATTCCCCTAATTTCCTTATGCCTCTAAAGCAGTGATTAACTTTTTTTTTTTTGCCCTGGACCGATTTGAGTCTAGTCTAGTGAAATCTACAAACCCCTTAGAAAAATATGTTTAAATTAAAATGCATACATGTTGTATTACCAGTTATGCTCAGATAACTGATAATCAAAATATTAAAATATTTTAAAATAACAAACTACCGGTAATAATATATGTGAAACTATAATTGCAATTTTCCATCCATCTAAGTTTATTAACCCCTAAAATCTATACACAGAGCATAAATGTCAGGGAGTTAAGAACTCCTGCTGTAATGTAATAAATGGTACCGGTAAATTAGTGCTGTAAAGCACCATGAAGCGATATATAAGTCTAAGTGCTATTGCTAATGTTATTCACAAAAGTTTATGGTATAAAATGTGTTGTTTTTGACATTGCCTAAATTCTCTTCTTTTTTTTCTACAACAGATTGGCTGTTCCCTAAAAATCTGGTATGAGTTTACCAGTCATACTTCATTGCATTGTTGCTAACATAACAATGGGTGCATGTATGGCAGCACTGAAATCCAAAATTTTTTACTACCATTCTGTGGGCATGGCTTGGTGGGCATGGTATGGCTTGGTGGGTGTGGCAGGGGAAGGATACCGCAAAATCTCCATTCCCACCTCACTCCAGGGGAAGGATACTGCAAAATCCCCATTCTCACCCTGCTCTGGGGCCAGCCAGAGGTGGTATTTTCCGGTTCTCCGAACTACTCAAAATTTCCACTACAGGTTCTCCAGAACCTGTCAGAACCTGCTGGATTTCACCCCTGATATATGGGCATCTGTGGGGTGTCACCTACAAAAGGGATAGAGATTTTTTGTCGCCACTCCCACTTACTTGCAGATTTAGATGTTGGTCCCCGTGCAGATACCACTAGACTGTTTCTTTTCCCAAGCTGCTCTAAAAAAATAAAACTGGTAATAATGTAGTATATTAGTATACTACTAATATACTACTATATTATCCTATTAGTATACTAGGAGAAACAAAATAAAAATATGAACAAGATGCAAGACATATAAATATATTTTGGATAAAGCATCTGAATACTAAGGAGAAGAACCCCAGCTGAATGTTTATCTCCATTGGAAAATGCTTAGCATGCTACCTGTAGGAAATGGTGTGCAAAATAAAGGAAAAACTAATTCAAAGCTGTATTGCTTCCTTTTCTTTCCTGCTATGAGTTCTATGTGTAGGATAAGGCCAGCATATGCCATTTGCTTTCTCGCTTCTCTGTATGTCCAGCATACTTTCAGGTACAGAAAGTTATAAAGGTGCAGAGAGGCATCTGTACTTTGTCCTAGCAAAGAAGTCAACAGTCAGTCTTGATAATGCAACGATTACTTCATTGCTTGAAGTAAGTGCCAGGAACAGTCATACTAACAGTAATTCCTTCAAAGGAATTTAGAAACCATAATCCAAGGTTACTGGGAATCAGAACAGCGTCATCATTTCTTCTTGCACAAACTTCCCTGTTCCATGCTTCCTAAAGCTTCAAAACTGGTCTGTCCACCCAATCACAAAACAGTTACACTCCAATAACTCATGAGAATGGGGTTGAAATTTTAAAATCGAAACTATGCATTGAACTTCTTTGCAATGTTATTAGATTTTTCAAAAACTTTCCTTAGGTATTTCTATATCAATATAGTGTTGGTACCAGGGCTTAGAGGCATCCTTTATTGATTTCTTGCTTTTGAGATCTGTTGCATTACAGCTTCAATTATTGCAGACTGTACACTTATGGAAGTCACCTGTGGAGGTGTAGGAAGTTAGCACCCATTCCTTTCCTAGAAGAATGAAATATTTTGGGAAATGTTAAAAAGGCAGAATATTATGTTTCCCTGGATAAGAAATGGAGAAGGATATTTTAAAGACAAAGCAGCTCCCAGCTTCCTACCCCTCACCCTTTGTTAATGGACCAGAGGCAGAAACCCAATCCTTTGTCAAAGGACCATCATCAGCAACACACTAGGACCCATCTAACAGAAACTAACACAATGGGACCCATCTAGCAACAGAAACTCACCACATGGCACCTGGGAAGGTTACATCAGCCAGCAAGGCTAGCTAAGATCCCCAGCCCTTGGAAGTCTGACAATCAATCAGGATACTCTTTCTGGGCCCCAGGAAGTTCAAAGCCAGAGAGAGCATAAAATCTGGGGACTTGCTGTATCTCGTCCTTTTTCTGTTCAGGAACTCAAGCCATGTGATCCGTCCACCATTAAACCATCTTTCCAAGCAGTCTCCATGTTTCCAGTGTTTTTTTCCCCACTTGGAGCTGAACCCAGAAGGATATTTCTTCCTACAGAGGTCTTCGGAAAGCAATATTGGCTTCTTGTTATTTTAAAGGATTTTGATGCATTGGAAATACTGCTATTTCCCTTACAGTACAACTTTCAAGGGGTGGAGGTCACTTTTCTAAAATCAAAAACACCACTTTTCTGCTTCTAAAGTGATTTTGAGTCCAGTGTCTGGTTGTTTAAAACTTGCATAAGCCCCAGCGAACATACACACGTTCATGTCTAACAACGTATTACTCAAACTTGGTCACTTTTAAGGTGCATTTTCTTTTCCAAAGATCGTCTGTGCAATCTATAGAAAAGTGCTGGCTGGGAATTCTGGAAAATGAAATTGGCGACTTTTAAGAAACATTGGTTGAATTAACCCCTCTAGCTCACGGGCACCACGTTGGGGATGCCTGTTTTTTAGGCTTTCATAACTTCATCGGAGTAAAAAAAATGAATGGATTCTCCCAGATTTGTCTAGACGTGCCCTTTGGAACAGCTGGGCCGGGAAAGAGGGTGGAATTGATAGCTGCGGGGAAGCAGGAAGGAAGGGTCAGGCTTGCTTGGAAAGGTGCCCTAAACCAATTCAGCAAGAAAGAGGCAGGTGATGAGAACATCGCTATTTATGGTGCTTCGTGACAATCGCGCGGCCTTATATGGGCAGGCAGAGGACCTTGGAAGAGCTCTCGCGGTTGGAGGCGGAGCAGCAAGAAGTTGGCAGGGGAGCCCGCTCCCCTTCGAAAACTCCCTCGCGGAACTGGGGCTGCGCGCGCCACAAAGGCATATAACTACCCCACCCCTAGTTGCAAAACACGGGCTGCTGGGTTGGGGAGGGAGCGGGGGCCCTGTGTGTTGCCCTTTCCCGGAGAGGAAAAGCTCTGCGAGAATGAACGCCCCTTAGCCAAGATAATCGGTTGTTATCAGAGACTACAAAAGAAAATGGTTGCTTGCTCGCCGTAATGATTCTCGGAGGAAAGGCAGAGTTGGCTGCCTCAACGCTTCGGGAGAGGCAGGGGAGCGACACGCCCTTCGTTTTAACTGTTATTTTACATGCTCTTAACATGCTACTCATCATGTGTCTTCTCACCCGTCTGAAAATCCTTAATTTTGTCCAGTGGTTAAAAAAATCCCTTTTCACATATTCAGATTTTTAAAACCGATGCTTTTATTTATTCCAAGTATTCAAATATTCCTAATCTTAAATGTGGAATAGAGCTGATTTCCAGAGAATTGGCATAAGAGTGCAGCCATAATTTAAATTTATTTTCCATCTTTCTCCAGGTGTTCAAGATACACTTGTAAGATGAGGTCCTCTGAAAGATAGCATTTGAGCCAAGCAGAATCAGCAAACAGAATTTAGGCTTTTCTCCTAAGAGTGCCAATCTTGCCAGTGTCATTAATTAGTTTTCATATAAAAGTCTTTTTCAGCTGTCAGTTCACTACCTAGCTGTACTAAGAATGCCACAGTTTTCCATTGGAATCAATGGGTGTAGAAGTAATGAAAACAAGTCTCCAGTGTATAGTTGTTCTACTAGAAAGTTTTGCCTTGAGCAGTGACAAAAAGCATTGAATATTGAGAATTTAATTTAATATTCTTCAGGTTTCAACTTGAGCAATAATCCAAGGGTTAAAATGTGGTTCATCTGCGTTCTGAGGAACTTTGAAGGCCATTTTTCCACCTCAAATTCAGACTGCAAGAAAACTGGGACTCTTTAGACAGGTGTTGAATTGTAATTAGCCACACCAGACAACCTGGCTTTTAATGAGAGAAGTTAAGAGTCTGAATTAGCAAAACTGATAACTCTTTATTTCAAAACAATTGAAGGCTGTACTATGAAGGGTGAAAGGTGGAGATTGAGCAACCTACATCATTTGTTTAATTAATTAATTAATTAATTAATTATGCTACATATTTTATGTAAAGAAGATGGCTAGATAGTAATGCGGCTGATTTACTGTTTGCAAAAGCTATAAAAGGGCTGTAAGTACATCAGAAGAATATACGTTGGACAGCAGTTTGGTCTAGTTGTTAACGCACCAGGCTATAAACCAAACCATGTGCTTAGGTGTGAAAGCCAGCTGGGTGACTGGGCCAGTCGCTCTCTCGGCCCAACTCACCTCACAGGATGGTGGTTGTGTGGAAAATATCAGGAAGGAGTACAAGGTATGTTATTTTTTTAAAAAAAGGCAGAATGACTCTTAAAACAGTCAGTTTTTCCTTTCTAACTGAGGTGTAGGAATTAAAGGTAGCGGTTCAATACTACTTTATTATATAAATGCATTCTGGATGTTCCAGGATGTCTTCTTTCTTGACTTAGTGTTAGTTCTAGCCATATAACTACAGATGAAGTTTCTACAGCGAAAAAGTTTATACTCAAGTTTCAGTCTGGCCAGGTAGCCTCTGTGTTACTCATTTGCCAGCTATTATGCTCCAGGCACCTAGAAATCTGGCTATCAGGTTCACAGTTCATACCTGTCTTTCATCTAGCTTAGGCAGGAAAGGGGAGAGTGACAAATACTACTGACCTTTTACTTAGAATTAGTCTTACTGCTATGATCTCACAACTGTAAAGCAAACCTTTAAAGATACAAATCTTTATAAACCGTAGACTGGTTCCAGACAACAGACTTTACTGATTCAATGGCAAAGGCAATATGTCATAGAGTGCCATGAATTGAGTCATTGTCGGGGCAGGTTTCAATCCCAAGAGGTACACTGCAGCGTTTACTAATAATACTATAATTTGTGAAATTGAAAAGCCAGTCAACAATGTGGTATAGCAGTGCCTAGTTTTGTTTGAGCAGTCCACCAAGGAAACAAAATAGAGTGGCTGAAACTGTTAAGATGTTTTTTTAGAAATTTAATTGTCAAGGCCTGACAGCTGCAGGACACACACTTCCCAACCACCAATTGGATTTAACATTTAAAGCAGACGCATTTGTTTGATTAAAGGGAAAGGAGCTATTGCCAGAAAAAAAAAACTTGTTAGTATTCTTTTGATGTGAGATGCTCTAAGATACCAAGTAGAAAGTGAATATATTCCTCAAAGTACCTGTCTTGGGCTGGGATGATGCGCTATTGTGTGTGCCAGATTCAGTGATAGTTATGACTGAGTTAAGCATAAGATGTGAATGCACTTAGAGAAAGAAATCAAAATTTTAAGACTGTTCAGTCCCATGGTAATCTACAGTACATAACCTTTAACTTCTGGTTTTTTGAATCCCAACAGTTACATTAAGTAGAATATCTCTTTTAAGTGAACTTCATTCCTAGTGAATTTATAGATAGGACAGTTCATTTTCTTGGCAATAATATGGAAGTGGGTTTTTATGCATTTTCCAGGTTGCTTATTTTACTCCACTAAGTATCTTGTATGCCCCATATTTGCTGATGGTGGCTCACCCAAGTAGTAAACAGGTCTGACCCCATTGAGCTGGCCAAGATCAGTCAATTTACAAAATAGCTTGATAACCACAAGATTCAGTGGTAGGATTCAAGTAATTTAACAACCGGTTCTCTGCCCTAATGATTTCTTCCAACAATCAGTTTGCCAAACTGCTCAGAAAGTTAACAACCGGTTCTCCTGAAGTAGTGCGAACTGGCTGAATCCCACCACTGCCAAGACTGCTTTCAATCATTTTACTGTAGTACCACCTAACAATCTACCTAAAAGTTACCAGTCTTATGATCAAACTAAATAGGTGCATTATTTCACAGGTTTTTTTAAAATTGCAGATTGAATTAATGGGCGGGGAGGTTCAAAATAACATGCTGAACACTGAGATAAGAGGAAAGTTCTTTGGAAACGAAGATCTCCAAACAGGAAGACAAATAAGGTCCGTTCTCAGAACCACAACTGGGGAGGTAAATATTAAATCCAATAAACACCTGTTCTAATGTTTTTACCAATAACACCCACTTGCTGATACAACTTGCATTAAGAAAAGGGCGGGTTAAATGCAAGACTGAATCAATGTCATTCTACATTCTTTGTAGCAGAATAAAACCTAAATTATTCTTTCCACAGCCTGGTTGGGTTCACACATAGGCTGAGCCCAAACCAAACAAACTACATTATGTCATAATATGATACTTTGTGTTCACACACTGTGCTAAAGCATAGAATGGATTGCTTGGTTTTGGCTTAGACATTGTGGTTTGTAAAACATGGTTGCTTAGCTTATCCTGTAAACCACAGAAGATAAAATCTGGACGCAGGGAGATCTTGCTGCTTCTGGGGTACATCAAAGCGACTGGTCTGCACTTACAGGTAAATCTCCTCACAGCGAGAAGCAGAAGTGATAACATGGCTATTCCAGAGGATGACTCCTACCATCAGTTCCAACACAGATTTGAGATTTAATTCGGTGGTTTTGCCCAAGTAAAGTTATAGACGGGTTTCTAACCAGAGACACGAATCCCTCCAGTACTTTTTGATGCTATATACAGGGCTGGAGGAAACATTGGGGGGAGATAATTAGATCCCACAAACAATCTGACTGAACTCTGTATTCAAAATTGTCATGGGGGCTGAAGGACAAGGAAAATTTGGCATCTCCCTTTTCCCCAGTGCCTCTAATTATTTTAAGAACAGTACTGCAGCTGGGTTTTTTTTTTCTTTTTTGCCAAAAGGCTGGGGGATATTGAAGTCAGCATCTGCAGTGGAGATAACATTCCATTCCTTCCTAATTAGTGTGCTATGAACCGAAAGGACTTCCTTTTCTTCCCTCCCCCCACTCCTCATCCTAAAACGCAATCTAAAGAACACAGAGAATTCAGGCTTGCTGATGTGTCCTTGCAACAGGGTCTCTTCTTTCCCACAGCCTCTCTGGGTTCATCCCCTCACTGCAAAGTTTGTTAGTTGCTTCTTGGACACATATCTGAAGAATTAAGTGCCATGGAATAAAACACATGCTTGGAAAATTGTTCCAATTTTGGTTCTGCGAATACTAAGGTTTTTTTTTTCCCCCAAGTATGCAAGATATGTATATTTTGAGATTCAGATTAAGCCTGGCCATACATGGAAAAGATATTCCTTATCAACTGGCATCACAAATTTAATGAGAGTTCCAAAATTGACTATAAAATAGTTTTGAATGGATTTCCATTTGACTGTAAGCCGAAATCCAAAGCTCAGGGTAAAGCAATTGATGAAGGGTGCTAAGAATAATTTTAAAAAACTTCTTAAAATATGTACAAAATAAAAGATAAAGAATCACGATATCAGCTGTTTTGTGAATATGGAGAAATGGTAAGAGGTAGGACGGAAAAATGAGAGCCAGTTTGATGTAGTGGTAAAAGCATCAGGCTACAAACCAGGAGATTATGAATTCTAGTCCCATTTTAAGCACAAAGCTAGCTGGGTGACCTTGGGCCAGTCACACTCTTTCAGCCCTAGGAAGAAGGCAATGGCCCACTATTTCTGAAAAACTTGCCAAGCAAACTACAGGTCTTCTCCAGGAAGTCTCTGAGAATCTGATACAACTGAATGGAAAAAAAGAAAATACTTACTGTTTTCCAGCAAGAAATTGTTCCATCAATTCAAGAGAATAAAGGAATAGGTTTGAAGGAGTTTGACAGATTGTCAAAGAATGTCACTTCCAATGGCTTAAACCACTAGGATCAGATGATTGCATCCTAGAGTTCAGATAGTCTCCAACTTACAACAAATCATTTAAGTGACTGTTACAAAGTTACAAAGGCACTGAAAAAGTGACTTATGATCATTTTTCACACTTATGTCCATTGCAGCGTCCCTATGGTCACATGATCAAAATTCAGAGGCAGCTGGCATGTATTTAAGATTGCAGTGTCCTGGGGTCATGTGATCACCTTTTGTGATCTTCTGACAAGCAAAGTCAATGGGGAAGCCAGATTCACTTAGCAACCGTGTTGCTGATTTAACAACTGCAGAGATCCACTTAACAACTGTGACAAGAAAAGTTGTAAAATGGGGCAACAGTCACTTCACAACTGTCTTTCTTAGCAACAGAAACTTTGGGGTCAATTGTGGCCATAAGTCGAGGCCTACCTGTTCTGAAGGAATTAGCTAATTATTTGCCTGAACCTTTATATATTGTATGAGATATCCTGAGGGACTGACAAGAGAGCAAACAACTGATGAGCAAGGGGCGGAATCCAGAGAATAGATATCAGCCAATCAACATCTGGAAAAATTCTGAAGCAAATCATGAAAAATTAATCAGTAAGGATGCACTAATCAAAAAAAGTCAGCATGGTTTGTATGGAATATGTCTTGTCAGATTAAATTTAGTTCTTTTTTTAATTAGATAACCTCCCTAATAGTTGAAGTATTCATACCTTGTTTTCAGCAGAGCATTTTACAGAATACCATATAACATTCTCATTAGCAATCTAATTTAGAATGGGATGAATTGGCAATTGTGTTTCTCAATAGTTTCTTCTCAGACAGGACTGAAGTATCTGGTAGGATGCCACCAGATTCTTTTTTTGCCTGTACTCTTTCATATTTTTATTAATAGCTGAGAGAAGTGGGGGGAACACCTACTGAATCTGCAATGTGCACAAAATTAAATTCCCTACCTAATTCCCCAAGAGACAAAACTAAAATTCTTCACATAAGAAACAATCAAAGCAACAGGTTTGGGATACTTGGTTTGTCAACAGTACTTCTGAAAACTATTTTTAATAATAGATTATCATAAACTGACTATGAGACATTGATGCAAAATAAGCAAATGCAGTTCCAAATTACATCAACAGAAATAAAACTTCCACATCAGAGGCAATATTAGTACCACTTTATTTTGCTTTGGTCAGACCCCACTTAAGTATTTGTCTTATTCTGGATACCACATTTCACAAAGAAAAAACTGCAACAGTGAAAAAAGAGAAATGGTCAGGAAATTGGAGACCGTCCTGTGAAGAAAAATTGAAGGAGCTTACAGACATTTTTCTTGGTATATTGCAGCCTCTGTGTTCCCATCGAATACCATTAATCTTTAAGTTATTTCAACTTAAATAAAAATAAATGGAAAGCTGGCATACCACAAAGCAGAGTAATCTGCCTCATTATCTTTATTTGTAACTGTGCTTCTGGCCAATATTAGAAAGCTTACAAAACTTGTGATATCTGGAATTATGCCCACATGTCTAGCAAAAAAAAAAAAAAAGGTAAACTGAGGTGTTAGCTAACATGCTGCAGGGCTGGAGGTGTGGTGGGGAGTTATCAGTTTGCCTTTTAGCAAATAAGTATTTTGCAGCTGGCCATGCCCTTTGTAACAGCTGTTACATATGAGGCAAGCCTAACAGCTATTTTGTGAAAGTACCTGCAAGACACGGGTGAAATGCTACTGGTTCGGACCGGTTCAGCTGAACCGGTAGTGTTGGCAGGTGGTTTGAAGAACCGGTAACGATGGCAGCTCGAGGCTCCTCCCACCCGCCCAGTTGTCGTTACTTCCTGGTTTTAACCAGGAAGTAACCTGTTTTTTATCCTCTGCGCATGCACAGAAGGGTTTGCGCATGCGCAGAGGTTCCGCATGTGTATGTGACGTGCGCACGGGGCGCATGCACTTCCGAACCAGTAGGGAAGGTAAGTAGATTTCACCCCTGCTGCAAGATGCTCTCAAAATTACAAATGTGTCCAAATTACCTGTTTATCTAAGTTCTAAAGTCCAAACCTGTATTAAAAGAACAAAGTTTCCTTTGAGTCCTCTACTTGGTGGACTGAGGTGCTCCTCTCAGGCAACATTATCTAAGAAAGTTGTATCATAGAGCAAGTCTGTATTTTCCTAAAAATTGGCTGTTATCTCCATTATATTGCGGAAACTTCCTTTTGTCAGTTGGCAAAATATTCAGTTAGTCAATTCAATTTCTGTACAAAGAATGGTAAAACTATTATTAATTCCTTCACTTCCAAACAGCAGCATCTCTTGGGCTGGATCTTCTTCCTGCTTTTTACTTCCAGGCACACAGTCTCTATCACTAAAAAGGACAGATCAGTTTTAGTCATCTATCATTCTGTCCACAGATAACATTCAAAATCTTTAATGGAATATTTATCTTGGTATAAACAACTGTTTTTCTATTATCCTCTCTGCACAAATAGAAGAGAGGAAGAAAGGAGTTGCTCAAGGTAACATAGACATACTGATTCTATACAGTGCTTCCAATTTGTCCTGGCATAGGAAAATTATAATATTATACCAACAAAATAACACTATTGCATATTTCCAGCCCCAAAGATACCCACATTGTGAGTCTTAATCTGCTTGCAATTGTAATTAAACACCTGGAAGGCTATAGATAGACCATTTTTGAAATTTTATACAGTAATGGAGAAGACATTTTGCTCTGGTGCTTTCCAGATGTGAACTGCAGAGTCCCTCATTTCTCCAGGCCCTCACCTCTGTCATTTCATAAGAGAGACACCCAAAGAACTTTTTCTGAGTTGAATATACAGTTGAATATCTCCAGGATGAATTCTTCTTGAAGAAAATGACTCCCAAAGAACTAGGAAGCTAAGCCTTGTCAAGGTTTTATATCAATTTTAATTGCGCTTACTACCACAAACAGCCTCCCAGCGACCGATACGCTCTCATAGAGAGCGGCTCCTCCGGGTGCCGTGGGCCAAACAGTGTCGGCTGGCAGCCCCCAGGGGGAGGGCCTTCTTTGTGGGGGCACCCACTATCTGGAACGAGCTCCCCCCAGAGATACGGAGGATCCCGGATCTGCGCACTTTCTGCCGTGTGCTTAAAACTCTCCTATTTCAGCAAGCCGGCCTGGCCTAACTTCCTCCCCTTTTTTAAGTTCTTTTAAATTGAAATTTTAATCTTTTTAAATTATTGGGTTTTTAATTATCCTGGGCTAAACTATTTAATTTGGTTTTATTTATGTTTTAACTTTTGAATCTATGTATTTTATTCTGTGCCTGTTCACCGCCCTGAGTCCTTCGGGAGTAGGGCGGTATATAAATCTAAATAAATGAAATGAAATGAAAATGAAATGAACGTGGAGACCTATTGCCAGAAATGCAACACTCGCAAAATGTGTTTTACACGGCTATAAGGGTTGTGTGTGCATGTGTGTACTTTTGAGTTAATGTTGACCCTTGGCACCTTGCCTGGATAAGCCCTAAAGTTTTTGTGCCAAGATTTCAAAAATGGTTTGCCAGTGCCTGCTTTCTAGAGTGGGAGTTACTGATCACTCAGGTGGTTTCATGTTCAAGGTTAGACAAGAATTTATAGCCTCCTGGTTTCTAGCCTCGTATCTTAACCATTACATCAAACCGGTTCTCTTAATGGTTTCACAAATACATTTTGGACAAACAGCAATTTCCAATAAGTCTACAAAGGAGACTTTGAAGTAGAATCCATAATTGTAGCAATCTAACCTCAAGATGATTAGGGCATGAATCACTATTGCTAGGGCTTTCCACTCAAAAAAAGGACTACAACTGTTGCCCCATCTGTAGGTGTGGAAGGGTTCCTCTATCTCAGTCTCACAAATCAAGAGTCCTGCATTCAGGAGAATCCCGAATAGTAGAGCTTCTGCTTCAGAAGGAGTGCAATTGCTCATGAAACCAACATTGGAGCGACAAGGAAGTCAGACTGTTTCCACATGAAAGTACCTCCATCCTGTTGTGATTCTGTTTTAGTTGGTTTTGTCTCATCTAATTCCTTATAGGTTCCAAATACATACTAAAGACCTCCATAGTATCTTCAGCTCAGTCCAGAGAGTAGTGTAACATATTTGAAGGGCACTAAGTTGGCAAATTTAGAATATACTTAGATTATCATATTTAAAGCACCCATATTTTCTCACAGGATGTGTTGTTTCAGGCCGGATGTCTTAGTAACCACACTCACCTTATGCTTTATTGCAGCTGGAGTCCACTTTCCTAATAGTTTTTTTGCTATTACAGATAATCCTCGATTTACAACAGTTCATTTAGTGAATTTCGAGGGTTACAGTGGCACTGCAAAAAGTGTGCTTTCACACTTACGACCATTGCAACGTCCCCATGGTCATGTGATTTACATTTGGATGCTTAACAACTGGTTCATATTTATGACAGTGTCCTGGGGTCATGTCATTACCTTTTGCAACCTTCTGACAAACAAAATCAATGGGGAAGCTAGATTCACTTAACAGCCATGTTACTAATTTAACAACTGCAGTGATTCACTTGCCCAATATGGCAAGAAAAGTCTTAAAATGGGGCAAAACAAACTTCTCATTTAGCAACATAAATTCTGGGCTCAATTGTAATCATAAGTAGAGGACTATCTGTATACCTTCCCTGCCACGTGTCATGCAAGAACCTTTGCTGTTTAAACAAGACAGACTGTCGTGTCTAGCAAAAAAATAAATAAAAGCAAATAATGTCATGTAGAACAAAATATTTAAGGAAGGCTTGAAGCCGGGGGCACAATGTCTCAGGAAATAAGTGAAATGTATGTGAAGAGCTGATGACTGTATGTTGGGGAGTTTCCTGCCTATTGGCAAAACTGTATAATTATAAATATGAAACAATAGCTGTTTTGTTTCTCAAACTCCTAAACTAGATGCTTGCAGAACTTCCTTTAACCAACAGGCCGAATGACACCAAGGACTTTTCTTACATGCTTCCTCTTGATTTTTGTTTTAAACCTCCATGCTTTTCATTCTCCATTGTTCCCTGGAGAGTTAATACTGAAGTAGAGTATTTCCGCTTCAGAAAAGAGGATGTGGTTTTTGTCTTGCTTCTCTTGAGAAGCATTTTCATTTTTCAGACATATCTCTCCAACGGTCCAGGGGGACAGGGGTGGTACTTTTCAGTACTAACCTATAATAAGCTCTTACTCTCCTGCAGAGTACTATTTTTCATTATTAGTCACTGCCTTGCAGTGAGGTGCTAAAGCCCTCCCACCAGTGTGAAAAATGCTGCCTAAGATTTCTGCAAGATTGAATAACCAGTCAGCTATTTA
This sequence comes from Ptyas mucosa, assembly GCA_012654045.1. Taxonomy (NCBI): domain Eukaryota; kingdom Metazoa; phylum Chordata; class Lepidosauria; order Squamata; family Colubridae; genus Ptyas; species Ptyas mucosa. The sequence continues at coordinate 4,608,609 of WNWU01013802.1, forward strand.
AAGCACAATTAATTTTTACAACACCCTCCTATTTTGAAGCATTTCAAATACATCTGCCAGTTGGCATTGGTAATTGCAACAGTTGAAGTTGCAGAACAAATTGTTTCATACTCCCATCCATAAGCCTCATATGCTACTTCAGATGAGAACAGCATTCCAACATGGAAATAGCATTGACTCCTCCCAACACATAACTTCTCTTTTCTGGATACCCTGCAGATACATCATTCCTATCACCCTCAGGTGAATATTTTTTTGAAAAAAAAAAGAAAAGAATTCAAACTGATTTAAATTTATTTATTTATTTTATTTATTTTATAAAATGTGTATGCCACCCTGTCTCCAAGGACTCAGGGCAGCTCACAATGACAATCGATAAGCGATTGTTAAAAACAACAAATACACATAAAAATCTAAAAAGTATTTAAAAAAAATTAAAATATACTACCCCATCAGTCCAGGCCAGGGGACATAAATAACCAGGTTTTCAATTCACGGCAGAAGGTACGGAGGTCAGGGGCCAATCGGAGCCCCAAGGGAAGTTGATTCCAAAGGGTGGGGGCGCTAACAGAGAAAGCTCTACCCCTGGGGGTTGCCAGCTGACATTGTCTGGCTGACGGCACCCTGAGTAGGCCCTCTCTGTGAGAGCGTACCGGGTGATGGGAAGTTGACGCTGGTTGCAGGTGATCTGACAAATAACCTGGACCTAAGCCATAAAGGGCTTTATAGGTTAACACCAGCACCTTGAATCTCACCCAGAGGGCAACCGGCAACCAATGCAAGCCGCGCAGGAGTGGTTGTAATATGGGAGTATCGGGTCCCTCCCGCAACAACCTGCGCGGCCGGGTAAATTAGATTAATTCTGTGTTTTAATCCTACTTTTTCAGAATTGTTTTAGAATTGATTCTGATAGCAACCTTCTTTGTTGTTTTAAATTCAAGTTGGAAATGAGTTGGAATGAAAAATAGCCCTGCTGAGTTGATCTTGCCAATTGCTCAGAATCCAGATTGAAAAATAACAATGCTATGTAAACATTTAAAGACGTTCATTCCCCAGTTTATGTGCATCATGTTGCTAACAAGGAATCTCATTACTGCTAAAGAACAACATAAACTCTGTCCCTCTTCGGGGCCCCATCATACAAAATGGCCTGTAGGTTTTGCAATAAGTGTGTGTCTGGTGTGTGTGTGTGTGTGTGCAGCCAGTTGCAAGGTTACTGTCAGATGTGACAAAACATCCTTGAAAAAAAAAACAGCTGATGTGCATAATTATTTTTCCAGTGACAATACAAACCTATTTTTATTAAGATCACTAAATACTCATTAGCTGGGGCCAGCAAGGGGAAAATATGACTGGCACAAATGATTGAGACAATGCCCCTGTAACTCTGGACACACAAAAACAACAGTGTGTGTCCTTTTCCAGTCTTCTACTGCAGAGACCTTTGTGCTAGCCTCATTTCACCATTACTGCATAAATACCCACGGTGCACAACCAATAATACACCTCCTTGCAGCTTTCAGATACCAACCCTGCTACAAGAAATACATACAGTGTTGTCAGGTTCTACGTAGCAAGGCTCAAAATTCATTGGATGATGACCCTTGCCATAAACAAGACTTAATGAGTACTTAATTCATTGTATTATGGTGTTTGTAATTTGATATTGTCTTTTAAATGTTAATTTTTGTGCTCCCCTACACTCATCTAAAACTTCTAAAACTTCTTTTGGATGTTTATATATACTTTCTGTTTTAATATTTTCTAGCTTTTCATAATTTTTATTTTTCAACTTCGATGTATCTTCTATACCAGTGCTTCTCAACCCTGGAAGCTTGAAGATGGGTGGACTTCAACTCCCAGAATCAGGAGTTGAAGTCCACCCATCTTCAAGCTACCAAAGTTGAGAAACACTGTTCTATACTTTTAGTTGACTGTAACCCTCCTTCCTTATGCTGGTCTATGACTGTAATGAAGATTCAATTTGATTTGAGCTGAGGTAAAGGGCAATATATTTCTCCCATTATTGCCATACAAAAGATTCCCAGACCACCATATAAATCATTCTCACAATTAAAGACCATCCTCTACAAAACCTGGGGCATAAAAAAGACTATGGATTACACGGCGTCCTTGGGCTAGTTCTTGCATTGGGCCACAACAGTGGTGAAATCCAAATTTTTTTTACTACCGGTTCTGTGGGCGTGGCTTGGTGGGCGTGATGTGGCTTGGTGGGTGTGGCTTGGTGGGTGTGGCAGGGGAAGGATACTGCAAAATCTCCATTCCACCCCACTCCAGGGAAAGGATACTGCAAAATTTCCATTCCCACCCCACTCCAGGGGAAGGATTTCATCCCTGGGCCACAGTCTATCCATTAACATAGGTTGCCTGAAGCAGCAACCATGTCCCTTTAGTTCATGATACAGGAGAAATAATGCCATAATGAAGAAACTGAAATCCAATTGTAGATCAGATTTCACTGGGGAATAAGGCATTGGTGATAACACACTGAAAAAAAAATCCTGTGAAATGACCATCTTGTAAAGACAGTTTACTTCTAGCAATCATCATTTGGAGAAGGCTCACAAGATCACTAACTATACTGGCAAGAGGACTCCCCCCCCCCCCCAAAGACAAAACTAGAACATTGTCTATATACAACTAATCTCAGTTCTCCAAGAATAAAATGCTATATACATAATACCATCCATGAATAAGAAGGATGAACAAAGTGTTCAGCTATGCAGAAGTAATAAACAGTGTAGGATGGGAAACAGCTAAGTGGATGGAAAATGCCTAAATCATGGATGTGCATTTTGTTTCCTAAATCGAGGATTGCTTTCTCACAGAGATAAACTCCTTGGAAGACGCCAGCATACTAGGTGGTTTTGAATCAACAAACAAGTAAGATCAAAAGCCTCAGTTTTCTTTCATTCCAAGGCAGCAGGCTTCATGGAAGAATTAGAGCTCTTCAGAAGCCTGTGCCACCAGAGTGCTTTTGAAATTAGGCATAAAGTGACATATGGACCTAAAAGCAGATTGCCCATTCCTGTTCTAAGAAGTGCAATGAATACTGAACATGCTAAAGGCATCACATGCTGGTTCGATAAAAGTAGGAAAGTAGGACAAGAAATGTGGAGAAATGAAGTATATTGGGAGACAGAATGCCTAGGCAAGATATTAAGCAGAGGTATTTCGGACTGCAATCTTCTTTGCAACCCCACATGAAGTATGGATTCACTTGCCTACCTATTGGGCTGTACAATCCCAGGAATAGCTAGTTTAGGATCTGACCTTTCAAAACACCAAGGATAAAAGCAAGACTGGAATGTTTTATGGCACTATTTTTAGAAACAACGTCTAAAGTTATTTCAAAGCCACTGGTGCATTAGAACATAAATTCTGGCTGTGAAGCAGAACCATGGTGTACAATTTTGTAATGGAGCTGTAGGGCAATTTTTCTTGAGATCAGAATAGAGCAGCAATAGAAGATGGAACTAGATGTTGCAGTGTTTCAACAGATCCTTTAGAGGAGCATTTCTGTTTCAGGCAGTTTTGTGTTGGAATCCACAAAATCCACAGTAGCCCGAATAGGGCTATTCGGGTCTTCCAGTGGGCAGTTCAACTTCAGAATTAGAAAAGGGATAAAGAGGGCATCTTTCTTCCCACTTTATTATGGAACTCTCCTCAGTATGTTTTATATGACAGGGGTCTCCAACCTTGGCAACTTTAAGCGTGGTGGACTTCAACTCAATATTCACGTTCTGTATTTTAAAGTTCCTCTATTTTATCAGCTTCTTCCTTAGGCCAGACACGGTGATTGCCTTACAGTATCGAGACCGATTACCAGTCAAGGGGCAAGTAACCAGGAACGGAAGTTGAGTTCAAATCACTAAAAGTTTATTTTGTGCTACCTATGCACAGGAATCTGGCCTACTAACAGTAAGCCAAATTGGTGCTACATAAGGGTCAACATAATTCACAGGGGGCTGGACTTGGGTCTTTGTGGCTACCAGTGACTCCAAACTTATGACACATTTAACCCTACCCTCAAACTCAGCCTGCTCATCTCTTTCACCTAGCTTGGGATCTTGTCTGTTTACCTACAGTTAGACTATATTAAGGTAGCTGGGTTTTAGGGTATCCTGTCCAGTATTGCCAGAATGAGATTGCAGTTATTATAGCCATGGTTCCTGGTAGTAAGCCCCCGTGGGAGGAACCACTGAACCTCCTGCCTTTAGTCCAGGAGTTACTCTCAGAGATGAAGTGTAACAATCTTGCCAGAAGCTGCAGATTTTGCACTTCCTGCCTCTCAAGGATTGTTGATTAGCTGGAATGCCCATCCCAGCAGCCTCAGTATTCACTGAAATTCCAGAGAGCAGCTGTTTTCAAAACATAATTGTTTTGAAAGCTTTATGGATGTTTGGATCTGTTCTTCAGGTCTGAGAAATCCAGATAACCGAATTAATCCTTGGTAGCCAAGTCAGCTGTAGTTCTCATTTCTGCACTCATCTACATTTCTAACATTATTACATATTCAGCAGTTCAGATCAGAAAACTGGCATTTATGTCTTTCTCTTGTCATTTAGAAACTTGTGAACTGTATCATGTTTGAGTGGTCTTGCTACGCTTCCAAACTGAGCTTGTCACTAAAGGAAAAGAAATGGGAGAGAAAGTAAAATAAAGGACTGTTTTCTTACTTTTTATTCCAGAATTTTGGAGCTGATGAGAGGAAATGTTATCTCACCCCCTAACATTTCTCTTTTCAGAATGATCAAATGTTCAACATTTGGGGCCTACTGAGCAGGCTCAAGTGCTACTGAGATATTTTTCCCTTTAAAACCACTGCAAAGTTGAGACAAGGAAGAAAATTGTCATAAATGTACTGCAAAAGCTCTCTGATTTCTCCACAGTTCAGTTTGGATGCTAATTCTCTTGGTACCCCCCATCAGAATTCACTGTGAACAGAAATTACCGAATATTGTTTATGCTAGAATACATACACAAGGAAATAATGCAATAAGAAAGCAAGAGCAACCCAAGTTGAGAAACATTATTTTGTAAGTCCTTCTACAGAAAATGCATAGCAATAAAGCCAAGTATCAAATCTGTTTTTTTTTCTCTGTCAAGACTAAAGAATATGAATATGTTCTTTCTCTGAGCAGCAGTAATAAAGTTGGGACCATAGCAATTCCTTTTTACACAAGTGAAATTTCTTTTTGAATATTAATTCTTTCAAAAGCATTTAGAAGTTGAGTGTTCAAGGGCATTTGCTGATGTTTGAAAATATGAAAACTCAGGCATTCCAATTTCATCTGAAAAGTACATGCAACGGCGGCTGCTGTAAATGATGCTCACAATAAGTTTTGCCAGTAAATCTACGATTTGTCCTGATAATGCACAATACCACCCAAGCCCCAGAGTCTTGGAAGGAAATGATAAAAGAGCCAATTTATGCAGACTTTTAAATACACAATGCAAAGTCATAGTGCCTACAGCTGTTTTTTCCTGTTCTGTATTTATGGCATGGCACAAAAGTTAGCTGCTGTAGAAACATAGCAGGCCTGTTCTTCCTCCCAGCTATTTCCTGCACATTACTGACAATACTTTTCTTTGCTGCAGGCAGGAAATGGGCCTGATCCAACTTTGCAGTGAACAAGTATGGAATGCACTATTTAGCCAAGGAATCTAAGTTTCTATTCCTCATTAATTTAGGGAATAGATTGATAGTGTGCTGAAAACTCTGCAGTCAAAGAGGGAAATAAAGATAATAAAGGAACTTACATATGTCTTCATATTTCTTTATGGCCCTTCAAGCTATATATTACCCAACTCTCCAGAGCACCATTTCCTTTTTTTTATAAAAATGTCCCAAAGTTTGAAACTCTGCAATCAGAGTCAAGTTGCCAGATTGCAAAGTGGAAAACATACTTATTTCCTTAAAGTGTTAACAGGTCAGAAAGAGGTTGCAGGTGGGCTTTAATCCAATCATTTACACTTCCCTCCTGAGGGCAAAACAACAATCCTTGCAGAAGGGGCTGTGGATGCATTAAAACTTTGATGGGGAATATGTTTTCCAACTTGAGTCACATTCACACGGAAGTCATCACTTGGAGGCCTGAAAACCTGTAATGAGTTAGGCTGGCCCCAAAATCTGTGCAGCATCTCAGTGCCTGCAGATTGCCTGTCCTCTGCATTGTGACCTGTGAACTAAGCCCTTCAATTCAGTGTTTCTTAACTCTGGCAATTTAAGACTGAGAAATACTATCTAAATTTAAGTAAACACTGTTGGCTTCCATTTTAATACAGGAAGAATAATGTAGTTAGTAGCCATCAGGGAAGAAAATGAAGTAAGCGTCAATTAAAAACTCCTTGCTCTTTTAAACTGTGTGTGCCTCCTGACACACTTGCTAGCACGCATGTTCCCTAATTGGGTAATGAAACATTTGCAAGCAAATGACCAAGCTCAGCACTAAGGACTCCACAATTTAACACTGAGCTACATACGTCCTCTTCTATTGGTGACTGTCACAGTATTCCAGCATTTGTTTTTGCATTTCTTTTCCCCCCTGAATTTGTTCATTAGCACTAGACTTGTGTGCCTTCTTTCCACATACAATATTAAGCTTTTAAGGGTTTCTTGAAAGTGCAGATCTAAGCAGCAATGTAAAATGTTTCAGGAGCCAGCCTTTGGAGGTGCTGAAGTCAGTATTTCACTGTGCTATCTTGTTATATTTCTTCTGGGGGGGTGCTACTGAGTTCCCCCTGTTTCCATTAGTTTTAATCTTGAAGCAGCTTCTTAATAAAATTGTAAACAAAATAATCGTATTGGTATTAAAGATCCCTTGACAGAGTTTAAAAGAGCAAGGAGCATTCTTAATTTTCCTAATGGCTACTAACTACATTATTCTTCCTGTATTAAAACTGAAGTCAACACAGTATGTTTACTTAAATTGAGGCAGTGTTTCTCAATCTTAAGTTGCTAAGGTTGAGAAACATTGAGTTGTTGAGTTTGTAGCTTGTTTGCTGCTTGCTTATTGTCTGGTGTTAATCCGTTTATCTGGATGTTGATTGCTGTTGAGGCAGCTTTCTGGTCTTTTTATTTCCTTTTTAGCTTTTTTATCCTCTTTTGAATGGTGTGCAAATACTGTTTATATATATATATATATATATGCCTGTAATATATAACAATCAATCCAATTCTGACAGAGGAAGCTACTGTATATAAACAAGAGAGCAAAACCTACTCCCTTCTAGCACTGAAGATGTTACCTAGCCAGGTAGTGAAACAAGCTACAGAAAACCAAGTCAGAGAGCATCAAGGACTTCAGAGTGACAGCTGTAACGAATGGATCTAAGCATAGCAAAACATTCAATTTAGTTTTTCAGGCTCCAAGTCAGTGGTTTTCAACTTCAACAACTATAAGATATGTGTACTCCAACTCCCAGCCACATGGAAAATTGTGGGGATTAAAGAGTTCACACGTCTTAAAAGTTGCAGAGGTTGAGAAACAATGTTTTAAGTCAGGGCTGTCAAATTTGCAGCCCCCGGGCTGGATGTGTCACGTGTCGGCCACCCCCACGCCCAGTTTAGCAAAGGAGAAAAGTGTAACAATATTTCACATGACAATGCCACGACGTCATGAGTTTGACACCCCTTCTAAGTGATGTGCCTCTACAAAAGGATGGCTTCATGCTCTCTGAGCTGGGTTGTTTTCTTGCAGGTGTTTCATTACCCAACTAGGTAATATCATCAGGGCTAGAAGGAAGTAGGATTTTCTCTCTGTTTATATACAACTGGTTTGCTCTGTCAGTTTTGGTGGGAGTATTCTTGGCATCTTGATTGGGTTGTTTACTGTTGATTAACTTATTGGCTAGCAAATTAGCCACACTCACTCAATAGGCAAGGATATGAGGAAAACAATAAACAGGAACAGAAAAGTAGCTGAGAGGAATTACATTCAATTTTAGGTGAAAACAAAAACAGCCATTCTAGTCTAAAGCTTGGAGCCATTTACAGCCTAAAAGCTTAAATTGCCCTGTTATAAACATAAGCTTAACGTAGGATTTTGTAAAACGGAGTTGAAAGTCCTTCTCTTTTGTTGTAAAACTTAGCTGAAACTTTGTGCAATTTTGTTTAGAAGGCAGGTTTCACAGCAGGGAGTGCTTTTTAAAAAAATTAGTTTACAAATTGTTCTGAGAACTTTTCAAGGTGGAAAAATGTGGACAGTTAATAAACTATATTAGACTACATTCACAAATTTATCCTGCACCTTTTTGGATGTTTATTGGTACTTCCAAAAATCTCAAAGTAACAGTAGCTGACATGAGCTTTGGTTAATTGTACTAACTTTACAAACAACAGTATATAGTATTTCCATATTTCCCACTTGAAAATAGTAGAAAACATGCTGGCATTTTCAGAAATACAGTTCTGGGGTTATTAAACAGATCAATGGGACTGCATGAAACTTTGGGGCTTTTTGTTAGTTGTCCTGATTTAAAATTAACCTATTTCATCTCTGTCGGTGCACTAAGAACATCAGCTATGACCTGAAGGCCAAGATGATACAGCAAGCTAATTCCGGATTAGAACTCCCCAAAAATTTACTGAACTTCTGGAATAAAGATTTAGAATAGCTTTATTGGATTGATGACAAGCTCAAAGAACATCCTGTTCTCCAATAGGAGTCATTTTTATGCATTATCCTGGCACAGACTAATATCCTTATTATTATAGGAAATATGTAACAGTACAAGGCAGAAATAGAGCAAAATCTGTTTCCATTTTGAGACTGTTTAAAACATTATGTCCATCTAATCTAGGACAACTATCAACAAAAAGGACAATGTTAAGAGTCTTCATAAATTCCTTAATTACTGATATGGTTGACCTATCACACTCTGCCATGATTTGCTAAATAAACTATTGGCTGGGTTTGAAAAGCACAGTAAGCCATTGGTCACCCACCCATTTTCATAAGGCTGGTTTCAAACAACACACTAGCCTAAGCCAAGCAAATCACACTGTCCTTTATAGCAATATTTCTCAAGCTTAGTAAATTTAAGATCTTTGGACTCTCAGAATTTCTCAGCATGGTGGCTGGGGAATTTTGAGAATTGGACTTGAGACATCTTAAAGTTGCTATGGTTGAAAACACTGCTCTGTAGTAATGTGTGAAGGCAACCTCTGACCATTCTCATGTTTCTGTGACCGATACTAAAATATTTCTAACCATGTTCTATTGCTGAGTAAAAGGAGGGGGTGTTAAAAAAATAATCCATCTCAGATGACACAGAAACAAACTGAAGCATTTCACTTTCAGTAGATCCATGGTGCTTCGGATTCTGTAAGTAACTGAAATTTTGATGTATGGTTTAAAAGTCCATAGAGGCAATAAGGATATAACTGAATTTATTAGATGCACCAAGTGGCTGGATTTTTGTTCTTTTAATTTCTTTAATATTCAAAATGCAAAGTCTGTACGTTTGTGCAGAACAAAGACGTTTCATAGAGATGCTGCCTTTCTACCAGGTACTTTATTTGTTAAAGAAGAGAAAATGACTTTTTCTGCTCAGCGTCCTTATAATCAATAAAGGAAACCTAACAAATTCCTTTAATGTTACAACCTAGCAGGTTCCCCCCCCCAGATTTATGAAAATGTAAAAATCCATAGCAAAATCTAAATCAATTGGACATCTGGCCTGAAATTAAAACATTGTGAAATTTAAAATTTGACTTGATTTATCATTTATAGAGAATAGATTCAAAAATGAGTGGAAAGTGGCATGAAAAAGTATTTCATTGGTTCTTTTAAAAAAACACTTCTAATGCATTGATTTCCCCCAATATGTTTGGAGATAAAATGCTTAGGCAAAAAAGAGGGAAGAGTTTCTTCTGTTGACTAGCAAAGGTTTAATGCCAAACTCTTCCTTATTCATATTCCGTACTCAACCTTATACTACTCATGCTCTATTGAACAATTTTAATTTTCCTGCAGAAGGGGAATTCTATACCAAAAGAAAATGGAATAATTACAGCTATTTTTTATTATAGATCTACTAATAAAAAGGCTCCAATCAATCAATGTTTCTCTCAATTTAATTGATGACAGCAGGAGAGGCACTGAGGCTACCGTCAAAAACTGCAAATGATTTTAATCTACCACTAAACAAAGGAGGAAAGCTGCAGAGATGAAGCAGAACAACTGCTGCCAGAAGCAGCAATAATTAACCACATTGGGTTTTACATTGGACAGGAACGGGAAGTGTCTCCAATATGTATGAGAAAGTACATTAAGAAGAGGCTGCTATATTAGGAAGACTTTCTTCTCATTGGGCATCTGCTAGCAGGCAGCAACCTCCAGTCTTTCTCTATCACAGAGCAATCAGCCTTTCCATTGCAGTAGGAACTATTAGCACCACTTCCCCAGAAGAAGGGGGAAGTAGGTATCATCCGCTCTCTTCAAAAAACAGATGCTAGTCCAACCATGCAATTTCTTCCATTCCCCCCTAAGGAAACATGTATAGATATATAGATATATATTTAAAAAAGGACAAATGGAGAAAGCCTTGGCTCGGAGAAAACAACTGTCCTTGCTGCTCAGGGTCCAATGAGTTTTTTGAGAAAAGCTTCTAATTGATCTTCATCTTTGATTCCCACAAACTTATCCACCACATCACCATTCTTCATGGCTAAGACAGTGGGTACAGCTGACACCTAAGAACAAGAGCACAAAAGAAAAGGCATAAGCACAATAATAGCTAAGCTCCACTGACCTGTGAACATCATTTCGAGAGGCAAAGCAAACATTAAAACAAAGGATATACTGAAAGGTGAATGATTAATTTTTCCTGTTAGAAAGTTTCCTGAAAATTTAGCAGTATTGAACTTCATTTTAGAAAATGTCTTTATGTCAAGACTTCTACAGAAAGGAATAAAAATATTCCAACTCAGAGATATTAGTAAATCCATCCCAGCTTGGTCATTCTAACCACCAACTTTTCCCTAAGTTGGTGCTATCCAGATTTGTGGTCACCTGGCACAGGCTGAAAGTTGCAGGACAATATACCTGAAAAGGCCAGAGGACCAGGAAACCTGTTTTCGATTATCAAATCAATTTTAAATCAAGTTTATGTTATTTACTAAGCACAAAGAGATCTTCAAGTAAAAAATGATGTATTTTTCAGAGTAGTAAAGCTGACTAATTTTAAAAATACATAGCTTTTCCACAACTGGAATGAATAGGATTTAAAACTGCTGAGTAAAGATGAGAAGGCTAAAACCTTGCTTCAGTCTAAAGGGACATCATCACTCTTTGAAATGAAGCTCTTCAAAAGAGATGATGAGGTAGCCTGCTTTTGTGATATGGTATGTGTAGCTGTAGAGAAACATGCTTGCCTGCTACTTCTGAATTTTATCACAAGTCCTGGCATCCCAAGTGCAGAGTGTTAGGGAGCTTATTGAATGGATAAAGGCTAAGAAAGATAATCTGTGACAGTTATGATTAAATAAGCTTTTAAGCAGCTCCTTCTTCACTCCTTGGCTATTTCTGGACCAAAATTGCCATTTTTGATTCAGCAACTAATACTGTTATATATAGCAACAATTCTGGAAACACTGCTACCATACCAAATAATTTTTCTTCACTTTTTCCCGACAGTGATTTTATCTTGTACCAAACAGAGATATTTCCCTCTATATTTGTCTCATGTGTTTTCATACAGTCTGATGAAAAAGAATTTGGCTTGGAAATTCTTTAAAAAGGAAGTTTTGAAGAAATTCTCATAGATGCAACATGGCGTTGTTTCATTGATTCATCTTAAAAAGTAGCTAAGGGACATGTGCATAATGTCTTGTCTTTCACTGTACAGCCATCTCTCTGATGATTTACAACTATCCTGGCTTCCCACACTTCAATGCAATCTCAAGGGAAAACATCATGCCGGAACTTCCTCCCACTGCATTTTCAGAAATTGTGCTATCACCACAAAGGGGGAGTCATATCTTGAGCAATCCTCTGAGAATTTATCTTTGCCCTGGAAAAGTCCAGAGTCCATCCATTTTTTTCTGCCCATGATTTTAAAGACAATTTTGGAGAATCATTTATGCTTAGCTCGCTTTAATGATGTACACAAAAGAGTCAGGAGAAAATGAATCTAGGCAGGTCTTCAGAAGCATGAAAACAGTATCAACTTTAAAACCAAGAGTGTGAAATCAGACACTAACCTTGTTTGCACAGTTCTGCTTCTCACAGGCAAGATCTGAGCACTGAGGCCTGTCCTATCCTGTTCTATTCTTGTCCTCAGCTAGTCAAACACACCAGCCACAACAGCTAGCAAAAAAACATTTTGCTCCAAATATGAATTCATGCATGCATGAACGGATTTGTTATGTTTTTAAATTTCTGCACTTCTGCAGCACAATGCTAAACAGCCATACAACACAGCCAAATAATGTTTTTCTCCCTCTCTCTTGCAAACCCCAAATAATATTGGTCTATCAATATCAATGTCTAATTATCAATGACACAAACAGTAAGAGAATTGTCCAAGGAGCTCTGAATAAGCTGATGCCACAGAGTGTAATTTGGGAAAGTTTGAAAACCACAGGCTAGCCCCCACTCCCCCAACTGTAAGACAGCCCTTTATGAGAATGATTTGAAGGAATTTATAAAAATGTCAGAAGGGGATGATACATTCCACAGCTCCTCTGGCACCCTTATCTTAGACAGCGGGTCATGTCCCATCTTTATCTTGTATGCTATTCTTCCCTGGAATGCGCTCTCTCATCAAATATGCATTCAGCTGTCCTGCATCTTGCTGCCATCAGCAATCTGTCATGTACAAACCCCAGACTCAAAGGCCTGCTTTTACTAGTCTCTGCTTTTCCTCTGCTGGCCAATGCAAGCTGATTTCTTAAGGGTGCCACACCCCATGGTAATCCAGGATGGGTTTAAAAAAGAAATACAAACTAGCACTCTGTTTTAACAGTCAAATTACTCAGTTTTGTCTGATGTCCTTCAGTGCCCTCTAGGGTTCAACTCTAATACTTCAAACAGGCCTTCGAAATGCATCCCAGTGCACCCCTCCCTTCTGGCAAGAGTATAAATATTCTAATTATGTTCGTTTTTATCTCTGTCTTTTTGGGGCCAAATAAAATAGAAGAGGTTGAGGCAAGGACTCAGCACTCCTTTTGCCAAATTCCCGTTTCATTTGCAGAGGGAGAATCGGACTTTTTTTTTTTTAACAAAAAACTGCTCCAAAGTCACATGGGAAAACTGATGGCTCAGCTTTGACTGAAAAACAGTAGAATGGAGGAACCATTCTTCTGAGCTGCATCTGAAAACTATTCAGTTTCTGAGTGCAGATCAATATAGATAGATCAGATGCTGTCCTCCAATCGCTTTGTATCAAACCAAGACCCTCTCAGCCTCTGTAGTTAAATTGTTATTGAGCCTTATAAAATAAGTTGAAGTAGAAGGCAGTGATCACAAGCAGAAAAACAGCAATGGCAAAATTAACACTATATATTCACAATAGAATTTAAGCAAGAATAGTAGTTAATGTGCTGGTCTAAGTACTAGTCCTACTTTAGGATTGAAAGCAGCTGGGTGACTTTGGGCTAATCACTCACGCTTAGCCCAACCCACTTCATAGGGTGTGTGTGTGTGTGTGTGTGTGTGTGTGTGAATAAGAGGAAGAAAGAGTATTATGTTCGCTACCTTGTAAAAATAATAAAGGTGGGATAACTACCTAAAAAGTAAAACAAATGATTAAAAATTATGTGTGGCAACTAGTTTGTGTCCTAAGAGAGCCAAAATATTTAGAAAAATTAGTAGATGCCCCAAAAGGAGAGAGTCAGAAACCAAATAGCCTTTTGTTCCTTTTCTTTTTAAACTTGTTCTTGTCTTTTTGTTGCTGTTTAATTTGGTTTATTATTTTTTAACACGAAGAAACAATAAGTAACAATATAGTGGATTAAGTGTTCAGTTTAAGACATAAATATTTTGATGTAATTTGCAGCGGTTTACTAATGCTCTTAGCTTTGGATGTAAAATTTAAACAATCTTATGCTTATTGAAATAATTTCAAATAATAGTTAACACTGATCTCTTTTTTTCCTCTATCCTTAAAAGTCATTATCATTAGATCAATCTAATAATCTCTAGGTCAATACATAGAATAATATTATAAAATGTATTTTTAAAAAAGAACTCTAAAAAGGGTCCCCAACCAGTGGTGGGCTGCTGCCGGTTCGGGATCAGCTGGCCCCGCCCACCCTATCCTGTCCTATATTTCCTTCTTTCTGGCTCAGCTGATTCATGCTGCACAGCTGATTTCCACACCTCCGCTGTTCTACTTACCGGGGCTGCCTTAAAAGGTAAGCAGCTGAGCTTCAGATTGCTGAATTTTGAATGCTGTGTGCAAGCTCAGCAAACCAGTTGTTAAACCAGTAGCATCCTAACACTGTCCCCAACCCCTGGGCCATGGTCCACTACTGGGCCACGGCATATTTGGCATTGGGCTGGGTGAATGGCTGGCTGGAGTGTGCGCATAGCTCAATTTACTGCTGCTCTCAAAAACAGGGATAACAACAGAAGAGGATCCATTATTTATCAAATAGCAAATACTCCTTAGCCCAGCCTTCCCTAGTCTAGTCCTAGACACTGCCTTAAAGTCGCCAGGATTCTTAGCTAGGAATACTGTTTTTGGCATTAAGAGAGCCATAGCGAGAACTTTGTGAGGCTGGCTGTGATGAAAATGGGACATCCAAAAACACCAAGGGACATATGGTGTGGCAATTCAAACCCGATTCTTGCCAATCCAAGTTCAACATTTTAACCTGTATATCACACTGACTGTTTTTAACAATGCAAGAAATGTCATGTACATGAAAAAAAATATAGTGGAAGTGGGGAACATCTGTCCCAAAGCTATTTCAACTACAATCTCCAAAATCTCCACCTGATATCAGCTGGCTGAGTGTTATAGTTCATTTTAGAGCACGGGTATCAACCTGGATTTCTTTGAGGGCCGGATCAGCATTGTAGCACACCAGCACTTTGCCAGCCAAAATGGGGGTCAGGGGCCACATGTGAGGGCCCCCTGCACCCCATTCTCGGCCTGCACGTCCTCCTGCAGCACATTGCTGACCAAAACAGGACTGTGTTTGGGGGGGGGCTGCGTGAGGGCCCCTGTGCCCCATATTGGCTGCCAGAGGCACTGTAGGCCAGTCCTTTGCTATTTCCAGGCCAGCCCCATGGGCCAGATTTAAGCATTCTGTGGGCTGGATGCAGCCAAAGGCCTTGAGTGTGACACCCCTATTCTAGAGGATGCTTATATGTTTCCTTTTAATATGCTTAGGGTTCTTATGCAGGCTAATGGGCTTTCATATTTTTTTCATAAAAATTCCAAAACCATGTTTTTCTTTTACCTACTCAGTACCCTGTTAAGGGCTATGGTTGTTTAATTCACACCAGCTGCAGAGCATGCAGCTGACATTTATGTTCTGGACATGACACACTTATAGTTGCTCTATTACTGAGGAACTGGACAGAATCCTAGAGGGTATGGGTGCAAGCACCTGTGTTTTAGATCCATGTCCCTCCTGGGTTGTGAAAGCTTCCCAGGAGGTGACATGTGGTTGGGTCCTAGTGGGGATTAATGCTTCTCTGTGGGGGGGCGGGGTGGCCCAGCCTTTTAAGGAGGTCTCTCCTTAAGACTCCACTCTATTGGGTACCATCCTGTGTCCAATCTTTCCTTTCTGGAGATTGTTGAGAAGATGGTTGCATGGAAGCTCCTGAAGTTTCTGGATGAAATGGATTATCTGGACCCTTTACAGTCAGGCCTAGGCATGAAATGGAAATGGCACTAGTTGCGCTTTTTGATGACCTCTGGTGGGAGTGGGCAGGGGGTAGTGTGTCCATCCTTGCTAAGCTGCTGGGCAAGATCATCTGCTGCCGTGGGTTGAGATATCATCAATATGGTGATGACACCGAGCTGTATGTCTCAGCCCATGGAGAGTTAGGTGATGCTGTGACTTCCCTCTTGCAGTGCTTGGATGGGGAGCAATGGGCTGAAACTGCACCTTGCAAGACGGAATGGCTCTGAATTTTGGATTCTTTGCTCCATAAAGAATTGTCATCTCTGCTGTTGGATGGGGTGGCACTGCCCCAAGCAGATCCGTGCGTCTGGGGGTTGTTTTGGACTCATGACTCGTTTGAACAAGTGGCAATCATGGCCAGGAGGGCCAGTTATTCCCTTTTCTGGACAAACAACCACTGCTCAGTTTTTCCTGCCCTAGTTACCTCCCGTCTTGACTACTACGACAACACTCTACATGAAACAGCCCTTGGAAAGCATCCATAAGTTTCAATTGGTTCAAAATGTGGTGGTCTGCATGGTTATGCACAAGCCTAGATTTGCACAAGCTGCCAATTTGCTTCTGGGTCCAATTCAAGGTGCCGGTTATCACTTCAAAGCCCTACATGGGCTGGGACCAAGTTATTTGAAATACTGTCTTTTTCCAGTCATACCTGACCCACAAGAGAGGGAGGCACGGAATGCTTTGGATCCCCTCCCCTAAGGTGGTCCATCTAGTGATACCAAGAAAAAGGGTCTGCTCCATGGTAGCTCCCTCCCTGTGGAACATCATCCATGTGGATACAAGACTGGCTCCTACTTTAACCCTTTTGCAATGCCCTAAAGACATGGTTCTGCCAATGAGCCTGGAGATCCCAGAGTGATATGGAGCCCATCAAGAGGCTTGATTATTGTTGTTGCCAATGCTGGAGTGCGGGATTACTGTTTTTGGTTGGACGGCCATATACATTTTCTTAAATAAATAAATTTTCCACTTTGTTCTTTTTTCACTTGCCCTCCAATCTGCTCAGCAGTTGCTCCAAGAGAAGAGTTATCAGCCTTAGAGTAGGACTGAACAAATTGGAGCATAGCAGAAATGGGAAAGATGGAAACACGTTAGTACAAGAAAAAAGTTCAAGGAAAGGTGGCTACAGGCTGAGGCAGGTCCCTCTTCCTACCTTTGTAGCAAGCCTTGATGGGCTCATATTGCAAAAAGCCCTCGCTTAAAGAGGGAAAGGACATTCTAAATCAGAGGACAAGGGAATGTCAGAATTGGTCCATCATTTATCATATGGTGTAATTTTCATGGGGCAGCAAACCAGCCTTGCCCAACCTGACATCCATAAAGTGTTTAAGGATGAGAATTCCCAGCCAGACTTGGTCAAGGCTGTAGTAAAAAATAAATCTGCAGGAAATCAAAGGTCTCTTCACTCAGAATGGTTCTGACAACAGAGCAGAGAAAGGGCCCTGTCCCTAGGTGTTCAAACTCCTTCCCAATTTGGAAACCAGACAATAAATCATTGCTTTGCAATGTATCCCTTCTAGGAAGAATCCTTGCAGGTTTGTTTTTCTAAGATCAGGAAACAGTTCATGGACGGTTGCTCCTCTGGGACAACTTGGAGCCAGGAGCAAGCCAGGACTTATGTGAAGAATGCGCAAGCATTCCAAGCATACAAAGGGGGAGTCTCTCACTCTGTTGCTCTCCTCTAAAGAATGTGCTCCAGAGAGGGTATTGTGAAATGCTGGGGCCTAGATATCAGCTGTCTTGTAAACAGAAGTGGGTGAGGGCAGCAAAGAGGAGTGGGAAGTTTACTGGCAATTTGTTGACAATCCACAGCATTGTAAAGGGAACTTTGAAAAGCCCTAGCAGGAGGAAATTATTTAGGATCTTAAGAACTCAATCAGAGGGATCTGCCTGATGAAATTGCATTGCAGTTACGGATTGCTTGCATCAGATTCAGCATATATTGCTCGTTTCTACTGGTACTAACTTTTCAAGTTTTTAAGTAACTCGGTCTCCTTCTCTCTCCATGTAATGAAAATACTGGGATATAAGCCCAGACCTTCTGCATATCACTGAGCTGTATGTTTATCTCTCAGTGGGGTGTGAGTAGTGAGGGAGATCTAAGTTTCCATCTCGTATATTTATGTCTTCTCCAGTTTTTTCAACTTTTACAACAAGATAAACAAAATACAGAAATACGAGTTATTATAAACTCTTCCTTGTCCAATCCTTAATAGTAGAGATGAGGTGTCTTCTGAGTTGAGCTTAACTGATGGAAATTTCAGACATGTTCACGGAGTATTCTTGACAATGGGCCTGAGGCAGGGGTGGGTTCTACTTACCTTTACTACCGGTTCTCAATGGGCCGTGTGGGTGTGCTCGCTTCGCTCATGTTCTGATGACGTCAGGGTCGGTGGGCGGAGCCTCCCTCCGGTTTTACTACTGGTTCTATAGAACCAATCCAAACCGGGGGCAACCCACCACTGGCCTGAGGTTGGATTCTGTGGCCTTCTTTCAGCATCATTTTTGATCTCCCAATCTCCTACTCTTTGGCCCTGATATTTCCCTGGTAATCTTCCATCAAATATTAACTTGGTGCAAACTAATTTAGTTTCCAAATCCAGACAAAGTCAGCCAGAGCTTTATTAAAGCTAAAGATTTGGACCAAGCTTGTCTCCCGGCGACTTCATGGACAATCTATGCAGGGTTGGTTTTTTTGGGGGGGGGCAACAATGCCAAAATAGTTTGCCATTTCCTTTCCCAGGGATGTTCTTTATAATCTAGTGCTAGATTATAATTTTCACTATTCCCGGGCAATTTGCTGAAGGCTATTCTAAGACCAATAACACTGGCCTACCTAATGATTTTCTTTTTCCTTCATGAGCCAGTATTCTTTAGTTCAATTTCCCAGACAATGAAGATCAATATGTCTCACTATTTAAAAAAATGACTCATACACCATTACGGATGCGTCTTGATTTCGGACCTAGAATTGCTGTAACTCTTTTGCTATATCTCCCACAATTTATTTAATTCCAACCCTATTATTTCCTACCCTAGGAAATTTGCGACTGTGCAAATTCTGGAAATAGTAATCCAGTACATCTGGAGATGAACAGATTGGGGAAAACTGAAGTACAATCTTTCTCGTTTTTATTTTATTTGTGCTATATACCAAGCAGTCACAGATTCTATTACTCCTTCTTGCCAAAATCTGAGATAGTGGTCAGAACAAACAAAAATAAACTAACTTAGCTCTACATAATATGCAGGTGTTGCAGAGACATACCTCATATTCAAGGGCAAGATCAGTATGATCATCAATGTCCACTTTCGCCATCAGAATCTTCCCCTCATGTTTGGACACGACCTTTTCTAGTCTGGGACCCAGGATTTTGCAGGGACCACACCATCTCAGAACAAAGAAAGACATTAGAGTTTAATGAGGAAAAAGCAATATTAACAGGTTTTTTAAAAATATACTTCCCATAGGATAAGGATAAGCACCTGCCTTTAAGAAGACACCTCTGTATACTGAAGTATCAGGTTTAATAGTGATGCCTGGATTGTTACATTAAGAGATGATATACGAGTCTGCATTTTGTTTGGTAGTCTATGTGCCAAGAATTAAAAGCTGCTGTTTACAAACTGCTCAGAATATTTTACTGCAGGGTATCCGTAAGCCTCTTGCGTATTGTTTATGCTAAGGGTAAATAAGAGCAGCAAAAAACCCCTCTATATTTACCAAAACCATTTCAGAATCTCATGAGTCTTCTAGCCAACAGAAACTCACATTTCTTTCCAAAAAGGAAAGGAAAACTATATTAAAGAGGGCACACAAAGTTATCCTCCAAACTAACAAGGCAGCTCGTAATCTTGCATTTACTATATGTCAGAGTCTCTTTCTCTACACATGTACAAACCAATGAAAGAAGAGCACCATCCATGATCACGTGCAAAGATCTTGCCTATTTGTTTTATTGATGTAAACTTTGCAGTAATTGTTCCCAAATATTGTACAACAGGCAAAATAGACATTTGAACAAGGACAAGTAAGGGACAAGATTCACATCTTCTATACTAATTTGTCTGTTTGAACGAGAAGTTTAAGCCATCACAGTTCTTAGTTATAGCTACTGTAGTTTATACAGTTAACTTTTCATAATGGAAAGTCTTTCACACATGCTATTGGTAAAAAAAAAATCAACAAGAAATGAAAATATAATGCTAAATTGTTGGCCTGGTGGTTTTTGATATGATTTTTACGTACTAGAACTTGTTTTTTGCGGCAGCTATTTTGATCTTACATCATTGAAACATTGTATGATAAATTAGTACTTGCTAAAACAAATTCTCAGTATCACAACAGCATTTACAATTTCTTGTAGCTCTGGAAACTGATATCATATTACAGGATGCTTTAGCATACTGAGCCACTATGGAAGTTTTCAGATGTTACAGTCACAGCAGGGTGTTGTGAGAACAAGCATTCAGCAGTTAGTCTGTGTTAGGCATTTACATTGTTCCAAAGAATGAAAAAAGAAAGTCCTAAGGGAATCAGAAAATTGTTTCATTATCTTATATATGGAGAAAAATAATACAGACGTAATAAAGTATCTAAAACCCCCCCACCCGAAATCAATATTCCGTTATCTATGCTCATCAGTAAAAAAAATTCTGGAGCAATACAGAACTGCAAGAAAGTATATCATTTAAATAACTTCACAGAAGTCTGTAGAGTGAATTTAGTGCTAGGAAATAATCTTAGCTATGATCCCACTTTTGTGTGTACTATTCAAACTGCCACTCCCTCAATAAATGCATAAGACTGATAAGGCAGAAAATTGCTGAACAGAATTCACCATTCATTTGTGACAAATTAACAGGAATTGTAGTGCAGCCAAGTAGGGAAAGAAAAACCGTTTAAAATGGGATGGTATATGTAGTTTACCTTTCCTGCAAGGACTTTGAAACTGAAGTACTTCCTGATTTGACTCTTTCTTTTTGATGTTTTTGGTGTCAGCTGTACAATGGAAATTAGAAATCAAGAGAGCAGGAAGCGTATGTCAAAATTTAAATGTACCTATTCCTGCTGGTGTTCTGAAAGTTTTTTGTTTGGTTTAAACAAAATCCTTCTGTGGAAAAGGATACATCTTTTGTCCATTATCTTCAACATGGTTTATATCCCATTCTTCCACACTTACTTCATTTCACATCATCTCATCTTTTTTTGTATCATTTGTTTTATGTTTAGAAATAGGAAGGAGGTAACAGCCAGTAAATGTTTCAAGCTTCTAATAATCAGAGATGAGGATTATATTCCCGTAAAAAAAAGGCACTTGAGATTGCATTATAAAAGCATCTGTATTCTTTCCTCCATTAATTGGTAGAACCATATCCAAGCAATAGTGCCTTATTGTTATTGATTAGCTAATGCTCTGCTAACTTGTATCTGCCTATGCTGTGATGAAAGCAAGTACTAATAAACTAAATATGCAGCTGCTTTTTCAAAAAGTTGAAGAGCACCAATGGCTTTTTTCAGTGTTTCATGAGAAAAAGAATTATAAGATGACATTTAAAATGTTAACTCTACTCAAATGAGTAAAACAGAGGTTCCCAAACTCCGGGCCAGGGCCTGTTTGAAACCAGGCCATATGAGCAATGGGCAAGTGCGTGTGCACACAAAGCTCCACTCAAGCTAGTGACAGGCCCTTGAACTTGCACATGAAACTCCACTCGTGCAAGTGGCAGCCTCTTGTGCTAGCACACGAAGTTCCATTTGTGAGTGGGAGGAATTTATGCGCAAAGCCCCATTTGAGCAAATGGAGCTTTGCACATGAGCATTCTCTACTCACTCGAGTGGAGCTTTGTGCACAAACACAAGCGCCCTCCGCTCATGCAAATGGAGCTTTGTGCATGAGTGCAAGCACACTCCACTTATGAATGAAGCTCCACTCACATAAGGGGCATATACTTGTGCTTCCCTGGGAAGCTCCAATCGACCAAGTAGAGAAAGCTCGTGCTTGAAGCACCATACATGCAAATGGAGTTTTGCGTGCAAGCCCAAGCACCCTCTGCTCAAGCACCCATCACTCATGCAAATGGAGCTTCGTGCACAAGCCAACGGCCCACTGTTCGTGTGGAGCTTTGTGCATGAGTGGAGGATGCTTGCACTCCTGAGTAAAGCTCCACTTGTGCAAGCAGTGGGCCCTTGCATTCTGCACAAGCAGAGAGTGCTTGAGCAGAGGCCCCTTGTGCTTGAAACTCCATTTGCGCACAAGCATCTCCACTCCTGCCACTGGAGCTTCGTGTGCAAGTGCAAGGGTCTGCCGCTCGCACAAATAGAGCTTTGTGTGCAAACACAAGGGCCCACCCCTCGCATGAATGGAGCTTCATGGATGAGTGGAGGGCGTTTGCACTGCTGCACGAAGCTCCATTCGCCCGAGCAGTGGGCCCTTGCGCTCACACACGAAGCTCCACTTGTGCGAGTGGAGGGCGCTTGTGCTTGCATGCAAAGTTCCATTTACATGAGTGCTCGCATGAGTGCTCACATTTGTGCTCTATTCGCACAAATGAAGCTTCATGTGCGAGTGCCGTTCACTCACACAAGTGGAGCATCGGGTGTGAGTACAAGGATGGACTGGAGGGCCGCACATCCGCCGCTCATACCAATGGAGCTGTGTGCGTGCCATTGACACATCCCATCCGCGCTGGGTGCCAAGGTGGAAAAGTTGAGGACCACTGGTTTATATATTGCCAAGTAAGAGAAAAGGAGGATGTAAACAGTAATCAACCAGTATAGCTTTTCAGTCATCTTATGGCATCTACAGTAGGTAACCAGAGACAGACTGTAGCTAGCCCATTTGGGGCCAAAACCCTCTATACTACATAGTTTATAATACATACATAACACACTAAGGATTTTGACAGCTTTGTAACAAAGACATATGCACCATACTTACTGGGCATGGAAATCTATCACCACTGGTTTTTGACTTTTCAAAACTCTGTCTTGGAAGTCATTCTCATCCTGGACATTAAAAGTATGCCAACAGACCTGAGTAGTAGAAAATGTCCTAGTCTGTGAAGGCATGAGAGGAGAAGCAAAGGAAGTACACCAGGGTTTCCTGCACGGCAGAGCTGAAACTCTGTACAGAAGCAATGAAGGTCTGGGATGAAGCACCGGCCTGAGACGCTTGACCGGAATAGACAATGATCTGAAGAGATTTTGGGCCATCTAGGAAAAAGACAAACAAAAGCATCATAAGGAGTAAACAGTGACCCTATAAACTCCCTACATTTTCACTGCCCTTTAACCTACCCATTCT
Organism: Ptyas mucosa; assembly: GCA_012654045.1. Lineage (NCBI taxonomy): Eukaryota > Metazoa > Chordata > Lepidosauria > Squamata > Colubridae > Ptyas > Ptyas mucosa. The sequence goes on from WNWU01013802.1 coordinate 4,631,805, forward strand.
GGTGCTGTTTCCCAACTGATTCCAAAAGTTCCCATTCACCTCCTTCAACTATTGCCAATTTCCCAAGAGAGTTTCCTTTGATAAACATCTTTGCTGTGTTCAATTTGGGCTAGCTCATTATTCCCAATAATACTTGGACTACCTTATTTGCATTCTCCTGCAACTCAGTGTATTTTATACATGCCACATATTGCTTAAAATATGCTGGTATTTTTATTTTACTGTATATGTTGTGGGCACACCTACACACTGGGCAACTGTCAAGTCCTTTCCTCTAGCTGGCTATCTCACATTTCTCCATTTGAAATATATACAATGGGCTGCCTAGTTTTATTATGAAATGGCAAAAGCTAGATTCCATACTAGAATTATTAATGAAAAAAAAACTGTCTTTAATTTTCTGAATCATGAACCAGCCTTTAAAGCACTATAGAAGTTTCTCAAGAACTCCAGATTCTCTGAGGTGCAATATATTGGTCTATTTTCTAAGCCTATCAACTTAATTGCTCTTGGTTTCCCCATCCTATGGTCTAAGCCGGGAGTGAATCATTTGCTTTGATTTGCTGTTCCTTTTACCTGAAAGCAAGGCCTTCTGTCCTGGGACATCATGGTTCTGGTATATTATTGAAATATACTTATTGACATAATACAAATAGCCTTCTTTTTAAATCGCACATCATTATTACTACATCAACTGAGTATCACAGTGAAGCTAAATTATTTACAATTTTAATTATAAATAATGAATAAGGTTAAGTGATACTAAACAACTTGCCAATGCCATTCAAAGAGATTCATTTCCAATATATTCTGTCTGGTGGACAACCATAACACAGTTGTTTTGCTACGCTGTTTATAAAATATTGATAGAGACTTGAAAGAAATATCACAGCCAGGATGCATGGCTATGATATTAATATTACAGCCGTTTTACGCTTATATTATCTAGACCACACAACAATTTTGTTAACAGCATTATTCCACAACAGCAAACTACTTTCATGCAAACTAGAAGCATAAGCATAGTGGATTGTTGAGGGGTTTGGGAGAGAAGATGGAGTATCTGTTTTAAAATTCATTTCCTCCAAAATTTCACATTTTATTAATCATTTTAATCATCTTCAAAATTTACTAAAGTTTGCGAAAAAAATTAAGAGCCCATTAACTGTCAAATTTGTTTTATTCAAGCAAATTCAAAGCTAGGTCAATATTTTTTCCAGAATACTTGTTTTTGTTTTTGGCCCTATATATATGAAATGCAACTTACTTCCTTGTCTTAATTTAAATCTATGCTCACTAACTCCTTAGCCTGGATGTTTTGGCATTCACCAAAGCAAACTTGTAATGTAACACACCTTTTTGGTGGACTAGAGGGAAATTATGAATCGAGGTGCATTGATGAGATTTCTGAATATTATCGTTTTGAAAAGGGTCAGAAATTCTGCCAAATAAAATACACTGGCAGTGCTACCCGGTTCGTTCAACCCCTTACTGTAACCTGGGTTTCTGAACCGTCCTGAAAATAATTTTCTTTATCCCAAAATCTTTCTTCCTGGTCTGAAAAGTTTTCCCCCCACCCCTTCCTCACAAGCTTAAGACACGTGGTTGCAGGGATGAGGCAATGGCATTCTGCACATGTTCGAAGGTCCTCCTCTCTTTAGTATTAGGACAGCTCCTCGAGGAGTAAGCAGCTCTGTTGAAAATTAAACCCAGCCTGCCTCTCAGTCTCCCACTGGTATCCCCATTTCTTCAGCCAACTATTTCCCACTTGCAGACAGCCCTGAATATTGTACACCGTCCTCATTAGACCACCTTCCCCTCCACTGTGAAGAGTGACTCTTAAGGGCTCCCTTATCCCTGACTTGAAAATAATAACAATAACAATAATAATAATAATAAAAGGCCGTCGAGGGAACCGCTTCCCCCCCCTCTCACCTTCACACCCCCCGCAGAGCCCCTCACGGCCACCCTGGAGAATCAAAAAGCTGAACGATCTTCCGGGAGCTGATTGGACGAAAGGACGCAGCTTCAGAACGCAACCATAACTACTCTCGTGGTGATTGGTTGTTGAAAGGAAGCTGTTTGACAACTTTGGTAGTGGATTGGGTAAGGCGGAGGGCAGTAAGCATATCCTATGTGCTTATTGGTTAGAGAGAAAGCGAAGTAGCTGTTCAGCCTGGGTGGTGATTGGCTCGCGGGGAAATCTGACCTCGCCGCCTCTATTTTACTGCACCAATGGCGGACCTGCATTCGGCTCTGTGTTTGCTCAAGTTTGCTGCGGGCGGGGTGGAAGTATCCGGGCTGCGTCTGGGGAGGTCGGTGGATCTTTTTAACGGACTGAAATGTCAAGTAAAAACTTTTGGTCTTTTAGGTTTCTTAAAGCGCCCGTGTTTGTGCTTGGCTTAGTAAATCGGTTTCTGAAATTAATTATTAGTCAGTAACTGTAACCTCCTACTCTGCAATCCTATTATCCTGACTTTTTAAATAGAAATCTAAACTCAAAAGTCTCTCTGGATTTCTGGGTCAGCATCTTAACCGGTACATCAAAGTGGCAGCAACCTGCCCCGAATTTCATTCATTGATATTATGAACAGCATAAAAAATTCTATTAAAACTGGAGAAAGATAACGGCTCCGTTGCTGAGGGAGCATTTTTAAACATTCTCCCTTCAATTAGGATATTGTTTTTTTAAAGATATTCATTATAGGATCCTATCCTATTCCTGTGAGTATGTGCGTGTGAGCGAGATCTCAATATATAATTTGTGTGTTGCCCCAAGTTGCCTCCAGTGAGCAAGGCAGCTACATAAGTGTGTTTCCGTGCATTATGCATTTCATGTACATATTACACAAGTTTCAATATAAGAAACCACTAAGTTTGTACAAGTTGTTATATAATTTGATTTAAAAAGCTATGCATTAATTCATCACTTCATTGTGTTGCAAACTGCTTGCTGGTTTTATAAAACTTGCTCTTATGTCATAATGTAGTTTATTATATTATTAAATGTCCAGAGAGGGCGGCTTTTCCTACTGTTACTACTACAACAGTATTACACAAATTATCTTCAACAATGTTGCTTCAGGGCTGCTTTTGTAGAATTGCAGTATTTAATTTTTTCCTTTTAAAAGGCAAAATGGAGCTAATTTTTAATCCTCATATGCCTAATGCCTTTTTGGGGCCAAAGACAGCACTTCAGCTTTGAATAGTAAGCTGTAAACTACTTTCCAACTTGTTTGTGTGAGATAAAAATTAATTGATGTAATTATTTAAATTAAATATTAAATATAATGACAGCTTATTCCTATATTTTGAATTTTCTTTTTATCATTTAAGAATTACAGTTCAGTGGTGCCTTTGGGAATGGCTCTACATTCATATCCAACAAAAGATTGAAGCATTAAAGTCTCAATGCAAAAGCAGACACAAAAAGATGGAGCATAAAAACAAATAAGACAAGAAGCAAATAGCATGTGGTTAAAATTTTAGCTTCTAAACCCTTTGAGATTAAACACTTAAAAACTCAAAAATGATGTTTGGATCTACCAGAGCCACAAATCAAGATTTTGAAGAAGCAATAATTCAAAATGTTATTAATGATTTGTGTGGGGAAATGCAACAGGGCAGTTTATCTCACTTTTTTTTTTTGTTTAAGGTTTTCAGACCTTACAAAATATTGCTCTGTTGAGATTACTTTTTTAGTACATACAGGTAGTCTTCGCTTAGCTATTGGCTGAGGTAGCAGTGGATCGCCCCAAGCATTTTACAACCCATTTTCAAAGTTCTGATGGCTGAACCCCTCCCAGGTCCATGATTGTATTTGGGCACTTGGCAACCAGCTCGAATTTAGAGCCATTTGCAGCATCCCATAGTCATTTCACTGTGATTTCTGGTGGATTTTGCTGGCTTCCAGCATTTACTTTTAGTTTTTGTCAAAAAGTAGCCATTACTGAGAACAGGTTTGCTTAATGGCCACCACTAAAAAGTTAAAGTCAGGCGCAGTCCTGTAGTGACCTACTTAATGACCACTATTATGTGTGACTGTAATTCTGGGCTCAAATACAGTTATAAGTTGAAAAAGTATCTATATCCTGAAAGGTTGAAAGGCTCTTGAGTCTTTCCCACTTCAAAACACTACTTCTGTTAGTTTTCATGATAAGATAAAAATGTTTTAAAAGATTCATCCCGAAGAATAAAACCATACAAAATATACAGGCAGTATAAATGTACACAAATTATTTGCATAATTAAATTACACTAATTAATTTTATTAACTTGACAAGTATTTTAAGTTAATAAAAATACTGTTCTAGGAAAAGACAAATATTCTCAAAATGAAGGAGCTGCAATTGCCCTTTTCCTCCTTGGAATTATTGTAAATGTCTGAATATTTAATGAATAAATATTCATTAAATACCTTTAATTAATATTTAAAGGTATTAAATGACTGAAGTATATGGTAGCCTGAGAAGAACAAGATATAGCACTGTTCTCTGTGGAATAGTAGCAAAATCTGACCTTTGGAAAAAAAAGCCTTGCATAACCATACAGTTCAAATCTTGCTTAATAAACCACACTAATATCCAGTCTTAACTCCCAAAGCATATTCTCCCCATTGCATATTCATATTAATCTGAGTATCAGCCATGCAAAATATAAGTTCACTGAATATTCATGCTTGAGTTGGAATGGATTATGTTCCATTCAGGTTATCTGTACTGATCATGCACATTTAGGAAATGGCAACAATATCTGGACAATAAGAACAGGCAAGAATGAAGATAGATGTAATATGGTAGAATAATGGAGGTAGCTTGGTATGAATAGTCATTAAAAGAGGGTTATACTAGTTTTTGGCTTAGTAACAGAGCTAGTTCCTTCTCTAACACTGATTATATACAGTAGTGGCCAACATTGTGGAAACCTTTTGGGAAAAGTGTATTTTCTAAAACTATTTAATAACATCACTTTTTTTTGGAGTAGTACCATAAAATTATATATCAATGGAAAGATAATTTAATCAAGAATGTAATGCAATAACTTTTATGAAGGATTTGCTATTAGGAGTTACAGCATAAAGAAGAAAAGTGAAACACGTAGAAAAAATGAGATATACAAAAATTATCACCTCAGTTAATAGGTAACCTTTAGCATGAATTCTTTCCATGGAGTGAACCAAGTCTTTCAGTTCTGCAGCTGTTATAATGTAAACCAAGATTGAATGATTGCTTCTATTAACTGGGTTTTAGTGCTGGGTCGCTTCTGACTAACAAGTTTCTTTAGTCGGCTCCATAGATTTTCAACTGAGTTAAGGTCTGGGCTAGTCCCAGGCCATTCCAGCAGTGGAATGTGGTTATCTTAAAACTCCAAGAAAAAAAAAGTGGTGTTATTAGCTATAAAACCTCAAAAATGAACTTTTCCCAAAAGGTTTCCAAAATTTTGGCCACTACTGTAATAGCAGCGATGGGCAATTTGAGCTAGTATTCATATTATTATGAACAGCTGTTTCCCCATCTTAATAGCTCTCAGACTTGCTGGATTTTTTCTTCCCTAATTTTTTAGCCATGACAATGTCTGGCTGAGAATTTTGGGAAGTGTAGTTCATGAATCTGGAGGGCATCATATTGAGGCAGTGCGTGTGTCAGGAATCAAAGCAAAGATTTCTTACATGGTCTGCTGAGACAGAAGATGATGGTGTATGAATGTCATTCATTTTATCCATCAAACAGAAGGTATAAATAAGAAATGAGCTTGGATTATTTCCAGTTTGCTGCACACAACTCAATGGAAGTCAGAGTAAAAGATGCATTGGAGGTAAAGGTGCAAAAAAGTGCAGACAGTATTCTTAACCTACTTTTACCTTAAAAAATATGAAAAATACATAAAATAGGAAACACATGACTAAACTAAAGTGGAGCATAGTGCAAACAAACTCGGTTAACATGCAAGAACATTCTGTCTGGAAATAAGCAGGCTGGCATTCAATGCCAGTTCTACAGAACACACTAATGATTATAACAACAGTGCAACTTGAAAATCTGGTAGAAAAGGAGCCAGGCTCAGCTATTCTTTCTTAATGGCCTAGAGACATCACTCTTCTCAAATGTGTAAGATTTCCCACATTAAAGTCTAATCTGTTCAGTCCCACCCAGAAAAGTAAACATTCATGTTCATAAAGATCTGCAAATTTGTGCAAGAACATGGTACGGATGAGATGTGGTCTTCATCTAGGAATGATTAGGAATACTGGACGCTGGAGCTCCTTTGCAGATCTTTGCCATGGTATTGTGGCTGTAACGCTTGTTAATTTTGAAATAGTTGGGTGGAAGCTAAAGTTCATCCTTTGTGCTTGTAAGATGCTGCAGCTGATGACTGGATATCTTTGCACTTTTCAGCAGCTGGTTGTGGGATTGCATAGCGCCACTCTCTCGTTCATCTTGCGACTTCATAGCTCCATGTTCAATCAGCTCTGCTGCTACTCTGTGATGCTGAAGCTTTTCACTTCCCACAAGCCCTTGCTTTCTCATGTACCCTTGCTGGCAGAAGGGAGGCAGCCTCAAGTGAGTGAAGGCAAACAGAAAACAGGACTCTGTACAAACAGAGGGAAAAAGTGATTTCCATTTCATGCTTTATAGATTGTTCTATCCAAGAATTGAAACAGAATAGTAGTAAGCACCAACAGCATTTTCACCCTCCGAGTAGACTATGGTTCTTAGTTTGTAATTGATTTCCTAACTCTAGCAAAGATTCCTACAGTATATGAATCAGCAACAATCTGAGTTCATTTAAGCCTCTATTATAAGGAAATAGGAAATATTGTTAGAGGCTAACCCACTCTGAGATATAATTATACACCACACCAGAAAAAGAAGTAAACAATAGGTTGAGAAAAGTCTTCTGCTCTAGCCCACTTAGAAGTAGGCTAAGTCTTTTTTCAAAAGACTCAGAAGTTCAGCTTTAAAAAAATCGGTAACACAAGTTTCAAATCCTTAAGGTTGTAAGTGTATGGTCAATGCTCACTGGAATCTCATCATACAAAGGAGATCTGGGTAAATTTTGTTAAATACTTTGAAAGTAGCATCAGATTTTACATGGTCTTTTGAGCCCATACTTAAAAGTGCCCATTTGGGGAGGAAGTTTAAAGAGTACAACCAGTACCTTAAAACATCTAGAAGGCTTTAAGTGACCAATTAAAACTGCCAAATTGTCTCTAAATGCAAAAGGAAGGACCCAGTTTTGTAGCTAATTTTATTCTTTAAGAGGGTTCTGGGGACACCCAAAAATGATACTGGTGGGCTACATGAAGCACCCCATAAATTGTACTTTTTGTTCTTCTGATATAAAAACATGGACTTTGTTGTCTTTTAAATAGTTCTCTGACTTGCGGGTAGATTAGTTCATGTGCTATAAGTACAATGCAACTAATGTTCACTGTAAACTATAGTAGCTGTATTTATATATTGTAATAGGTCCACATCAAACCAACATATGTGGCTTATTCATTTAGGATGTATTAATAGACAACGTATAGGCAAAATTTAGCTCAACATGTTTGTGCTCTTTTCTCCCCAAGAGCTAAAACTAAGCAAAAACATATATGTGCTTCCCTGGGCAAAAAGACATGAAGATCTTTGCATATTTAGTGTTGACACTCTGGAGATGGATGAATGAGACTTGTGAGTTTACAATCTCCTCATAACAGGTACTGTGACCTTCTGAAGTCCTTGACTGAGAAGAGATATGCAAATATCTTTACTAGTATTTATGACACGTCTGAAAAAAAACATTTTGCCTTTAGCATGCTAATCCAGAGAATAAAGCTCTTGCCAGGAAATCCATGGAAATCTAGTACTACAAAGCTCTTAAATCCAGTTTTAATATGCAGTTCTCAGTACACATATTTTAGTTGTTAAGTCCAAATTGTCCTTTTTTAATCTTGTGCTCATTTTAGGTGATCATGGATTCACTGGCAATATCTTTGGTATTATTACCTTCCAAGGACTCCACAAAGATCAACAGACTGACCCACTTTGATGAGGGATTATGTGTAAACATGGATCTCAGCTGAAAGGAATTTAATGGTTACCTGGCCTATCTGCCTGCTTCCATTCCCTATAGATTCATCCCTAACTAGTTCCCAGAATACCTGCATAGAATCTGCGCAAGTCAGTTTCAAGGCAATTCTCCAAGAAACGTCTCAGTGGGAGGACATGAGCATTTGGTGCAGTCCAGTCAGTCAGGAAATCTTCCACAATATGATGGATTGCGTCTGGACGAGGCAAGGGCCAATCTGGAGGGCAAAGTCTCATTTCACGTTCTATTGGGAAGAAAGAGAGAGAGACAGCACGCAAAGTAAAAGGCACACAAAGTAAAAGAAAGGGCAAGAAGCTAATTTGGGAGGCTGGGAGTTTTACTCCCTTTAGAGAATCTTGGATTGCAGAAGTTTTCTTTACAAGTTAGCATTCAACAACAAAAGGACAATTAAAGAAAAGAACAGAAGAGAATATTTGTAGCTCAGGGCTGAATTGTGGAGTCCTTGGTGCTCTCTGAGTTTGATTGTTCGTGTGTGTAGATGTTTCATTACCTAATTAGGTAACATCATCATTAGTAATGTTACATAATTGGGTAATGAAACATCTGCAAGTGAATGACCAAGCTCAGAGTACCAAAGACTCCACAAACATTGTGTATTTTCCTAATGTGAGGCTGAGGACCTCCTTGCAAGCATGAGGGTACTCTTAAGTTTTTTTGGGTTTTTCAAAGGCAAAGGAAAACTAAAAATGATGGCAGATCGTATCACTAGAAAAGACAGTATTTTGGTGCATTTTGTCAGGAGTATGTTTACCCGCCCCCCCTCCCAAGTTTGTTAAAATAGCATCCATGTATTATTTGGACTCATCTCAATAATTATTTTAGCCAAATTGAAATTCACATAACCCAACCAACTAAAGCATACCTTATTTATATAGTTGTCATGGTACTCACCAAACCACTTTATAATTGACAGAAGACTATAAAGATATGTACACATTAAAAATGTGTATAATTATTTCCAAATAAAATTGCTCATATTTACTGCTAGGGTTGCAGTTTGAGCAACTATTTGTCCTTATAATTTGATGGGGGAGGGGGTTTGCCTTGGAGATTGTGAGGACATGGACAAAGTGTATAAGGATAAGGCCTATTCCCTGTTTATTTGACCCTTGTTCCTTTTGACTGACTAAAATGTCTATAGCCAATATTTAAGGGATCTCATCAGTGCCTCATTATGAGAGGGATATGTTCTCCATGTGTTCCCAAGTGTCCCTTTTTTGGGGTGGTGGTGAAATTACTAGTTTTTAAAGAGTAAAATGATTGCCTTTAGTCTTGGAAGACCCTTGGAAAAGTCTGGGGCAAAGGAAAAGAATAGCTTATAGGTCATGAATCACTTTTTTATCAATCAAATGCTGTCCAAAGAATAAACAGTAAAAGCACGAGAAAAAACATATTATTTATAGTGTGTCCTGCACTGGGTAACAGGCCAACGCCAGAATCAAAATCAACAAGTTAAAAATTATCAACAGTTAAAATATACATAAAAACACACCCAAAGTGGTCAAAAGTCTCTGATCTGGTGTAGCCCCTTTTGCTGTGTCTATCACTGTCTCCTTAATGCTAGCTATCCTATCTATATAAATCAACCCCAGCACACTATCAAGCTATCCAAACCATACTAAATATAATCACCTTTCTGACACTTTTAACATTATATGAAACACTGTAATTAGTGGAGAAGGAATAAAAAAAAATTGCTTACCAGTGGGAAGTTGCTTATAATAATAAATTACAGGATGCAGGAAGTTAGACTGCCAAGCGTGCTCTGGCTCTCCTACTGCACGGTTATAGTAGAAGACATCCTTGTCCGGACCAGAGAAATTCTTTCCATACTCCATTATAATGACAAAAAGTCCATCCTGCACCTTTCTTCCTGTGCGCCACTCCAGATCTTGTAGGACTCCAACTGGATACTCCTCCAGATATTCAAATTTTGTAGCATTCCTAGGACCAATCAAAACAAATACATTTCAAATACAACAAGGCAAGCTGGCTACTACTGATGTGCTCAGTTAACTGATTTTTAAAAAAAGGATTTAAAAAAAAATGGGATTGCATTTTCTATCATACCCAATTCATCATTTGGAACTAATTTGATTCTGCTTTATTTCATGATAATCAAGCACCAGCTATGGTGGTACCCTTAGCTAAACTCCCTACTCCAAAGACATCTGACCACTGTCAATTGTATGTTCATGATATAAGGATTAGAGTATTTTAATATATATTACAAGGAACAGCTTGTAAAGTTCAGAAAAACTTTGTTTATGCTCTTGCTTGAATCTTTTAGTTCATTCACCGAATTCTGAATTTGGCAGAACAAAAATGTGTGACTGGAATCAATCCCACTATATGAATAAACCTTTGCACTGATACATCCTTCTCAAAGGAAGAGTTTTAGAGCAATCCTCTTTAGCATTAAGGAGTGTTAATCATAAAAGAATAAATGTAACATGGTTAACAACTAAAATTGGAAAGACCAGGTTAAATACTAAATCTAGTAATGAGTGGTGCTTTGGACCAATCATTAACTCTCCACCCAATCTACCTTACAGAATTGTTATGGCAAAACTGGGTAGAATCTATTATTGGGGGAATAGAAAACTACTTGTATGGATTTCCTTTTTCTTTTTTTCTGCCACGCAGCTCTTATGCCTCTCAGAATCTGCTTTCCAGGTATTATAAACCCTTTAGAACGGAAATCCCCAACCTCTGGCCTGTGGCTCCCTACTGGGCCATGGCCTATTTGAAACTGGGCTGTGCGAGAGGTAGGCTGGTGCGCACAGCCCAACATTGCATGAACAGCTCCATTGCATGAGCAGCTCCATTCACATGAGCTGTGGGCTGTGTGCACGCAGCTCCACTCATGCAAGTGGCAGGCCAATGTGCATGCACGTGTAGCTCCACTGCTCACTTGGTCCGGTTTCCCTCCCCCCACTCCCCAGCCAGGCCGCCAAGCCACAAAGATTGGGGACTGCTGCTTTAGTGCAGGCTTAGAGGACTCATAGTGTCATGAAAGTGGCAGAAAGAAAGAAAAGAATGAGTTCCCTCTTGGTTATGCTTGGCAGAAGTTCTACTCAAAGGAATTAACTGATTCCATTCACTGATTCTAAAGGAGAAAACCCCCCGAGTATCATTACTCACTCACTCTTTCAGCAAAATGATGTCTGCCAACACGCTAAACATCTGATAGAGCCCAGATGCCTCATTCACCCGTCTGACAATAGCATTTGTTAACTGCACAACAGGATAGTTGGAGGCTGGCCAGGGCACTTTGTGGTGACGGACTTCTAGTAAACGATGAACTGCACGGGCTGCATAATGGAGGAAGAACAAAAGAGGCAGATATTATCATTTAATATTACATGCTAAGAGAACTGCCCTAATAATAAGACCACTGAAATGTGCAACAAGTGTGTTTTGGGCTACAGCCAAAGAGCTTACAACTATTTGGCATAGTTTCACACTATAGCAGGCAGAAGAAAAACATGGATAATGCCGTTACTAGATTATTCTTTGACTGTCCCACACGCTTGAAAGTACAAATTCAGATTTTTGAGTCTTTATTGGCCTTCACATCTGATAGATTTAGTAATATCTCAACCACTGTTGGGAAGTCCTTCCAAAAACTGACGTGGGATGCCAGAAACTATAGCTTAAAAATATCTGGAGAACCACAAATATTTCCTGATAGATGCAGAAAATGCTTTTCTTTGTAGCAACAATGAGAAAGACTAGAGAAAATTTGATACAGTGGGTAACTGTTCTAAATGTACTACTTGAATGTTATTTTTCCTTTCCTACCCGTTTTCTTTTATGGCATATATTACCCAATAACCGAGGGAGCTTCACAGGTCCACTGTGACTGGGTTGATGATACGCACAATGGGAAATGGCCCCAGAAATTTGGGGGCTAATTTATGGCAGGATACCTTGAGCCGTTCACCAACTTGGAATGGGGCTTGGGGACTGCACTTCTTGTCGGCTTGAGCCTTATGGGACTCTGCCGCTTTTTGTAATGCCCCTCCCACGTTTCCCCACACCCGTTGCATGTCGTTCAGCCACTTGTCTAGGCTAATGGTTGCAGGGATTTCCTGAGGGCATTCTGGTACGGGGACAAAGTCTATCCCATTTGCTACCCTAAAGGGGGTAAACCCTGTGCTACTATGCACTGTGTTATTATAGGCTACCTCTGCAAATAGCTGCCAGAGGGGCTAGGTGTAAGCAGTGGGGGCCCTGTACCTGCAGCCGCTGAGGATCTTTTCCATCACTCCTCTGGAGGGCCCTCTCCCTGACCAACATCCCTCGCTATGTCCTCCCGGACGAGCCCCCAAAGGGGACGAGTGGAAGACCGCATTTAATTGCCCGTTGGGTAGTTATCAGTTCAGAGCAATGCCCTTTGGACTGCAAGGGCTCCGGCGGTGTTCATGCAATTGATAAATGAGGTCTTGCATGAACACCTGTATAAGGGGGTGCTCATTTACCTCGGTGACATCCTGATTTACACCAAGACCATGGACGAGCACATCCAGTTGATGCGCCAGGTCCTGAAGAAACTGCTGGCGGCAAATTTATATGTAAAATTGACATGACTGTCATGTTCCGTAGTTCAGCATCAAGAAACTTCAGACAACACAGTTCAGTTTGAAGCGTTTATCTGCTCATGGGCTGGCCGTTTTGGGGCTGACATTGTAATTTAAATATTTTTACAATACGTAAAAAAACATTTGGCAGGCTAATGCTTAGATGCTGCATAACTAATTGGCTTTTGAAGCTGAATTTTTAGTTGTGACTACGCTTGCATTTGCTACTTTCATCATTGTATATAATAGAAAAGGTATTGCTGAAAAAACGCAGCATGTTATTTCTGTTGATAAACGAAAAAAAGAATGGAATAATTTGCTTAAAAGGAAAAAAAAAGAGATGGGCCTCAATGTCACTGCTGAGATGCCACAACAACGTCACTGCTGAGCTTGTTCACATTCACTTTTTCCCCATGTCCAAAACTCACCTGTGTATCGGAAACCATGAATAAAACCACCAGCAGATTTCCTAAAATCCACCGAATGGCTTGCAGTTCCGAGAAGAAAGAGACCTCGAGTAGCTTTGGCTTCATAGCTGGGCTTGATCAAAGGATACTTCTTCTTACTGCCTTTGCCATGCATCAAACCAACAGACCTGGGGGCGGGGGGGGGGGGGAGGGGAGAAATGCATCGAGAATGGAGTCTGGCTGACTTCACAGATTTCAATAGAAGGGGCAGTATATGAGATGAGCTTTGATCTTGAGACCATCTACATGTTAAAAGGCTCAGGAAATATCCCTTTCCCAATGACACTCTTCCTCGGCATAAGGCAACTATCTAAAAGTATGTTTAAGATAGAAAATATCAACAGTGTTACTTTGGGTATCCTTATGCCTGAGCTGCAGGTCTTTCTTTACAGGTAGTCCTTGACCTATAACCACAACTAGGGCCAAAATCTCAGTCAGTGAGCAAAGTGGTTGTTAAGCGAGATGCCCATGTAACTGCTTCTCTCAATGAATGCAATGCTGGCATTCCTGGTTATGGTTGTTAGTGATCTCTTAGGTTGTAAGTAGATGGTATTCCCTGACAAAATCCAAGCAGGATTTTCAGCACCCAAGTGAAGAGATGGGAGTTCAGCCTGCACGGGGCTCCTAGGACTTCCCACACTTGCCTGAGGCAGCCCCCATTCCTTACTTTACCCAGCTGACCTGCCACTCAGATTTCAGCTCCCTCTTATTTCTGGGCCTGGCTGAAAGACCTGCCAAAGGAGGGACTGTAGAGAACTATAGTCTAATTTCTTGACAACCAGACATATCATAATTTGGGCACAGAACCGAAGCATATCCACACATTACTGCCCTGAAATTAAACAGAATTATGATGCAATTATATTCAGATAACTGCACCCTAACTGCAGAGCTATTGACTTTTTAAAGGAGAGCAAAGCAAATTTCATATGTGACACAATAATCTCGTTCTATTTAAATCATTAAAAGCAATAATGGAAGCCAATTAATTGTTATTTTTAATTTAGACTGAATTAACAGATAGCAACAACAAAATGGTTGCATGAAAACAGAGATAGAACATCTTACTGCTCATGCAGTCCCAGAAGGATAAAAGATAATGTCATAGGAATAGCTAAACACTTTAGTCAAATCTCCAAACCATTTTACTATGGAACTAAGTCTGCAAACGTGAAATAGATCATTATAAAGTACTGCAAATATTACATTTAATAAAAGATGGGAAAGCATTTTGCATAACATTTTGTTTACTTGAGGCTCAGAAAATTCCATCCATGCCACATAACTATCTATACATATCAACCCTCCCAAACATCCTATCCCTCTGTCACGTTAGACTAATCCCACCTTACTTGTTGAATATGGAAAAGTCAAACTTCCAACCCAGGCAGCGAATGGCACGGTCATAAGGTGCCCGAGTGGCAAAGTTGTCTAATTCATCCTGTGGAAGAGTGACAGATTCTGGGTCACTGCTATTGCTGTTCTCCAAGTAGAACCGAAGGGTGATATGCAGCTTTCCTTTTCTGTCTTTGATGAGAACTAAGTCTTCTAGATCACCCTCTATAAGTCCATCCAAAGACTTCAACTGGTATGTATCTAAGAGCCCATTGTTAATTGCTCTAAGGAAGAATGGGAAAAAAAAAGGATGTAAATTTTACATGCCATATTTAGAAAAATGGCTGCCACTCATTGTAGCAATTCTAGATTAAATATAGAAGCTCTCTGGCTAAGTATGAAGCAACTTCCTGTGTTGCTATTATGTTCTACATTAGTTTTAGTATTTTGATGGAGAAGACATTACTTTTGTTTTGCTTCAAATTATATTTTCTTTTGTAAATATACTAGGAAGATGATTAACAAATATAACAAAACAGAATGCCTTGTGGAACACCAGAAAGAATAAGCGAGGGAGCAGTCTTTGATTTATTTTTTTCATATTGGGAGGGTTTACAATCACTTGTTATAATCAAAAAAATACTTCCTGAATGTACTCACACTAAAAAGTCGTGAATGGCCATCTTTCTGTAGGGTAAGGACTAAGGTACTAGATTAAAGGTTGGTAAATTCTAATCTTCCTTTAGAAGCTATCTGGGTGACTTTGGGTTAAACACTCAGCCCTAAACAGGGAGGTTGAAAATTATGATTATCTACCAACCCACATTGGATCAATGTGATAGATTTATGGTCCATAACATTAAATGAAGAGGGCTTCATCCTGCAGCAGACTGATTTGAATTCATCATCATAATCTCAAATTCCCAAAATGTCAACTTTATGTCTTACTGAAATCAAGCATATCTCACTTACGGATCTATACTTGCTCATGCCATGCTTCTTTCACAAATATTCCATGTCTTGTTCCTTGAAGACCAAAAATAAAAGGTCCATTCTATAACAAACCGCAGTGACCAAAATGCTTCTGCCTGGTTCTTCAAAGAGTTGCTGACCTATTTATTCTAAGCAGCTAAGAGAGGGACAGGCATGAAAAGGGAGATGGGGCTTGGAATGATGATACCGGGCAGGACTGTTAACAAAATAGATGCTGTATATGGACTAGTTGCTAGAGAAAAAGTGGGCAAAAATGGACTGCTTGGCATATGGCAGTCTGAACTATTAGCCTACATAACGCTCCCCACAACTATCTCAGGTTGGCCTGGCTGTTCTTCTGAAATAATGTTACGTTCTACTCAAGCCAGGACAGAGGGGCAGAGTTAATCTCTGTTTACCAGACTAACCAAAAAGATGTGCCTAAATGCAGGGTTTTTTTTCAAAATGGTAGGAAACTGATTATTCCAACATATGTTGCGAGATGAGTTCTGAAAAGCATAGTCCTTCCAGAAAATTCCTGATTTCTCTCCTTAACAGCTTTTTCTTCAGAGTCAGCAAAGGTATAGGAATCCGTTATTTTTTATACGATGCAAACCAAAAAGCACACTTTATCTAGAAAATGCAGTTATTATTTGAAAGGAAAATAAAGCTGAGTACAATTGAAAGCATATCTTGGACTTCATGAAAGACTTTAATGAACAGAGAGTAATAATAAGTAGGATTCTGATGCTGGAGAAGTTAATAGGAAGAGGAGCTCTAAGAGGGTGGAGTTCCTAAAAACCGAGTGTATTTCAGACACAATTGAAAGCAATTCCAGCAAGGAAAAAGTGCAATCCAGCAGAAGACCATGATATGGCTGCACAAAAGGTTTACTAAGATCCAGAAGCAAGAGCAAGAGGTATATGGGAGATGGAATGAGGAACAGATTGCTAAAGAATGATAATTATACAACGGTCCAGATTATAGAAATATTAGAAAGGCTAGAATTCAAAATGAATCAAGCTTGATTCATTAAACCAAACTAAAGCATTGCCTCAGATATGTTTAACTTACATGGAGAGAAAAGAATTGATATAATAAAAAAGATGGCAAAATATTAATAGGTTACAATGAAAAAGCAAAACAATTTGATTTCTAATTTGGTTTCTCTAACAAGAGGGTATGTGTTCCACCAGGCAATTATAAGAAGCAGAATAAAAAAGCAGCATTAAGCCCAATCAAAACATGATCGGAGAATCCACTTTTTCTCTTAATTAGTTTAATTATGCGAGGCCAGATTAATTGAAATTTAGGGTAATAAAGATACTTGAAAATACAGTAAGGCTTTCTGGCAAGAATGTCTTGCCCAACTAAACTTATTTTGTGATCAGTTATCTTTCTTAATGTGCTAGAGAAATACTGTAGACATATATCACACAATATCTTGGTTTAGCAGAATATTTGATAGAATGCCTCAGGATATTCTGATTAGGAACCTAATTAAAACGGAGGTGCATCACATGACCTTGAAATGAATATACAGCTATTTCAAAATTCATATTCAAAGTGTGCTAATCAACAGTTCCCTGTTAAACTGGAGGAAGAGACCAAGTGGAGGGCAACAAGATTCAATCCTGGGTCCTGAACTCTTCAACATTTTTATTTGGAATTTGAATGAAACACATTTAAAAATATGTATCTTTCATCTCTGAATATATGTAACAATTCATATGAATATGAAGTCTTACCTCAGATCTCCAACGTAATGAGTAGCCCAAGAAAGACGAACTCGAGATCGGCCAACCATGTGTACAAAATTGGTGACACCCAGAATGTTCTCTGCTGTTTCAAAGGCAGAATTTCCCCGACCCAAGATCAATACAGACTGTCCAACAAAATCTTTGGGATTGATTGACACAGATTCGTAACCTTCAACATATTCTGAACCTGGAAAGTTTACCTCATGAGGAACCCACATACCCGTGGCCACCAAAAGAACACTAAAATAGAGAAAAAACATTTTGATTAGGGTCAGTCACTTTATATGTCAAAATATCTTTCTCTAGTACTATTTACATGCTTCACCAAACTCTTATCTCAGCAATAAAGTTTGCTGCTCACCAAACAATCACCAAACTCTTATCTCAGCAATAAAGTTGTGCAGCAAAAAACTGTGATTTATAAAGAGAGAAATCCAAAACCACCAAAATTAGCTCTCAGGTAGTTTCGAGTAGGGTAGCCATTTTTACTTATCAATTTAGTGCGAGAGAAAAAGCAAAAGATCATACTATAGCAATTACTAGAAACAGGCTGAGAAAAGCATTTTCATACTGCAGTATATTTTAATGGAGTGAAAATCTATGTTGAGACTACTAAAAGAGTTTGATTAGAAAACTATATTTTCTACTATATTTTCCATTCTCTACTTCTAACATTTGATGTGATTATACTGAAAAGTTTTGTTGCTACAATGGCAAACAAAACCAGAAAGATGCCAAAACAGGCAACGTAACTGATCCAGCATGTTTGAAGCACCTTTAATTACTGTAATTTTTTGGAGTATAAGACACACCTTCCCCCCCCAAAAGGGGGTGAAAATTTAGGTGCGTTTTATACCCCGAATGTAGCCCTGCCCACCCACTGGCCCCCACCCTTTGGCCTCTGTCTTGCAGTAGTTACCTCCTTGCAAGCAAACAACAACTCCTTTCAGCTTCAGCACAGGCTAATTAGCACAAGTTGATTAGATGGCCTCCTGACTCTCAGCTGATTTGCTCTCAGCTGTTTTGTGCAGGGCTCTGCTGCTTGCTGCAAAGAGGTAAATTGCTGAAGCATTTTTTCCCCTTGTGCTAATCAAGCTATGCTGAAAACGAAAATGAAAGTAAAGCAGGCTGTTTGCTGTAAGGAGGCAAAATTGCTCAGAGGCAGGAGATTTCTTTTTCTTCTTTTCCTCACCAAAAAAGGTAGGTGCGTCTTATACTCCGAAATATACAGTAGTAGAAAAGATAAGAGTTCAGTTATTGGTACAAGAAAAGGGAAAAATTTGCTCAGAGGGATAATACAAGACTTTACAAAATTGTAAACTATACAGAAAAAGGGAAGAATCTTTCTCAATCATGTTACCTACTTAACAGATGTATATGCTTCCCACTCTCAGTAACTATATAAAGTCTTACTATAGATAAGTTGATAACTCTTGATAATCAAATCTATGTGAGAGTGGCACAAAGTATCCCACTGAGGAACTCACTGCACAGGATGGACTGTACAGGAGCAGACAGATCTAATTGTCATTTGAAGCTAAGCCATGTAATGCTTCATATACCACGGGAAGGACCTTGAATTATGTCCCACAAGCAATCAGTGCAGCTATTTCAACATGAGGATAATGTGGAATCTCCTGGATTGCTCACCATGCCTGTTGCTGCATTTCAGACCAGCTAGACTTTCTGGAATGTCTTAGAATAAATCAACCAGCTCACATCTCACTGACAGCAGATCTGTCACCTCCAGCAATGTGTCCATATTCCAAATGGACATCTGTAGGGAAAGCTATGTTGGTGAGTGAAAGAATGGAATAGGAGAGTATTTAGATTACCCAGCTGTATCTTGAAAGGGTCTCTCTGAAATATGCACTGGCATCTAAATTATCTTCCGTCCCCAAAAGATGGTTTATGCATGCACGATACTAATAATCAAGAACACCTGCATTTTTACTCTGGGAGCATCCATGCAATATGACATTTTTTTTAAATGAACAGACGAAGTTTTTCATCTCTTACCTGCATTTGTAATTCTTAGCATTTTGGTCTCTGAGGATGAAGTAATGACCGTTCCAAGCCTTGGGATCTTTTTCCAGCATCACAAGTGCAATGGATGTGTTATAGTGCACATGGAGGGCTAGTTTGGAAGCAAAATCAGCCAGATAATGCACCATAGTATCGGCATCAGGGAAGAAATCCTGAGAGTAGTGTCGAAAAAGCAGTTGGTTATTGTGGCTAAGCAATGAGTTCCAATCATGGCGAAGGTTGAATTCACTGTTCGATTTGCCCGTGTAACGTTTATTGATGCTGATCAATTTTCGATGACGGGGATACAAGGTGAAAAAGTGCCCTGGTGTATTTCTACGTTCAAAGACAACGTAGTTCCGACCTGCATGTTGAAGGAAATAGGCCATCTGCAAGCCTGAAGGGCCAGCCCCAATAATACAATAGTCATGGTAGAGAAAGTCATTCGACCAGGAAGAGGCAAAACACAAGGCAAAGAGGAGCAGAAGTTCTTGCACACACTTCAGAAACGATAGCACCATGTTGCTGGTAAGGTGGCTAACTTTGTTCAAGGCACTTTTGAGAACTGACAAGGCGAGAAAAAGAAAAACATTCACCAAGATTTTTCACATATAACATTAGGCCATGGTTCACTTATCTACACGTTACAGAATATTTATTCAGTGCATATACTGCTTTTCTGCTCGCCTAGCTGGATTCTTGTGCAACAGTAAGCAATGTACCATGGCTGCCAAATTAGAAGGAACAATTTAGCAAGTTGTGCCAACCCAAACAAACCACATTATGGCTTAGTGCAATGTGTGAATCCAGACAGTGTCTATTCCCCCCCCCCCCCTCCAATCTCTGAGGTTTAACCACAAAGTCTTCCATTCCAAGAAGGTGGAATAGGATAACTAAATATCTCTTTTAAAGACGGCATTATCTCTAAGACCATTGCCTAACTGAAATACAAGACAAAACTGGATTGCTCTGGGCCATTGTGGCAAGCTCACATATTTTGTTTGTGCAGTCATTCCTCAGGTTCCTTTAAGCACACCTCTTACACTAGATTGCTGGGAGGATAAACGCTCAAGGGAGTTATCCCTTGAGATAGAAATAAAAAATGCAGACAAAAATAGTCTGAATAGCAATCCCTTTTAACAGAAATCAGCAAGTTAACACAAATTACTATTAACATTCCAGATTGCTCATATAAAGTCAGATCACTGGGCTGAACAATTTTTTACCTACTTGCACACTCCAGCAGCTCTCCCAAGTTCTTTGACAAAAATCATTATTCACTGGCAGCATCTTGGCCAGACAGAATGGATAGTGTCCATCACCTTTGAACTTTGTGAGAAAAGAAAACTATTCTTTTAGGAATGAGGGAGGGTGAGAAAGGACACAAGAACTATAGAAAAGGCTCCCAGCCTCCCTGATGTCTGAATCCAAGCTTTGATTACATCGGAACCTTACTGAATTTCATTTTATTTCTATATGTATATTTATACATGCTCAAGCATGAATAGAATAAAAAATATCAATATAAATTTAGTACAAGGAAAGCATAACAACGTGACAAAAATGTTACTGTCTTAATCAAGGAATTCCTAGAAAAGGTTTGGGTTCAATAATTTAGTCAGTAAAAAATGACTTTCCATTTCTGTAAAAAAATCTTGCTCTCCATTTTCATTGTGTGGTCAATAAGAAACAGAAACAAAATTTTTAATTTGGTAGTGGTGGATGGGAGGGAGCAACTTTTTATTTAGTATTCCTTCCCAAATACCATCACTCTGCTTAAAAACTACCATAATTCCCACAACACCGTCAAATAATTTACTAAGACTGAATTACTATTATTCTTCTCTTCCTTACTAGTATCTATCGCTTCCCACTTATTACTATAACCATGTTGCTTGTATCTTTCAATTTATATTGTTTTTATTTGTTGCCTACTATGATTTGATAGCTTATTAGTAACCTTGACTATCACTAAGTGTTGTATCTTTTTATTCTCAATGAATGTATTTTATTCTCCTTATGTACACTGAGAGCATATACACCAAAGGCAAATTCCTTGTGTGTCCAATCACACTTGGCCAGTAAAGAATTCTATTCTATTCTATTCTATTCTATTCTATTCTATTCTATTCTATTCTATTCTATTCTATTCTATTCTATTCTATTCTATTCTATTCTAATCATCAGAGAAAAAACATCCATATATAAGACCAAGTAATATCTTCGTTAAAAGCTGGAGCAGAACTTAACTCCTGGTTAATATTTGCACACACCACCTTGTTATTATCCAGTCAACATGGAAATGGGTGGTCTTGTCTTCTTCCAGGACAGTTTTTTTTGAAAAGTTCGAGGTTTTAGCTTTGGGGTTTCCTGCAGATCTCCCTTTCAAGTCCTAAGCAGGCCGTTTATAGGTTTTTCCCCCCAAGATTAGCCAAGTGCTGCCACCTACTGTGATAATTTCTTTACTAGGACTAAACCCAAAACATCTAAACATGATGTAGATGCCTTCAAGTGCTTTAGAACTCTTCGGGGAGGTTTTGATGAATAGAAAACCCGGTATATCCATTATTTGGCTTAGCCTAATTACAGCATTACCCAGCTAATGAGTTTGAATTATTTTCCACATAGACCAACAGCTTCTTAGAAAAAAGGACGCTGGGCGTTGGGAAGAAAAGGCCAGTAAGAAATGTGATTTCAGCATGAACTGAACCTACCTCGACCTGGCGTCTTCCAACAGCGTTATCGTTTTAACATGTTTGCAAGCCATCTAGAAGGAGGGAGGGGACGGAGGGGCTGAAAAGGATCCCCAAGGCTGGCAATGCCTGATGAACCCAACGCGAGCAAGTCCTCCTCGGATTCCGACGGCTTGGAAACAACGCAGCGCGTCTTGTGGACCTCAGCTGCAAACAGTCACAACGCTCAAAAGGGAAAAAGGACGCGACCGGCAGCCCGCGAGATGGGCGGACATAACTGAGGTCTCCGTTGGCAGCGGAGCTGCTATTTAAGGCTCAGAGACGCTAGTCTAGTGGATACATGCAGCAAGGGTCGCCCGGACAGCGTCGTTGAGGCCATGGACCTCCGGATCTTCCCAAGGCAGAAACCGCCCGAAAGGCAGCCGGGGCTCCAGCAGCTCGCTTCGCGCGCCTCTTAAAAGCGGAGCAGCTCATCCAGCTTCCAGGCAGCCCGAGGTCCACATCACGTGACGCCGTGTTCCGAGCAGACGCCAGGCCCTCCTCTACCTCATTGGAGCCTCACCCCCCCTCCCAGCCCCTCCGTCATGTGGTCTCGTGAAAATGGCGAGCTTCGTTTTATTTGAAAGAACCAGGCGCCAAAATGTCCGTCTCCGAGACTTCCAAGGCTTAGGAGCATGGAAAGCTTCCTTCTGTTGGAAGGGAAAAAAAGAAGCCTTTCCCTTTAAGGATTGTTGGAAGGCAGAGCTTTCCCTTCTTGAATTCAAAACTCCCCGCTAGGAGATTACTTTGGAAGTCAGCTGCTTGAGAGCAGAATTTGTTTGTTGTTTATAAACAGGAAGGCAGGCAAGAAACAAATACAAGCACAGGCTAGCCTGTTTGAGCTGTAAGAATAACCCTTTTTTATATCCTAAAAGGTCTTTTGATTTTTCTATGTGGCCCTTTAAAGTCTTTTGAAATTCTTTTGATTTGGCATGTGAATCCTTTGATTTGTGTGTGTGATTGCTTTATGGTGTTTAAATCCTACTTTTTTGTGATTGGGTTCTTCCGTCCTGGATCTGACAAATAAGTAATTGTTTTATAGTTCAATCTCTGTTTTTCCTAGCCCTTTGTAGTTGTTTGTTCCCTATAATTTTTGCCTAACAGTTTGCTGTTACTGTGTTTTAGTGAATATCTCCTTTTCTCAGGTGTTTAAAATTCTAATTACTTTGGCTTGATTTCTTTTCCTTTTTGGGTGTTTGCTTTTTTCTGTGTCCCATACCTGTTTGGATGTTGCAGGCCCCTGTAATTTTGTCCTTCCTTTGTTGTGGAAAATAGGGTGGCTTCAGCTTCTTAATAGCCCATTGACAAAGGTGGGGGCTGAAACTTCTGCCTGAGTTTCTGCTTATTTTCTTTTAGGGGAATTTTCCTGCTCTTTTAATATTTTTTGAGTTTCTTTTCCTTTTTCTAGGAGAAGAGTGAATCATATCTTCCAACACTTCTCACAAAATGCAGGGTGAAATACGAAAAGTGCAGTTAAAACACGCGGCCCAAGGAATTAGATGCGAATAAAGGAGATTGGGAGCTAAATACAGTAGTGCCCACCCTTAAAATCCTAGGCAAAAAGTCGTCCTAAAATCTGTTCGCCCGCCTGGGTGGTTTGCAAAGTAATTTACTGCAAATTATCCATCTGTTAGCCTTTGTGGGTCTGTGAAGCCTTGCTTTGTATTATAATTTGCCTCGTGACCTATTTTCTGGATGAAACACCAAAGGCGAGATGTTTAAGGGTCAACGTTGAGGGCTGCAGACAGACCGCAGGTTTGCAGAATCCAACCTGAATTTTGCTTTGTTATTACCTCCCCCTTTACCGGTGATATACATGGTTGAATTGGATTGAAAGAATAGATGAGCAATTGAAATTGAATCGTATGAGGAAAGTGTTTTGTTTTAATCATAATCATCCCAGATTCTACATTCCCAAATTAACTTGATTTCTCTTAAACTGTCTGTTATCCTTCAACCATTAATCAAAAACCTACATGGCTCAGGGCCAGGGTATCTTCGAGACTGCCTTCTACCACATAACTCCCAACGACCGGTAAGATCCCACAGAGTTGGTTTCCTCCGGGTCCTGTCAGCTAAACAATGCCGGCTGGCAGGCCCGCGGGGAAGGGCCTTCTTTGTGGCTGCCCCAGCTCTCTGGAACCAGTTACCTCCTGAGGTCCAGACCATCCCCACCCTATTGGCCTTCTGAAAAGCAGTGAAGACCTGGATTTTCCGGCAGGCCTGAGGCCGTTGATCTCGCTCTTGTGATCCGGCGAGATCCAGTCATGAATGGTGTGAATGAGTTTTAATATTTTTAATTTTTAAATGTTTTTTATAATGATTTTAAATACATTGTGAGCCGCCCTGAGTCTTCGGAGAGGGGCGGCATACAAATTGAATTAATAAATAATAAATAAATAACCATGATCCATTGAGGCTAGACAATTAAAATTGACCTGATGACTGTCACATACTAGAAAAAGCATATAGGCAACCCAGGCCCCACAAGCTCACACCAAGGACCAGTCCCCCTATAAAAATTAGAACCCCATTTTTTCTCTAGTCTACCACCCAAAAACATTTGGGAATAAATGGATCTCTTTTCTCACAATATGTCTGAATTTCATTTTTTAAAGTTTTTGTGCCACCCTGGCTCTTGGAATGCCCAAATTATTCTAACACATAGTTCATAAGTCCTTTCACTTAAACACTTGTGTCTGCTTTTTTAAGGAAGAGAAGTGTTTTGGATGGTTATGGATGTTATCAGAAATAGAAAATTACTTCATATAAAAGCATAAAGACAGAAACTGAATTAAAAGCTAGAATTTATACTTTCTAAAAAAAGGTCAATTTTTCTTCCTAGCAGGTTTAAGGAGAACCCTATCTAGAATACATCACCATCAGTCTTTATTTTCTCAGATAGTTTGCTACTTCTGCTGTTTTTCTAGCATCCAATCATTTAGCCAGATGAAAAGTACTGAGAACCTTTAACTGCAACAAGTTAGATTCAATCGAGCTATCATTTATTTCTGAGAACTGCCTGGACAAATGCTGGCAGTCTTGAAGCACTGCCCCCACCCCCCTTACGCATCTAGCAATAACACATAGCTCTTTTGAGGATATTCCATTAGTTTGCTTGACCTCATCCATCCATACTTCCAGAAATGGGTTGCAAAACCTGTCGCTACTGGTTTGCTAATTCTCGTGTGATGCTTCTGCACATGCACAGAAGCATATGGCGCAGGTTGGTAGAGCCTCCCGCCACTGGTTCGCCGATCCAGGTAGAACCGGTAGCAACTCACCACTGATACCTACTGACTTCCATTCTCTCAATCATACCAAAATATTTTCTTTAGCCTATCCGCTTGCATCATGAGACCAAAGCATGTTAGTTTCTTCTTGATGATCATCACCTCAATAAACCATTTAACCTTTATTTGGTCTAGAAATTGACAGATTGCTTTTAAAGTCCATGGTACTTTTAGGAACTATGTCCAACGCTTGAAGCGAGACCTCTCCCTATAATTTGTGGCTTGTGTCAAACGTGAGTGGTGGCTCACATACCATACTTACTTATAATGTGGTTTATGTTTGGTTTTAATATATGCGAACCTATCGGGATTATTCAACAAATGCTTATTTAAAAATGCTTACTTAGTAATGCAAGATAAAAATCACAACACAAATAAAGAACAAATGCTGAAGTCTACACATGCAAAAGCAAAATTTTTCCTAAATTCTACCATTTTAGACTTTTAAAAAATATTTCTTCAGAGTTTATAGAAAGAAGAATGCCGTGTTGTAACTAGTGAGTAAAAAGTAATTGTACTTATACTCAACTACTGCAGATTGGAAGCTACGTCTTTTGTGTTCTACTTTTCTTCTTTTCCTTGCCTACACTTTCAGCTTTTTTTTCCTTCTTACATTAGTTTGTATTAATTTTTATCTTGTTAAAAAATTGACTCTCCATTCTTTCTATATCCCACATTGAAAGAGACAAAAATGTTTGGCCATTGTCTATCCACTGCAGGATAAACGCCTCTTCCTCATGTTTCCTACCAATACGGTCCTGAGCTTTATCAATTGGGCCTGCAATACTTGATGTTGTTGATCCATCTTGATACGTATATGCACATACACACACACACACACACTCCAGAGGAAGCAATTTCTTCCATTGAAGAAAGCCATCTTTTATTTTGGCATGAATGCTACTGAAAACGCTGTGACTCATCATTTAGCATTCATAAGATTTCCAATTATTTTTAAGGCATCATAATTCAACATCTGCAAGTATAAATTTGAATAATTTGGGGAAACATAATAGATTATTTTTCCGTATATAAACTTTCAAATGGAAGGCATTGATCACAAACTTAGTATCACTGCAAATAAATTTCTCAAGATGTAGTAGACGTATTACATTAATACTTCTATGTAGTAATAAGACAAAAGGACACATTTATCAAGATTATGATTTTTATTTCTTAAGGCCTAGCCAAACAAGGTGCAGATTCAGCTCTGATCCATTCTTGAAGAATATCAAGTCGAATGACTTTCAAGATGCTGTTGACCCTAATGCCTGGTTGTAAAGTTCAGGTCTCTTCTTCTGCAACAGAAAGACAGATCAGAATAGAAAATGCCTTTCTATCCCAAGTCACACACAAAAAAGCCTTAATTTTTGCTATTTCCATATATTCCTCAGTATTAATTTCTGTATGTATAGATAATAACTTTCTGTACAATAGAAAGCTTCGTCAATCATTTGACAATCAAATGGCAGCTATGTTTTTCGCAAAAACTTTTGAAATTTCCCCAACTTTATATACAGTCAGCTGAAATCAGGAAAGACAAAGATAGAACTGATTTTTTTAAAAGAATATGATTAATATTGTCAGGTATGAACAACCAGACTCACACATGCAGTGTTTAGCTAACTGCTTGATTACTGAAATTAGATAAGGCTCCAAGGAATTCAGGGAAGGCCAGTTCTGGTTCTGGCCCTTTTACAGTTGCGCAGTGATTCTAGATTAGTTCTGCACTTGACTCTCCTACCTGCCAGGCTGGGTGCTTCTCAACAATATTCAGTGCCATATACATTCTTTAAAATTCTTGACTAGAAACTAGATACCGTACTGAATGTCCATCTAGATCCTCTTAATTATTTCCCATGTACTCTTTGAAAATCATAGGATGCTGTTCCACTTTGGATAATAGCTTAATTTAATCCTTTTTAATCTATGGACTAAATTCTGCAAAATATATAATCTGATAAATTTATACAGCATGCTATGAATAATTTTACCATGTAAAAGATGCTGGTAGTAGAATTATGGAAATTAGCCTCTCAAACAACTTATTTTGAAATAAAATTTTTACAATTGGATGTATCTCAAACAGGCACCTCTAGGCAAGGCAAGCTTCAAAGATCATTAGATGAAAACACATTAATATGCTTTGATAATATTAAAGTTTGTATTTTTTGTTTTTTAAGAGAATGTTTTAAGAGAACTATTTTATATAACGTCTTTATTTTTTGTATGTAACCTAAACCTTTACGTTTATTAGTACCAAAATGTGGGCTATCTAGCTTGCTAAATCTCCAAGAAAACAACTCCTTTCCCTTTGATATTAAGCAACAAGAAAGGGTTGAGACTTTTATTCTCTGAAACATCCAAAAGCAGCAGCTAGATGTAGAAAATAAAGTAATTTAGCCCCTTCCAAACAGTGAGATGAATTATTCCAGGATAGGGAAGAACCGCAATATACTGAGAGTTCTGCAAGAGGACTAATCAGAATATATTAAGAGTTCTGCTCAAATTGTGTCTTCTCTGAGGTTCAATCTCCCTTTTGGATGAGCTACCCACTTTTCATTCTTTACACTTAACTCTTTAAAATGTAATTCTTTTTATTTAAGCTTTTATCTAGCCCAACTTTTTTTTTAAAAAAAATGTAAACATACTATTTAAACAAATAGTTTTGAAATGTGTGTATTAATGTGCCCCAGAAGGCCTGGGGCTCTACAATATGGATACAATAACCTGGTTTAATGTGTTCTAGTATTTCCTGTAGCAAAATTAGGATGCATTTTGCTTCTTTTCGCTTTGCTATTTTAATTCTGGTTGAGAGACAGAAGGTGAGAGCAGCAAATATCAGTTGAAAGCAGTAACTGCTACATTACTGAAGGCTATTCTAGTCAGATGGGTTAAGTTCTAGTTGTGAAAGAAAGTTTAAGAGTAGTGATTTATCAAGCAGTCTGAAATTATTACCTTCTTCTTCCTCTTCCTCCTCCTCTTCATCTTCCTCTTCGTCAGAGCTGAAGGTGCCATCAGGCAGGCTATAAACCCGGATAACTTGCTTATTGGGATCCTTCAGGATAAGGTACTTGCCCTCATCCAGCTTCATGCAGATGTCAATGACACAGCGCAGAATGCCCCAGGCGTTCTCCATGATTAAATTAATTTGGCTTGCAAATTCATTAGGTTTGAACTGCTGTGTGCCCAGAATCACATGGCGTGAAGAATCTTTCACATGGTATCGGGAGACATATCTAAGCAAGGATGAAGAGACAAAAGTTAAAAAGTGCAACGATGTAATCCAACCTACTAGAAAAAGGAAGATTTCACGGTTAATGACTATTTGACTCAGCTAAGTAATGAAGTTGCAATCTAATGGAGTATTAATTGGTAGCCATATTTAAAACTCAATCAGCCTTTAATTCATCACTGTATATCATTGTGTTAGTAGCATTTCTTCTGTATACACAGCATAAAATATTCTCAGATTAGGTATAACTGAATTAACAACTACTGATACAAATTTGCTGTGTCCTGTTCCTGGTTAAGGTTACAGCTGATACACCTATGCAAAAGCCTTCTTGACTATGATCTCCATCTGCTTTTTAAGAAGGACCCATAAAGCCAGGACAACCCTAGATTATTTATTTCTATCACCTTAATAATTTTTGGCAAATAATTCAAGGGAGTGAACATATCCAACACATCTTTCTCTTCCTATTTTCCCCACAACAGCAACCCTGTGAGATAGATTGGACTGAGTGTGTGTGACTGGCCAAAGTCATCCAGCTGGCCTTCATAGCTAAGGTAGGACAAACTCACAGACTCCTGCTTTCTAGCATGGTGCCTTAATCACTAGTCCAACCTGGCTGAGACTACTCTTTCCAGAAGAGTATAAGAACCCTAGAACCAGCTGGTCTCTGAATCAAGGTATCCGAGCCAGATTTTACCCTAACAGCCTCCAGACACTGGGTCAATCTTCATCATCTTCAATGAGTCTGAGGTGAAGATGTATAACTGAATATCTACATATTGATGATACCTCACCCAAACCAACGAATAACCCCTCTCAGCAGTTTCAGGTCTGAACCTGGATTCCACAACCAAATGTTTGGGGTAACAACTTTTTCCAACAATCCTCTCATGTCAGAGCAGGATAATCATAGCATTGTGCTTCTAACTCCTGATCCTCCCTCCCAGTCCAGAAGGACGCTCTGATCAAAAGCATCAGAAGTCACTGAAAGTTCTAGAATTTATAAACTACTACTTCTCAGAAAACTGTTCTAGAGAGGTTGCTGCAATTCTAAATCTCTCCCTGAATACCTAGTTTATCCCTTGTACAGCAGACAACACCCCCTTTTTAATGTATTTTTTTGCTCTTACCCCAATTTAAGATATTCTGATCCAGCCAGCAATGCACAAGTAGTCCAACGAGCAAGTTTGTAACTATTATTTTTCAGTTCAGTGGCAATCACAGCTCCTCGCTGGGAATCCAGTTTCTGACGCCAATCTACTCCATTACAATGCTGGAAAAATATGCAAGCATATCAGATTTTCAATTACCATAATCATCCTTTTAATGACTCCATAATCCCTTGGGGGGGTGGAGTCTGGGCAACTGAATGGAGCTGAGTGTTTACTGGCCGGATGCCCTTCCTGCCGCCAATGCAGAGTTTTTTGCAGCAGATATATTCTCAGTGTGCCCAGAGAGAAATATCTGCCTCTACCTAGGATCGAACTCACAGCCTCCTAATAGTGAGGTGAGAGATCTACCTCTAGGCCATCGCACCACCCATCAGATTTTCAATTATACCGTATCATATTATGGTAATTTACAAGCTGGCTATACACGTGGCAAACTCATATATTTCGGCATGGTTGGCAGCAGAGAAAGAAGGTAGCATGCTCAACTATCATTCCTTTGTTTTTCATTTAGCACTCAAACTAAGCTTTGCATAAAATGTGAATATACAAATTAGTTGATTCAATATTTATGGCTCAACAAACAGTGCTTAATGAACCTGGTTGGCACGACAAGACAAAGGCAATAGTATGGTAGGCAGATATTCAACCAGTGGTGGTTAGATAATCAAGATGAAGACAAAAATGAAATGGAGAACGTTCACATTCGTAAGTAATCATAATCAAAAGACTGATCAGCATAAATACTGTCTATACGAAATAACTAACTCTTCTCATATAATTGTATAATCATATAATCAGAGTATATACATGAATATATACACAAATCTCTTTTTGTTTTGATCAGTATCTCAGCCACCATGCTGAGCCACTTTTATTTTTTCTTACCCTTGAATCCCATTCATTCAGTGTTTTAATATTGATGAATGATACTTCTCCATTGGCTCCAATCATCACTCCATCATGCTCACAACGTACTATCAGATCAATGTCATCTCCCAGCTT
Organism: Ptyas mucosa; assembly: GCA_012654045.1. Classification (NCBI taxonomy): domain Eukaryota; kingdom Metazoa; phylum Chordata; class Lepidosauria; order Squamata; family Colubridae; genus Ptyas; species Ptyas mucosa. The sequence continues at coordinate 4,662,478 of WNWU01013802.1, forward strand.
CCACCTTCGATACCTACAGAGACAGTTTTGCTGATTTCAGTGGTATAACAGTTGTTTATTCAAATGACGAGTTTCAATGAAAACTGTAATATGTATAGAATTTACATCATCAAATCCCATCAATGAGCTAGAAGCAACAACATACCGATATGCAACAGAAGCAACTTCATTCTTATCCATATCATCTTCCACAAATGGGTTTGGATTGGGAAATGTGAATTTTTCTTTCCCCTATTAAAAAAATGATATGCAGAAATGTAACTAACAGCAATAGTTAATGAGGACCCGGATTGTGGGGACAATAAGCTGACTTTGTATAAAAATGAACACCGTTTGGGGGGGGGCCAAAAGCCCTACTAAGCAGGTATATACAAAAGTATGAAGGCTATTGCTTAACGCACTGTAAGCCACCCTGAGTCTCCGAAGGGCAGCATATAAATTGAACTAATAATAAATAAATAAATAACTATACGAGCAAGATAGTCATGGTTGCTTCATAAGGAATTCCATTTTGGAATCACAAAATTTTACTTATTGCTTCTTTATCTTTCCACAAACAACATAATAGCTTTAGGATGTCACTGTGTGGATTTCATTACATGCTGAAATCCACACCAGAACCCAGATAGTCCCTGACTTACAACCATTTGTTTAATGACTATTTGAAATTACAACAGCAATGAAAAAAAGTGACGATTGATGATCACACTTGTGACCGTCACAGCATCTCTCAAGTCATGTGATCAAAATCTGGGCACTTGCCAACCAGTTTGTATTTAGAACAATTGCAGCATCCTGATGTCACATGATCTCCAGGGGGCTTCTGAAAAGCAGTTAATGAAGCCAGATTTGCTTAATGACTACATGATTCACTTAACGACCATGGAGACTCACTTAACTATGGCAAAAAGATTGTAAAATTGGGCGTAACTCACTTAATGATGACATTATTTAACAATATTAAGTTCCAGCCCTAATTGTAATAAACGAAGGACTACTATTTCTCTAGTCTTGCTCAGTAAATATTAATACCTCTAAGAAAAAATCTGAAGAGCTTATAAAAGCAGAAATAATAGTTCTGAATCTATAAAACAAGTGTTTTATTGGAATACTGCTGGATAAGCAGCGTTTTCTAGGTAAGCATAGCAAAACCTCCACTTGGTTAAGTTGGAAATACAGGTAGTCTTTGACTTACAACAGTTCATTTAGTGACTGTTTGAAGTTACAACAGCACTGAAAAATGTGACTTATGACCATTTTTTCACACTTAGGACCACTGCAACATCCCCATGGTCACATGATCAAAATTCAGATGCTTGACAACAGACTCATATTTATGATAGTTGCCATCTCCTGGGGTCATGTGATCACTTTTTGCGACTTTCTGACAAGCAAAATCAATGGGGAAACCAGATTCACTCAACAACGTTACTAATTTAATAACTACAATGATTCACTTAACAAATGAGGCAAGAAAAGTTGTAAAATGAGGCAAAATTCACTTTATAAATTTCTCAATTAGCAACATGAATTTTGGGCTCAATTGTGGTCCTAAATTGAGGCCAATATCCTTTAGAGCAATAAGCTGAGAACTGGAGGTCCTGGTAGGATCACTGTTGCCAGTAAGATAGAAAGGGTTAGGGGGAAGAATAATGGTGAGATGATTCCACATGCATGAGGAAAATCAATCCAATTAGAACAACTTCCAAAATAAAATCCAGAAGAAGAAATCATTTTTGCATTATTATCAAGAAAACTGTTATGGACATGGCTGGAACATTTAGATTAATCTGAGTATCTTCTGATGAGATCTCAAATCAGAAATATTTATATATTTGACTACAGCAACATATTGGACAGTGTAGTTCATGCCAAACAGCAGAACGTATTAAGGTCACAGAACACACAATTATTTCTCTTAGAAACAATTATAATGAATAGGAGTTATTAGAAAAATGGCACTTTGAGAATCAGAATAGAGAAGAAGGTAAATAAGGGTGCATACTATCCCTGCATTTTACATATTCAGCAGATACAGTACAAAACTTGAAAGACTGCAAAAATTATACTTGGAATTAAAAGATAAGAAATACTAACACAATGAGATACCCAGATAATACTAATTTATTAGCTAAAGTAGACACTGAACAGCTTATTAGGAAAAAGGATAGTAAAAGTTCCAGCTTAATGTTAAATATTAAGAAGACAAAGGAATATTAATTTTAGGCAGGAAAGTAATAAAGACCTTTGATGAGTTCATGGAATCTATAAATGCAACTGTATTTCTATGACACACTAGTCAGAATAGTTAAAGCAATGGTGTATCCAGACATAATGCATACCTATGAAAACTGGATATTCAAAAAGTGTGAAAGATAAGTTATCTTCAAATTATGACTTGGGAAAACTAACAGTGTACTATGGCTTAGAAGAACTAGTTATTTTATGTTGCATTAAAAGGATTTGCTGTCCTTTTGTGATTATGATCAGCAAGCAGAAATTCGTGTATTTTAGACTTGAGATGCAAGCAGATCATGGATCAAACCCCAACCCAACTATACTCACTAAGTTTGAAGGAAATTGAAGAATAGGCAGAGGCCTGATGTGATTTAACCAAGGACTGTTCGAGCCTCTTGTCCTCCGGGCGGAGGTTCTCTTCCGGGGGGCAAGCCAGATTGGAATGGGCCGATAGAGCCGCCACCGGAGGATCCACGCTAGGGATCTGAAGTAGGGAGGCCAGTTCAGGGGCCAGATTGTATAAGCGTCTGTCCAGCTGGTTGGGGTTAGGCCCCGAGGCTGGAGAGGACCATTGCTTCTTTAAAACCTCTCTAAATAACTTGGGCCCTGGTATTTCCTCTGTCTCAACCACCGGCTCCTCGAAAAGGGGAACTGAAGGGCCTGGTCCCTCCCCCGGAGAAGCTGAGGTTGGTGGGGCCCCCAACCCCGTGGTTAACTTTGCTTTATGTAGAAGGGACCGGAACAACTGTGGCTTAAAGAGGCCCACGAATGACGGTTGATCCGGTGTGAGATCATCGTCGTCAGACAGGTCTCCCTCACGGGCTTCTTCCTCCGCTAAGGAATGGTTGCCCGTGGAATGGACAGAAGGCGCAGCGGCAGTTGAAAAATGGCCTTCATCGAGACCAGAACCTTCCCTTTCCATGTGGGAGCCGGCAGCGCCTGAGACCCAAGAGGAGGTCCTGCGCTGTAATTCGGCCTGAACCCCTTTCTGGATAGCCTCCTGGATAAATGCCACCATGTGAGGGGGGATAGTGGGGGTGGATGAAGCCTCCTCCCCCTGGGACACTGTGGGTGCCGGTTCTGGAGCCCTTGGTGGAGAAGCCTCAGACTGATGCCCAAACAGAGCTTCTCGAACCTCCCCTTGGGGGGAAAGGACATGAGCCCCACCAACGGGGGACAAGGGGGGGACCTCAGAAGATGGTTCCAACGGCTCTGCTGGTGGGATAGAGGTTGGAGGCGCAGAGGGCGCAAGGCCCAGGTCAGGAGGTCCCGGAGCAGGGGAAGAGGAAAACTCCCTGATGGAAGCCTCCCTTAGGGCCTTCTGTATAGATCTCTCTATGGCCTGGTGGAGTCGTAGCTCCTCCTTGGCGCGAGCCGCGGCTGCCTTGTCCTCCTTAGAGGAGGCCTTCTTAGGTTTTTTGGCTCGTTCAGGGGAGGCTGGGTGGGAATCAGCCGAGGTGTGGCGTTTTGAGGTCTTAGAAGGGCGGGTCGCCATGCCACAGATCGCTGGGATTCTTTACCTGCAATCGGAGCGTTGATGGAGCCTCCACGTGCTGGTCGCGGCTGTAGCTGATAAGGAGCTTCAGCTGCACTGAATGAGCGTTTGGGGAATCCCCAGGAACGCGTGGCTTGTTGGCCAGGAGCCGCGCGATTAAAATGGCGGCTAGCGCAAGGCTGCAGCGGCGGCTAATGGCGGCTGATAGTGGCGGCAGCTGCTGGTTAGCTCAGTCGCCCAAATCCATTCAGGGGAATCCCCCCTGTCGCCCTATGGTGAAATCGGGCGAGGCGGCAGGGCGCTCGTCGCAATTGTAGGCGACGGCGCCAGGCGCTGACAGGAGAACAGAGCGCCGAGCGAGGTGCCTTCAGCAAGCCGGAATCCCCGACTTGCTGGTTGCCGCCCGAGGAAGCCGCCTGTCAAACGGAGCCCGTCAGGGGAATCCCCCTCGAAGAATTGGCTCCAACAGCGGGCTTGGGCGTGAGCCCGTCGCGCTGCAGAGGGGAGAGGCTGAAGAGAGGAAGCCTCAATCCCCTTGGACCTGAAGGTCCCCAGCGGTTTCGGACCGAAGCCCTTCACGCTGGTGCACCTCGCTCACAAAGGCTGGAATAATATTCCTCCAATTTTTTTAAAAAAAGTTTTTTCCTTTTTGAATCAATCCAATTAGTAAGTTAAGGCCAAGCCAGAGAAACACAGGGTGCGTGCGATCTGAACAGATCGAGTCAGAAAGCTGGGAGACAGCAAGAGGGGGCGGAGTTTTCCTAACTGTCTGACTCGATCTGCCCAGATACAGCAGTTAACCCTCTCATGACCACTGGCCCCTCGCTCCCTTAGAAGAGTTATAAGTCCAAGGAATGTCAAAATGGTAGGTATTTGTTCACAGATTCATCGGGACTCAAACTGAATCGTGACATCTAATTAAAGTTTAAAACATCTATGTAAAATTAAATATTCTATTCTTACCATTCTTAAGCATTGCTGAGAGAAGTTGTGATTGATGTAGGTGGCTTCCATAGCAAGGTTGCGAGGTGAATTGAAAGAATTGCCCTCATCCTGTGGTGGCTCATTAGCAGTTTCACTCACTGTAAGAAGATCTGAGAATACAGCCAAACACAACTATCATCAGAAAGTTTAATATCTCAATCCTATACAACAAAACTACTCCATACTAAGAAAGCAAGTCATAAAAACTAGAAACTCTTGATCTTTTTTTCTCAAACACTGTTTACCCCTTTGATATAAAGGAAATACAGGGCCACTACTATTATCGTGTTTTTCTGCAAAACATGCATGAAAAGACTCACCAAAATCAGAGTTGTCCCTTTTGTCAAAGAATAGCTTGGATCCAACTCTTTGGACTATGATATCCCAGGAATATACTGAACGAGTGCAAGACATCAGGGTAGCTAAGATAGCATCTGTAGCAAATACGTTCCCTTGAGTTTTGGCCAGCTATATGCAGAGAAAAGGCACAATGGGTAAGAATAAGAATGTAGTACCCAGATTAAGAAATATGAAATGAAATGAATTCCCATCTACTTCAAATGGTCTCTACCTCCATTTCCAGAAATTCAAATTTAGGGGATCAAAAAAAGACAGAAGTTTTAGAATATTTTTCTAAAATAAAGGAGAAACAACTGTGTCATTTGATTTCCCTCAATCCACCCGTATGATATTCAATATTACTCTAATATTTATAACCTTCACATTTAAGATTTTTGGCCGGGAAAGGACAGAAATGAGAAAGTAAACTAATCATCTGCCAGACCAACTTTTTAGTTTGTTATTTATCCCACCATCTTTCTGACATTCACAGAAATTATACCATCTATTATCAGTGTAATAACTACAAGTCATTATCCCCAAATCCAGTAAAGATAAAAAATCTGCAACACTTATGATTTTATTTATTTAGCCTTGCCCAGCAGAATGTAGATTTCTTGATCTATCAAAGGTTAAAAAAAATCTATTTTTTATTCAAGCAAAGCGCTATTACTATGGTCTTCAATTTAATAATATAAATTAAACAAATAGATACTACACCTTGCGTATGACTGGATCATCAGTGGTAGTCACAGTATGGAAGATGCGCTTAATGCTACGAAGATTTCTTTCATTTCTTGTGGTAATGCGGTCAAAACCTTTGTCATAATGTTCTAAACCCCCACAGCATTCTCTGCAAATTAAAGAATATGAAAGTCTCCCCAAAATATCACAGAATAGTAAGTACTGTATAACTTCAGTGCAACGAATCCAAGGAATAAACATAAATTATCATCCCACTTCCATGACAGCCTTCTCTAATCCATGATCCTTTAGGTGTCACACAGAACCTAATTCTCACTTCCAACAGTATGACCATGGGAACTGTGACCAACAAATCTGGAAAGAATTATTCTCTGGCACCATCATCGCCAAATCAGTTTAGTTTTAATCTTCATGCAGAAAAACCCCATTTTAAAGATGTGAAGATGATGGGAATTCTTATCATGGAATCGGGCCTTTGGGCCAGTCTAAATAACTGGTGTTGTCCTCAGGTAATTTTATACCTTGGATAATATTCTGGTTTGCTGGTTTTGATTAATTGTATGCAGGCATTAAATCTTAACTATTTGCTTATTCAGGAACAAGTACATTAGCAAAGGGGGCTGTAACACAGAGAAGAGAGGAGGGGAGGGAGGGGAAGAAGGAAGGAAAGGGAGGAAAGAAGGAAGGAAGAAAAAGAAAAGAAAAGAAAAGAAAAGAAAGAAAGAAAGAAAGTAAGTAAGTAAGTCACTCTCTCCTAATAAAATGCACTTTAAGTGTCTGGGATTCTTAACTCTTAGGAATTTGAGAAATTGTCTGAGAAATGTGAACAGCATCAGTCTGAAAAGCTCACTCATTGCTAATTCCAAGTCTTACATGTCCTGAGGCTCTGACACCTCCAAATATCTCATCTTCATTAATCTAGGAAAATCCATCTCCTCCTTCACCTCCCAGTCACTGCGAACCTCCACTGAGGAATCACGTGGCTTCTGCAAATTAAACATAGGGAGATGGAAAAAAGGAAATAGAAAACTCATCAGTGTTTAATGCAACAGCAGTAACAGTTGAAATGGAATAACTTAGGCCCAATAATAGCAACCTGGAAAAAAAAATCCCAATTTGTTACAAAAGGGAATATCATACCTGAGATTTTTGGTCCCATTTCTGTCTCACTCCAAACTGCTTCTGAAATTTCTTTTGCAGACGCAGTCTATCTCTGAAATAACAGAAAACCAATAATATTTTTGTCAAAGGAGTTGCTATTCCAAATCCTTCATTCACAATAAAGAAATTAGGCTGCTAAATTAAAGAGTATGGTTGATCCCAGATATACTTGGTGAAAAAGAGATATTTCACTCCGTGATTGCAAACTTTAATATGATTACTTGAAAAATACATTAATTAAAGGTGGATATGAGAAGATATAAATGCAAATTTAATAAACACAACAAAGCAAATGGTATTTATGATACATAGTTAAATACAAAAACAATTCAGCAACTGGATAAATTCAGAATACAGCATAGCGGAACCCAGCAACTCATTTACTGAACTATTTGCTTCACAGAAAAACTGACTTGTTACTGTTACAAACAGAAACAAAACTGTTCTGCCACATACAAATGAAGATTACCTCTCCTTCTGCTTGGCACTTTTAGGCAAAGTCTGTAGGTTGAATTGAAGTATGTTCCGTCGGTCTTTGTCTCTTCGAAGATTCCTCTGAAAGGAGATATTTGTGTAAATAGGAAAAACAAACAATTCATTTTAGAGTATCTTGGAAACCAGGGAAAAGGATAACAAACTTGCATGATACCTGCACCATGTTCACTGCAGAGCATTAGATATAGTCAGAAATGTCACTGAGCTTTAGGAGGTATAATGAATGTGTATTTTAAGTATTAGAGACTGCAGGCTACCCATTAATCACTTAGGGAGTTTCAAACTTATTTCAAAAGATAATTCTATGTTAGAGAAAAGGAAACATTTCCCACAAATTGCAGCAAGAAATTATCTAGTAGGCTGGAAGGCAGAGATAACATTTTCTGCATATATTTTGAAAAGTGTGTGTGTGTGGTGGGGGGGAGGGAGAAAACCACTAAGTAGTCATTCAAGTGTAAAACCTTTAATGAGAATATCATACCTGTGCAAATCTCATACGATTCCTCTGGTATGCAGTTTTCTGGGCTCGTGTTGTGTCCACCAACTGGAAACTGGCTTCATCTTCCTCATGGAAGTAAGCATATTGGTTTCCTCCTCCAAACTGGGATGAGTATTTATCTAGAAATATAATTACCACTATCAGTTTTATGCTCAGGTTTTGGATTGTTTGGAAGACCTAGGATTGAAATGATCCTAGGAATAAGAACCATGTGAGAAAAATCATATGGTAAACTAAACTAAGAACAAAAGTACAAGTGAAAGAAATTTAATGGCTGATAATGAATTGAAGCTGGCCTGTTTTAAAGCCTACAAGTACAAAATAAATTCTATTTTTAATGTGATTAATAGATACACATCAATAGCTTCTACCAATGTTTTGTACATCCAATTCAGTAGAAATCTACACATTAGATGAGGTACTAGTGTCATACACATTTGAGGAGAAATGTAGGCTTGCAGAAATGCTTAGCTGTTCTGAAATGGTAAGAACAAAGGGAGCCATGATGCCCATGCCCTGGAAGCCTTAGCAGGGGAAAACAGATAATAATCTGCTCTAGATCAATCAGCGAGGTCTTTTAGCAAACAGAACCTCAACACCAACTCTATATTACTTAATTAGCACCAGACTGGATTTGATTCTTGGGGACAAACATTTACTATCCTAACTTTCTACCTTTTCCTCTTCCTCCCCTTAACCTTGCCAAGCATAGTTTTTTCCCCTATGATATCCACCCATATGACATTCGACCCCATATGTGGGTTCTTGCTTGTTGATTACAGATTCAGGACAGATTGATTGGCTCGTCCTAAAACTCACTCAGTAACTTATTAAAATCCATAATTTGAAGATTTTTATCCTTTCTCTCACTTTTTCTAAATGCCTGACTTTCACAGCTGTGCATTATGTCTAAATTCCACTGCTTTAATTATTCTGACTATTGTTATCATAGGAATACTTGTTCTACATGATCCTATGTCTTCCTTTCTAGCATTTATCTTTATTTTTCCAGAACAATGCCCAGCTTAATTTAATCTTGAACCAAGAAAACAAAATTATCTACCTTCTCATCTTATTCTCAACTGTAAGTTAGTAAGCACACAGACTGCAATTTTTAAATATTTAACATTAGCCTGGATACATTGTTTTCCATATTTTATTTTTCCAGTTATTTACTTTAAGACAAATAAAGTGAAATCATCTGCCTATGTCACTAATTAATACTTTGCCTTCAAACTGTTGATTCTACTTATCATTTCTTCCAATTCTGGACTGTTATATTCATTATGAGCATTTTTCAGAAGAGCAATTATGTGTTCTGGCCCTTTCAATAGCCTTTTTATGTTCTACATAATGACCTTTTTGGAGTGAATAGGATCTCCATTATACATCTTAAATAAATTATTTGTTCACCAGTCTTTTAATCTTTTCTGAAAACTTGCCTATTCATTTGGTATTTCTCTTTCCATGTATGGTTTTATTTACAGATAACCTAAATCAATATTTTAATCTTAGACAAGTGTGCTATTTCACTCACTTGTATATCGTTTATCTTGATAAGTAGCTCCAGTCCAGTCTGCAACCTAGGCAAAATAAAAATATGCATCTATATGAAACAATCATTTTTAAAAACTCAACAATTATCTAGAATTATCCCTCAATCCAGTTGAATTTCTGAGTTCTAGATCTCTTTCTCTGGAGACAGCACAAGGACTAATGTATGCACTAGGGCCGTGATGGCGAACCTATGGCACGGGTGCCACAGGTGGCATGCGAAACCATATTGGTGGGCATGCGAGTGTTGCCCTAGCTCAGCTCCACGCGCATGCGCACACCAGCCAACTGATTTTCAGGCCTTCCGGTCCCACCGGAAGTCGGGAAACTGGCTGTTTCTGGCCTCCGGAAGGCCTCCAGGGGGATGGGAAAGGCTGTTTTTGTCCTCCCCAGGCTCCTAGAAAGCTCTGGAGCCTGAGGAGGGGGAAAAACGGGCCTACCGGGGCCACCGTGCCATCGCGTGCCAAAAGCAGGGGGAAGTGGGGGGGGGGGGTCACGTGCGCATGCACGGGAGAGTGGGGCGCATTGAATTATGGATGTGGGCACACGGACCCGTGACCCCACCCGCTCCCCTCGCTTTTGGCACGTGACAGCAAAAAGGTTAGCCATCACTGCACTAGAGGAATGCAGCCAAAAATAGTATCCCCATATTATTATGGCTGCATCCTCTTTGCCAATATACTTTCATTTTTGCATCTTTAAATGTTGTAGTATAGGTATACTAAACAAAAGTGCTTATTGTGATTTATTACCTAGCACTTAAACTACCCCATGCTTTGTTTCAACATACTAGGAATTGGGGCTATAACAGGTTATCAATGAAACAATACCCTCCTAACGTATTTTCTTTTTAAGTAAAATATGCATCACCACTGACACTGCCATAATTTTTATTTAATTTTTAATAACGTTATTGTCATTGTGTGTGTATACACAGTATACCCATACAACGAAATTCACTTAACACCCAAAGACCAGGTCCAACACACATAACAATCCCCAAACACACTCCCACCCACCACAAATTCCCCACCCCTAAACCACCCAAACATCCACACAACAAACCAAGCTTTTTCCCTACATTCCCTAAATAATTAAGAAGCAAATGTTTTAAACCAAGTTTTACCTAGATTCTATCATCTTGTATACAGATGGGGATTCTGTATTTTTCAGAATGTTACTGGAATGTATGTCCAAGCATATTTCACCATTGGCGATATTAACAACATTAGGAGAAAGTCTATCATTGATTCTAATATTCAGATTCCCTGTAACTGGATACAACCATAGGTTGAGATGTACTGAAAAACCAGAGTGAAAGAAAAGCTAACTTTAAAAAAATGTAATATTTTACAGTTTATTTCCTATGTACTGTATTTTTCGCACTATAAGATGCACTCCCCCCCAAAAAAAAGTGGGTGGAAATGTCTGTGCGTCTTATAGAGCGAATATTGCAGCAGGGGGAGGTGGGTCGAATGCAGCCTGTCATCACTGCCACTGGGGAACGCTGGAGCAGCTTATCCGCGATTGGATCGGCCTCCCGGAATATCGCCAATCAGCTGTTCTAAGCGGCAGGGATTGGCTGGTGATCAACATCGGCAATAGGCGATCCCTGCCGCTTAGAACAGCTGATCAATAGTATTCCGGGAGGCCTATCCAACCACAAATCAGCTGCTCTGAAGCAAAGGCTCTAGCATTCCCTGGTGGCAGCTCAGCTCCATTGACCGGTGGTGGGCGCAACTGAGTGGAGCTCTGACAAGCCATGTGCTGGGGCTGCGATAACATGCTGAAGCTGACCAGATTGTTTGCTGCAAGGACGCTAGCCAGATGAATATTGGATGGATGCCGGGAAGCAGATTTTTTTTTCTTGTTTTCCTCCTCTAAAGCTAATCTGTGTCTTATAGTGCAAAAAATACAGTAGCTTGATTCCAAATCAGACTTTGTTCTGGGAACTGTGCAATACGAATTAAGACATAGATTCCTGAATAATAAATGAACTGCCAGAAGCAGCACCTTGTATACCTTGTATAGTGGTAAAAAATACCACTAATGGAGGGTCTTGTATGAACATAGAGTCTCAAGCTGAAAATGAGTTAAAATCAATTAAGAACTTCTGTGGAAAGATTCAGATAAAAGTACCTTTCCAAGCCGGTCTCCTTTGCTGAAGGGCTGATAAGGCATATCTTTGAATTGTTCAGGTACAGCACATGGACCCCAACCAGATGGATTGTCCTGGACAACAGGCGTAACGAATTTTGCCATCTTTTATAACTATAAAAAAAGATGATGGGAGGAGATAAAATACAAGACAGTAGAGAGCATGGGTGTCAAACTCAATAACGTCACGTGACGTATTGTGACTTTTTTGCCTTTGCAGAGCCGGGATGGGCGTGGCCTGGGTATGACACATCCGGCCCGCCAGTTTGAAACCCCTGGTATAGAGCAATAATCAGTTGGTGGTTTAGTATAATGAGACTCAAAATGAATAAACACAAAAGCTGTTAAATCCCAACAGAAGATAAAATTTATTCAAAACCCAAATGGAAAAAATATCCATCATTATGATGAAATAATTTGTAGATTTTTAAAAATTCTGATATGTATAAAAGTCCACAAGGCACGATACTTAACTTCACGTTCAACCTTTGGAAATGATACGCTATTCCTATTCCTAGTAAACAACTGCAACATCTAAAACACTTAATGTAGTATCATCATATAACACAAGGGCACAGCGCATACCCAAATCAAGATGTATTCGTCAACATAGGTCTGTTAATATATTTTACAGAATCTGGGATCAGATTATATCCTCTGGACTCTTAAACCTATTTCCAGTATTTTTAATTTGTTATGTTGCTATGTAGTTTATATAAAACACGCCATAAACTGATTTGATATCTCCTTTTTTTAATGACAGTGTAATTTACAGGTCATTTTTTCTCAATACAATACAGCAGTTTCTCACCACATTTTGATAAATTACTGAAATACTATCTTATGATTCCCAAAATCTAGCAAAAATCCCTGCAGCAGCAGGTAATAAACACATTATTAAAATATATGGCAGCAACTCTTCAGGTTTTTTGGAGTTGTAAGGGAATAGAGGTAATTGAGAGGGAATAAGCAATACTACTGTATGAGAGGAAAATGACAGGTGTCAAACTTTTCCTGTTTTCTCTGAGAGGAACTAGTGGCAAGTTTAGTGTTTTATGTATTTTTAGGGGGTGGGGTTTACATTGCTTTCTGCCCCAACATGGGAATAAATTATGCCACTAATGTCAACTACACTGCATCTTTAAAAAGTAACATACATATCTACACCCCGCATTAAGTCTCTCTATAAATTGAATGAGTTTTAAAGAAAAATAGTCTTGAGATTAAACATTTTAGAAGACAACTTCAGTTTAGCAGCTGTTTGTAACCATTGACAATTTATAAAGATCTGCTTCCCATTCAGACTATGAACTCAAATGAACATGGAAGAGATCACTATAATTTAGACCAGGGGTCTCCAACCTTGACAACTTTTAAAACTTGTGGACTTCAACTCCCAGAATTCCTCAGCCAGCAAAGCTGGTCTAGACGTCTCAGCAAATTGCTCTTAACCGATGTGGGGAAACAAAAGAGGTAAATGTCACATCCAGGGTCTTTCGCAGTGTCATCATCAGTACTTATACCCTGAGGTGAGTTACTGCTTCGGAGCACCGGGTTTTAATCGTGACGTTGACAAAAACCGGGCCCCAAGAAACGAGGCCCAAATTTCCACCCTTTTAATATGGAGATCTATCAACGGGGCAGGGGAATGCGTGAATACCGACGGATCTGAAAAGGACTGAATGGGGCCCATTCTGAAGGTTCATGGGACCTCACCACCGGAAAGGCAGGCAGGGGTCCTTAGCCCCACCCGGCATCTTAGCTAAGCCTGCCGAGGGAAGAAATACGCCGGTGTTCCGCAATGCGAAGGGTCGTGGGCTCAGCTCCAGGATTCGTCTCTCACCTGTACGACCCAAATGGGTCCAGATGGCGACGGATTCAGCCCAGCGGCTGGAAGCGAAAAAGGCTCGACCGGTAGTCGCACCCAGCTTAGTCGCTCGTTTCAACTTCCGGCGCTTTTTCTTCTTCTTTGCGCTGTGTCATTGTACCGCGACGCTAGGAAAAGGTGATAGAGTACTGTTTAAAAACTCAGACAGAGCGTCCCGGGCGGTGTAGTTCGACTGGGCGCCTGATTTTGGTTACACTGGATGGAGATAATGTGGAAGATGACATGGAAGAAAGGAGGATGGGGACGCGGGAGCTTAAAAGAAAGCCTTTAACAATCTAGGGACGAAATTCTTCAAATATCTTGGGATACATTAAAAAAAATCATTTCATCTGGCTAAAGCTGTCATTAATGGCCAAACTTTCACAGAACTGCACTTGTATACATATTTAAAGAAAGTATGCAATTTTCAGGGCAATTTAGAACTAGAAATGGAAGCAACAGTCAAGGTTGTTTCGCAGAAGTTATGAGTACTTGAAGAGGACTAGTGAAATGCTAAAGAAAACATTGGAAAATCCAAACAATCACATTTCACTTGGGAAATTAATTGAAAGAGGATGGGATGATGTTGCAGAAATTTCAGGAACTGGATTGTTTTTCTACTATTAGAAATAATTTTTTGCCCAGATTAATAAATGTAAATAAATACATTCTTGAACCAGAACCGTTCTCATCCTCATGTATTTTACCTGAAATAAAGATAAGTTGTTTTCTTAAATTATAATGGAAGAGTCCTACTGGCTAGAATATGAATCTCTCTGCAATGCTAAACACAATGCAAAACATCTAGGTAAAAGGAAGGAGAGAGTCTTTGCTTTAAAAAATGCTATTTTCTAGATAAAGGTGTATTTATAGTATTAACTTGGACTTGCATTATATTAGGGATGTACAACTTTAAGATTTGTGGACTTCAGCTCCCACAATTCCCCAACCAGTCTTAAAGTTGTCAAAGTTGTATACCCCTGTATCAGATTGTTTATTTGTAAGTCAGACTGGTGATTTTATTCTCTTGTTTCTTTATACATGCTAGTAAACTGAATAATTCAGTCTTTATTCATATATTTGACTACATTCATATTTTTTGCTTTAGATCAATTTTTTTTCTGTAGAAAACAGTATCCAAGAAATCTGTAATATTTATAGCAGCAAAGCACTGTAATCTACTCAAAACATAATTTCTTAATTAAATTTGCATTTTTTAGGCAAGTGGTATTTATCTTCCAGTGAAATACTAGCATTCTGAATATTCAATGGTTTTTTTTCCACTTTTCAGCTTTTCAACCCCCAACAAGAAATATATTTTACTGATATAATCTGGTCACTATACTATGAATATTGTATGATGGATAGGTTATTACTCTTTTTCTCTTCCCTTCCTCTTTTACCACAAGAAGCCAGAGAGGAACAGTCCTAATACTTTCCCTTCCCACTGAGCTCAAATCATGCTTAGATACATTTTGTTTTTGTAATGGTTTTCTGAATATTTTCTACAAGGTTATCTCAATGGCTCCCTATGTGATATTGATTTTGTTCATCTTCTCAATCAGATAGTTCAGAAGCTGAGATGTATTTTAAAGTCTACCATAAATTACAAATTCACCTGGCTTCAAGCATAGATTGCTTTTAAGGCAATCAATTGTGCAGTTCCTAGAGCTGATACCATGTCTTTATTATAGTTTCCCTTTCCTGCAGCTTCACAGCTGAGCTTGGTGCAGTTTATTTCTGCATCAGCAAGCTCATAACTCCACCTTCATTCAGTTTCTATGTTCATTCATATATTCATTCAGGGGTGAAATGCTCCCGGTTCGGACCGGATCACCTGATCTGGTAGTGATGGAGGCGGGTGGTTCGGAGAACCGGTAGCAAAAATCCCTGCCCCCCCCCCCACATGCCCAGCTGAGCCGCACAATCATCAGAGGCTTTTTTTTACTTTTAAAAGCATATTTTCTACAACCTCTTTGGCCAAAGAAAAGCCTCGGATGATTGCGCGGCTCAGCTGGGATCTTCAAAGGCCTTTAAAAGAAAAAACTCCTATTTTTCTTTTAAATGCCTCTGATGATCCCAGCTGAGTTTTTTAAAAAGCCTCTGCCGATTAGGCAAACTCAGCTGGGATCATCAGAGCCTTTTGAAAGCATTTTTTACAACCTTTTTGCCTAAGAGGTTGTAGAAAAAATGTTTTTAAAAGTAAAAAAAAAAAAGGCCACATCCACGCAGTCACATTACCCGCCCCCCCCAAGCCAGGCCCACAGAACCGGTAGTAACAAATTTTAGATTTCACCACTGTATTCATTCCAACATGCATATCTTAGACGAGCTTTGCATTTTGTAGTATTATGAACATTTTTTCATCTCTGACATGGGGAAAAGCTAGAGTCTATCATAGGTATAACTTTAGTGCCTAGAATATAGGGGCACATACGGAATGTGTTAAGTTTTATTTTTAGTGTTTTAATCCTATCAGTAATTTCTCAGTGGGAATTCCTTTTGAACAAACATATGAATAATGTCTGGACAAAAAACATTACTTCTGATCTCATACACAGTAAAGGTAATCCTTAGTTACGAGAGTTCACTTAGCAACCGTTCAAAGTTACGACATTAAACCCCCCACATACTTACAACACAATCCCAAAGTTACGAACATTGCAGCACCACGACAGTCATTCATACTTACGAACAACCACAGAGGCTCTGCAACATTTGCCCTGCCTATTCCCCACACCCCTGCCAGGTCTCCATAGGCACTAGGCCTGTGGATACTCGCCTTGCAAAGATCTAGCGAGCCTTCGGTTTCTTAGCCTGCTTCAGTGCTTCAGGCCTTCAGTGTGTTTAAAAAGAATGGAGGCCTTATGTATCACTAGATCACGTGAAATCAGTAGTGCGAGATCTCGCACTAATTATATTGCATGATCTCATGGTACATTAGGCTTCTGCTCTCTGCAAATGGAGGCTGGGACGAGATCTGTGGCAAAAGGCTTTGCAAATGAAAGGAAGGCCTGAAGCACCAAAGCCTTCCCTTTGTTTTGCAAAAAGCCCTTGCCACTGAGAACAGAGGCTGGGAGGAGTGCAGGCATCCCTCCGGGACTCAGGAATCCCTTCCTATAGTGGCAAAAGTCATAAGTCTTTTGCCAACAAGAATGGAGGCTGGGAGGGTGCACATGTCCCTCTGGGCCTCCGTTGTCATCGGCAAAGGCCTTTCCTCAAGTTCTTTGCCTACACAAATGGAGCCATTCCTTTGCTCAAGGTGAAACCACAGCAGAGAGGCTGGAGAGGAGACAGCTCTGTTGATTATAGAGATCTATGTAAGGGTAAGTGACCTGGTTGGGCAGGATGGGTGGTGGTGGGGAAGCATGAGACATCTCAATGGTCAGGGGAGGCCTTGGTTAGTCAGAAGCACTAGCCCCCCCACCCTGAGATCCCTTGTGCACTTAACGACCCGTGTGTTTGATTAGGAAATGTGTGGGCAAAAGCAGGGAGTGATCATGTTCAAATTACATGATTCATTCCTATGAATCCTCAGGTTACGAATGTAATTGGCCAGGTTCCATTACATTCGTAATATTATAGTTAGCCTTACATTTACTGCAGATTTTGCTGTAAATGTAAGGCTAACTATAATATTAGATTTTGCTGTAAATGTAAGGCTAACTATAATACTATAATAACTTCCAACCATTTGGAATAAAGATGGGGATTGGAAATAGGTATGGGCTAATCATTTCAATTGGCATTTATAAAAATAACTAGACAACCCATGACTTCTTGGGTCATTGTTTCAGAGATACATCCTTACCAAACTCCTTAATGCCTCCAACAATAGCAGAGCTTCTAATGTATTGGAAAAGTTCTTAAAAATTCAGGGATATAATCAGGGATGTATCTGCCTTGAAAGTAACTCGTATTGAACTCTATAGCATAGTGAAACACCAATATTTGACCACAGGAAGTGTTTATGAAATTTTATTATGCAGGGGTGGGCTTCAAAAATTTTAGCAAGGGGTTCTCTGCCTGGTTGCTGGGTGGGCGTGGTCATGGTGGGCGAGGCCTAGTCAGCCTCCTGCACCATGGTGGGGGATGTTTTTGTCCTTCCCGGGCTTTGGAGGTTTTCTTTGAGCCTCTGGGAGGGCGAAAATGGGCTCCAGAGGCCCTCTGGAGGCCACAAACAGACTCATTTCTGGTCTTCCTGAACTTTTGGTAGGCCCGTTTTTCGCCCTCCCCGAGCCTCCGTGCGCACTCTGCAATTACCTGCATCCAAACAGGCCTTGTGGGGACTCCTGGGAGGGGCGGGAGGGGCGGGGCCAGCCAGGAGTGGGATTTGGGGGTTCTCCGAACTGCACAGAATCTTAGCTAGAGGTTCTCCCGAACCTCTACGAACCCCCAACAGCCCACCCCTGGTATTATGTCATAAAATACTTTCTAATAATTTTAGTATGACATAGTTTAGTATAAAATGTTTTATAAAATTTACCAAATTTTCAATTCCACAGGAATCATGGGGCTCGGATTTTGGATGTATTCTGTAACTTAGCCTCCTTGGTTCAAAAATTGTTGCCCTGCAATGCACCATTTCAACCAGTTAAAAGTTACAGAGTTTCAGTATTATATAGATTATGCTAATATGTTGGGGCATTCAGGTGATATAATCTTTTATTCATTATCCTATGTTTTATGTCCTTTCTTTTTTGTTAGGGATAATCCATTTAGACAGAATCTTTGAAGTTTGGTAATTCTATGGCATTATGCTTCTAAAGGTTTCTGGGGTTTTTTTTGTTGGGAGGGAATTCAGCACCTAGAATGTCCACTGCTTTAGTTTCCCCCCTTTTTTACAGCAGAATATCAAAATATTACAACTGTATAATTTGGAGATTTCTGCATCTTGCTTATATTTATTTTACTTTTTGATTCGGTATGTTACCAACATTGACTAGCCCATATATAAAAGCAAGACATTTATGATCTATGACTAGAAATCGTGTTATGCATTGAAACAATAAAAAATAATATATCTGCAAACAAAAAATAAACTTTATAATAGTATTCCCATGTACATATATGGCAACATTTATTTTAAGGACGAGAAAGAGATGTTTTAAACAGTTGCCAAATTGCTGATCTCTAATGTTAGCACCATTATGCATTAGGAACAGTTCATTTATGTAAGTTATTAGTTTGGTTTAGACAACAAATTCTATTAATGTTTATATTCATATGATACTTTATTTCAATGTTATATGAGAGGAACTTTGTGAGAGGTATGGAACAGCTCGAATATTTTGAAGTTCCAGAATTGCTATTTATTCATTAATTTATAGAGCAACTGTTTCAGGTACATGCTATATTACAGAAAATCACTGATCTTTACATGCGTGCTTACACTGATATCTTATTGACAAATAAGATGTGAAAATGGAAGTCACTCTAAAACATGGAATTAATTGCAGTGGTACTGGAATGCAAAGTCACTTGCTGGAAATGTTATCTTATCTCATACAGTGCAGAGTTCGTTTTCTTTCTCTTCACAGTGTCTCATGTTCTGTTAATGCTGCATGACTCAAACCCTTTCCAGTTTGTGGATTTCTAGCTGAGAACCAATTTCCCAGTGGTGACATTCAAATTTCCCCCTACCAGTTCTGTGGGCATGGCTTGGTGGGAGTTCCTGTGACTGAGTGGGCGTAGCCAACTCAATGTCACTCACGGCCATGCCCACTCAGTCACATGACACCCCCCCATCAAGCCACACCCACAGAACCCGGTAGGAAAAAATATGTGTATGAGTATGAGAAGGGCTCATAGTAAATGCTTAGTGAATGCTTCTCCCTCCATTCACAACAGAGCTGCTGCTCCCTTTATGGTCTCCCCCAGCTCCCTCCTTCCCGGGGACTACCTTAAAGGGACAGGCTGCAACAGCTCCGTTATGAATGGAGGAATAATAGTTTGGATTCTCTCTGCACAAAATTCAACATTAAATGCAGCAGAGAGAATCCGAACTTTTCTCCCTCCATTCACAGTGGAGCTGCTGCAGGCTGTCCCTTTAAGGTAGTCACCGGGAGGGAGGGAGGGAGCAGTGGGTGGGCGGATCGAGCGGCCGGAAGGGCCGAGTGAGCTGCCGGAAGAGGTAAGTGGTGACCGGATGACTGTGGGAGGGGCCAACCAGGGGTGATTTTTACCAGTTCAGCGAACTGATTTAAATTGTCCCTACCGGTTCACCCGAGCTGGTCCAATCTGGTTGAATTTCACCCCTGCAATTGCCACATTTCACTAATCTGCCCTTCTTTTTTTTCAAAGCAATAGCATCACTTATATCAGCCAGAATTCTCAACCAATCCCTCAAGTCCTTTACCCACACCTTCTAGATTTCTTCTAGCCACAAAATATTACTGCTTTATTTGCAACTGTGATTCACACCTAATTAAATAGGTTCAACAGTCACCTTAATTGCCTTTCAATTGTTTATAAAAACAATACTATTTATAGTAGAAAGTATGAACTGATTAAGGGAAATCACCTAATTTCTTTTTCATAGCATGTCCTGTGAACATGGAATTGTAGATTTCTAAATAATATCATTCTAAGAAATATTAAGAACTACAATTTCTCTCTTTTTACACTAGAATCTTAAGAATGCCAAAAAGTTAAGTAAACAACATGGAGAAAAATATTTGGAGAAATTTCCTTTGTTATCAAGGCTCACCTATACTTGCTCGAACTCTTTAATTACAGATGCTTCTCACAACCACTTGTTCAGTGATCAGAGTTATGATGGTGCTGAAAAACCAGATTAAACTATAACTTTTTCCTCAAAACCAAATAAAAATGCTATCCCTCAGTCCTTGAGCTTGCAGGAAACAATACTAATATAAAATTTGCTGCCTATACTGGTAAATTTTATCCTACCACAGGCATGATACAAGCAAATGGTACTCTCCTTATTTACACATACAAGTTTATGAAGGACAGGGATTGGTGGATTCTCTTGGCTTTCTTTTACTCTCATTAATTACTCATTAATTTAGGTTAGGTTGGGTAACAGTAAAAGTGATGGCTAAGGTAGAGACAATTTTTGACAGCTAGACTGGCAACAGTTGACATCAGAGAGAGTTGCACCCTGAAGCAGCAAAGAATTAGTTGGCTTGTTACCTTCCACTTCACTGTATAGGTTCCTCCCTCCTGCTAACCAGGTGCTATTTAGATTGATTTCTTAAAGCCTCTTGACCTGGGAATCAGCTTGGAAATCTAGCAGATATAGGACAGAGGTTGGTTTGAAAGGATCAGACTTTTTCTATGCCCAAAACAAGGGGATCCATTCTGATAGAAAGATACGTCTAGATCTGAATGTACTTTGGGAGGAGCCTTAAGATGATCTATGGTAGATTACTGGTTGGTATCTCACAACTTGTTCTCTTCCTTTGTGAATATTTATTTATTTATTATTTATTATATTTGGGTTGAACTGTATATAATAATTGGTTTCCACCAGTTTTGCGTGTGTTGCTTCCAAATGAAAATTGTAGGAGAAGAGAGGAAAGTTAAATAATATTAGAGAGCAGAGATACCACTGTCCACTCACCACCAGATGGGATTCCTAACTGGCTGACCAACCACACTCAACGTGTAGTCATAATAGAACTGCATCTACATGCAGTTGGAGTGGGGTACTCCAAGGCTCTGTCTTAGCCCCAGTACTCTTCAGTATCTTCATCAATGATTCAGATGTGGGGATAGATGGAGAACTCATCAAATCAGGAGATGACACCAAGCTGGCAGGAATAACAAATACTCCAGAAGATAGGCTTAAGATATACAAGGATTTTGACAGATTTGAACACAGGGCCCTTTCTAACAAAATGAGATTCAATGGTGAAAAAAGTAAGGTTCTACATTTAGGCAAGAAAAACCATATACACAGGTATAGTATAGGTGGTACCTGGCTCAATAATATTAACTGAGAGAGGGACAATCACTTATCTATCAGCCAGCAGTGTGATGCAGCTGCCAAAAAATCCAATGCAGTCCTAGGCTGCATTAACAGAGGGATAGAATCAAGATCATGCAAAATGTTAATACCATTTTATAATGCTTTAGTAAGACCACATTTGGAATATTGCATCCAGTTTTGGCCACCATGATATAAAAAAGAAGTTGAAAAAAGAGAATAGAGAAAGAGTACAGAGAAGAGCTACAAAGATGATTACAGGATTGGAAACTAAAACGTATGAAGGATGGTTGCAGGAATTGGGTATGTCTAGTTTAATGAAAAGAAGGACTAGGAGAGACATGATAGCAGTGTTCCAATATCTAAGGGGCTGCTACAAAGAAGAGGAAGTCAACCAAGGTAGGACAAGAAGCAATGGATGGAAAGTAATCAAGGAGAGAAGTACCATAATCTAGAACTAAGGAGAAATTTCCTGGCAGTTAGAACAATTAATCAGTGGAATGACTTGCCTCCAGAAGTTGTGGGTGCTCCAACAACTGGAGGTTTTTAAGAAGAGATTGGACAATGATTTGTCTGAAGTGGTGTAGGGTTTCCTGCCTGAGCACGGGGTTGGACTATAAAATCTCAAAGGTCCCTTCCAACTCTGTTATCCGATTCTGTTATTCTGTTATTTAAATGGAGCTAAAGATGCACCAAAGACTACAGAAACTGACCAGGAGATAACATGATTAAGAAACAACTTGACATCAACTGACTATATTGGACAAGACTAAATAGGGAAATAGATGCAGAGATGCTGATGTCTAGTCTATCAACAGAATGATAAGAGAAATTTAAAATGTGTACTTACTTCCATTGACTGTCAGTATAAAGGGAAATGCTAATACTGGTACAGCTAAGGATATCTTAAGGCTGGCAATCAAATAAAGGCAATGTCATCAAGACACATTGCTTAATGCACTGTAAGCTGCCCTGAGTCTCTGGAGAAGGGCGGCATATAAATCAAATTTTTAAAAAAAGGTTATTGGGTGATGTTTGTGCTGCAGTTAAAGACAAGTGGGGAAAGGTTCTGGAGCCTTCTATGCTAGATTGCAACTGCAAAAGCATAGATCAGAAACTATGAGTCAGAGCTCAAATGTACTTCTGTGGCATCAACCCCATTGAAATAGGGATTTGGCAATAGGAGAGAATTTGAAGATCAAAGCTTATGCCCTCTCTTCTTCCTTATATGTGTGCCGGGAAACCGGGACATACACAGTCTCAAAGTACAATGTGGAACTGCTCCCACTGGAGGGCACTGCTTCCTAGGAAATGAAGATTACAGCTCAGCATCTTGATGAAATTAATAGGAGGAGGCAAGGTAATATAATTGACAGATCCCTGGAGAGCTCATTCCTATATTTTATTTATAGCTTCTCAGATGGCTTGGCCCTGCCAGTTCCTTCTGATTGGTACTGGGGTTATTGAAACAAGTGACTCCATTTTCTGGACCTTTAACTCGTTCTCTTTTGTTGAAAGCAGTTCTGACCAGAAATGACTCTCAAACATTTGAATCTCAGTCTTCACTTGCTTGCTCTTTGACCCCATTCCACTATCAAGAACTTCACTCCAACTCAGCTGCATTTATGTGCACTTATGTGTAAAGATTTGTGGCTTGGTTTATAGCAGGGATGCTTTCACTCTCTCTTGGTTTCAGCAATGAACCGATTCAACACAATGCCTCTAGCTGAAAAGGTGTGGCAAAAGAAATCAAAGTTACATTTCCACCTGGGAAGAAAATGCAGAGTGCCACATTCCTCCCACTCCCTAATGGTTCTGTCATTTAAATAATGCCTTGTTATTTGTTTATATGTTCATATGAGACTTCTCAGGTTTAATTAGGCTTTTGGTGTAGGAAATGTGTTGGTTTTATTTCATCAATTTCTTAGGTTCTGTTTACAAACATTTCAGCAAAAACATGAAATGTTTCCTGAACATTTCTTAAGTCTTAAGTCTTACAGAACCCAGCTGAAGTTATTTCTGGATGAATAAGGTTATGCTATATCTAGTGAAGTGCCCAGACATAAGCCACATACCTTACTATGTGTAAGAAGGCTGTTGAGATTTTTATACAAAGAGCTTTGCTTCAAAAAAAAAAAGAGAGAGGTTCAAACAAAATTCCCTTTGAATACGCCTTGTGAAGCCAAAGAGCAGCAGCCTCCCTTCTAAAGCAAAAAGCCACGGCATTTTTCACTTTGCATCGCCAGGGGCAGAGGTCTCCTTTGCAGCTTCCTCTGCAGGCAGAAAGCCTCTCCTGCCTTTTGCAAGTGAGCGAAGAGACTGTGAGATGATCAAAAGCACTTCCTTGAGGTGAATCAAAGTCATCTCATACAAACCTAATATGTCATATCACAAAGCAGCACGCTGAGATGGTGTGATAGCTTGGATAATCAGTGGGGGAACTTAGATTCAAATCTAGCAGAATGGAATATATGTACTGTACCGATTCTGTCTAGATCAGTTGTTCCCAACCATTTTTTGGCCATGCCCCACCTAAGCATCTCTAAAATCCTGGTGCCCCCCCTCCCCCCTGTGACACATAATTCTTACTTTACTCAAAAAGTGAACTCTACTCATGCAGATGAAGTCTAAAAGTCCATTAACTTGGTTTAAACAAGGTTCAAATTGCCCCCCATTTAAATCAAATTGCCCCCCTGTGGGCAATTGGGAACCACTGGTCTAGATATATGGAGAATAGGTTTCAAATCTGTGCAATATTTACTGGGGCTTTGAACAGTTTACTCCACTCACACCAAATGTATTTCATATGGTGTTTTCTTGTAGGTCTCCAAATTTTTTGTTGCTCCTGGCAGCCATTTTAAGACCCCGATGTTAAAAGACCCTGGAGTTGGACTTTGAGATTCAGCTTTAGATAAAATTAACTAGAGAGACTCATCATCTTCATAGCATACAAAGCTTTTTCTTGTCAAGCAGACACACTCAGATTTCTGAAATGAGTTTTTGTTTTTGGACTTTGCTTGAAGGCTACACTCATGGCTATTTATTTAACTTACTTGACTTTAAAGGCACTGCCTGAGTCAACATCACAGCAGGATTTAGACATTATTGTGGCAGCTGCCAGAGAATTTGTTCATGATTGATCCCAATCTAGATGATTTCCCGTCATTTTGTGATTTTAGTACAGTCACATAAATATACTGTTTTATATGGTGCCCTGGGGATTTCAATATCTTAATAGTCCTACACAAAAAGTTGTTACATTTGTTACGAAGAACACAAATGGTGTTTCTGAGATAAGATAGAAGAATCACGTAGGGAATTTCTTGTAATATGCAAAGGAATTTTTCTCACTGAGGGCTTCGGCCTTCTGGAACAACTTGTCCCCTGATGTCAGGTTGGCCCCAACCCTCCTATCCATTTGTAAGGGTCTAAAGATGTGGCTCTTCCAGTTGGCTTGGGGCACCAATGGGGGAACAGCACAGTAGTGGTGGTTGATCGAGTAACAACAGATCCCACCTCCTCACATTCCGCCTCTTTCCCCCCCCCCGCACATGCCTTTAGATTTTAATGTTTGATTTTAATTTATTTATGTATTAATATATATGTATAGACATATTTTAATTACCCCATATTTTAATGATAAGATGGGAAGCCAATAAATTTTATTAAAAATAAACAGACAACTAAATAAATGAATAAATTTATCCTGCTCCTTTTATTTTTGGCTAACTTATAGACCTATGAAGGAATTTGACAAAAGGAACAGCAATTGACATTCAAAATTACTCCTAGAATATATTTAACTGACCGGATCCGGCACTAGGAATAGGTGAGATAATTTTTTAAAAAGTATACAGGTAGACCTTGATTTATGACCACAATTGGAACCAGAATTTCTGTTGCTAGGCAAGGCAGTTATTAAATGAATTTTGATTGATTTTACAACCTTTTTGTGCTGAATTGTTAAATGAATCATTGCAGTTGTTAAGAGAATCATGTGGTCATTAAATGAATCCAACTTCTCCCATTGACTTTGTTTATTGGAAGTCAGCTGGGAAGGTCACCAAATGGTGATCACATGATCCTGGGACACTATAACTGTCATAAACACATGCCAGTAGCCAAGCACTCAGATTTTGATCATGTGATCCTGGAGATGTTATGATGGTTGTTAGGTGTAAAGACCATCCTAAATATTTTTTTTCAATGCTGTTATAATTCAGATAGTCACTAAATGAATGGTTGTAAGTTAAGGCCTACTTGTACTGTACATAGTAGATTTCTTTTATTATTAGAAAACCAAATCAGTCTATTTTTTACATCTAACCCAGAGGCTTTATTCCTAAAAAAAAATCTCATGCAGAGATATATTTTCCTCCTCACATTTATTCCACTACACTTGTATCTTGAACTTTTGTCTAGCTTTGTCCTTTTTGGAGTGTGGTGCGGTGTTGACTGTCATTGTGTCCTCGTCACTTTGTATTTGGATGACTTCAATGAACTTTATTTGGAGCTATCTTTGAAGGCTGTTTAGGAATTGTAGTTAATTCAAAATGTATCTGTCCACTTGCTGACTTGTGGCAGTCATTTCAGCAGAATAACATCTATAACTGCAGACTAAATAGGTTTCTGAATACATTTCAAAGTGCTGATAAGACTTTTATGGCTCAGGTCCTTGTTATCTTCGGGTCTACAGTAAGTAGAATCTACCCATCCTGTATGTTCGGTCTGACACTGTCCACTTCTGATTTTGTCTACCTGAGATGTTGTATGGGCTGGGGACTGCGAAGCAGGACTTTTTAGTGGCTTCACCACTCTTATGGAACAGCCTTTCTTCTGAGGTCAGACTGAACCTCTGTCTGCTGCCTTTCAGAGATGGAGACAATTATCTTCTGCTGAACTTCTGGATTATAAATTCCAAGACTTGGTAACTGGTATTCGACTTTGTGCGCTCTTGTTTATGGTTTTATTTGGGAATTGTACATTTTTATTGTATATAATTTATTATAAAAATATATATGCTTTAATTGTTTGTTTGTTTTTATGGTTGCACTATGACGCAGTGCTTAAGGCAGAGGTCTTCAAACTTGGCAGCTTTTTTTTATTCTTTTTAATTGAATTTTTCAAAATACATAAACAAAAACAAAAAAACCATAAATAAACATTACCCAGTGTATAATACAAAAACAAGGGAAAGAGAGGAGTTCATATCTTTGTTGTCAGTTCCTCCAAAAGTCTCTTTGAGTAGGTACTGGTGTCGTCTCTTCCAAATATTCAATTGCACTGTCCACAAATGGTTGCAAACTTGGCAGCTTTAAGACTTGTGGACTTCAATTCACAGAATTAATTTTGGCTGGAGAATTCTGGAAGTTGAAGTCCACAAGTCTTAAAGCTGCCAAATTTGGGGACCCCTGGCTTAAGGCATCAGGCTAGAAACTGGGCGATTGAGTTCTACTCCTGCCTTAGGCACAAAGCCAGCTGAGTGTCCTTGGACCAGTCACTTTCTCTCAGTCCTCGGAAGGAGGCAATGGCAAATCACTTCTGAAAAACCTTGCCAAGAAAACTGCAGGGATTTGTTCAGGCAGTCTCCAAGAATCAGACATGACTGAACGGAAAAGGAGGGGGAGAAAAAACCAAACTATTCAAAGTCTATGCCTGGAGTAGCATCTCCATTCTGTGAAATAAATAAAATAATGATGCTTCTTTAGGACTAAAGTACTCCTTAAATATGAGAAATCATAGCTATGCTTACATGCACAATATTTTTACATAATTCTTGCATTTGATGCTGAGTGGGAAGGGAAAAAGACAACCTTGTGCGCTCTAAGCAATCTGACTATTTTTGTTTGTGCATAATAATTGCTCAAATAATTAACATACATGGAACAAGAGAAATATTCTATATAATGCTAGATAATTTATCAACTAAATATCATAGCCTGCTTGGAATCTTAAGAAGGAGACCAACAATGAACAATAAAGTTCCAGAGATGCTGGACAAACCACAGTTTTAAGGAGTTGCAGGCAGAGGATGCTATGTCGGCTGGTGACCAGAAGACACAGCTGCCCCCAGGCTCTGAAAACGAGGCATCTGAGCTGCCACCTCCTCCCAGTGCAAGGGTCTGTCATATAGAGAGGACAGCAGTACTTTGCAATGCTCTTCACTAGAAAGGACACTTTCCTTCCAAAACAGCAACACCAGAGTTGCTTCTATTTAAGAAGAGTGGCGAGTTCAAACCTCTCTATAGGCAATAACCCTTCATTTACCCAGACTCTAGGTGCCTTGACTCCGAACTTTGTAAAACTTTGTAACTTTGGCTCTGGACTTGCACTTAATGACTCTTCCATAATATTTGGACTTTTGGACTTTGCTTTACATGCCTGCTGTTTTGCCAAAGGAACGTTCTCAAGGCAAGCTTGCTGGACTTTGGGGGAACCTGTTTTCTGTACTGTGTGAGTGTGTATGTGTGTGTTCACAATTTCCACTCACTTTTTCTTTGCTGCTTGTTCATTTGCTTCATAAACTTCTCAGTAAAGTTTGCAACCATTTTTTATTTGTTCTTGTAGGTGCATGGCCCGAGACTGGACACTTAGGGCAGCTATTTTCATCCCTGTAGATTTTCCAGGTTCTTTATCAAGTATCTTTGGAAGACATTCCCCTCTGACTTTAAAATAAAGTAGAAATGTATTTATTGAACCTGGGACTTTCTGCATTAAAACCCATGCTCTGCCACTGAGGTCCAAAACATCTGAGAGGTTTTTGATTAAGAATGTTCTCTTCCATTATAACATAACTTTTTGGTTAGGTAGAATTTGCTGAACAGATCTCTCTGTCATATTCTGTATGCTCCATTTTAATGTGGTGCTTTTGAGCGATATGTCATCCCCAAACAATTTTACAGAATAAATGGCTATAGGTACCAGATGCTGTATATTGAACACTCAAGTCTTAGTAATTGCTCTAGCTACTTCAGTACTTAAGCTGAAGATGCAGGGTGTGTATAATTTCCTATTATAATAACGGAATGAACACTTCTGCTGATGTGAATCTACCGGTATATAGTAGCTATAGAACTGAATCAGGTTATCAAATTGATACCTAAGGCTAAAGAAAAACAGGAGGATGAATGCTTGCAATTATTAATCAGTACTTCTACTGATCTCCAGTAGTAGCTTACCAATGTGCAGATCAAAGAGAAAATAGGGGATATTGTGCTTTGATTTTTGTTTGCATGAATGGAAACAACTTCCTGTGTTCTAAATCATAAGAAGAAAACATGTAAAGATGAGAAAGGGATGATTTCACGCCGTTCTTGAAATAGTTCAGGTAATATGTAGGCTTGGAACTTAACCTTTCCTCTTGCATTCCTGGGATATATTGGTAAACCTGCATATTTTTCATAAATATATGGATGTAACTGCAACCAAAATTAATATAATGAAATCAGATGGGAAAAGAAACACAATATAGAACAGGTCTGTCAAACTGGTAGCCTGCGGGCCGGGTTCGCCACACACAGGCCACGCCCATCCCGGCTCTGCAAAGGCAAAAAAGATCGTGATACGTCACGATACATCATATGATGCGATCGAATTTGACACTTGTGATATAGAAGGTGAAGTAATCTGGCTGTGACATCTATCATCCCATTGGGCTGATTGGCTAATCTGGCTGACCAGGCAAATGTCCTCTTTCTCCTTCACTGCTCCATGGATCTTCCTCCCAAAGCTGTGCAGTTGGTGGAAGAGGATGACTATACTGATAGAAGGAGTCCACTATTGCTCAGTCAAGGAATATAATATGCTGGCAATTTAAATTAGAGGCAAGACTATACATGTAGAACAATTCAGCCAAAGTCCAGTTCTTTATTTGCTTACACCCAATAGACAGAATCTTGCCAGACAAAACACTTACTGCTGTTCTGTCACCTTATGGATATACCCTGGGAGATTCTAGGGAGTGACTGCCCTTACTCTCTTCCTTTGTCTCCTATCTAGCTCTAAACTGTCTACCTCTCGTCTCCTTCCTTTCTGGACCGGGCTCCCTCCTTCCTGGGAAACTGCCATTTCACTGTAGTCCATCACACCAGCTCTCTCTTTTTGGGCACCATCTCTCATATCAGTGAAAGAGCTAAGATCAGGTTTCCCACTACAGGGATCAAGGATGTTATTATCACATATTGTAGTGGGTGGAGAAGAAACAAACAAAGCCGACTTCAAGAAAACAATTGTTATTCATTCTTTAGTTACCTGAGGAGACTATCTTATGAGCCATAGATAGATGCATATCAAGATGAGGAGGCAAACCAAAAAATATTTGAAGAGTAGAAGTCTAAACTTGAACGAAGAGAACCATGCACAAACTGGAAGTTGTCTATATTATGTGAGTTTGGTTTATAACGGATGTTAATTTACTTCAGCTTTGAAATTATTATATTTAGGGGTTAAGTAAGATTTAGAGGTTAAGAGCTGGAAATTCAAAAGCACGTACTGTAATAAGATCAAGAGTTCTTTGTCGGTGACTGAAAATAACAATAGGATTGTTAACTCTGGTGGATCAAAATTACAGTTGCATAGAGAACTGCAGCCTTGGCTGATCCTTCTTGTGGTTCTGCTGGTAGGATAAAGGATATCGTTTTTGAATACTGAAAAAAAGTTTTATTTATTTATTAATTTATATTTCCTATTTCTTAATCACCCACCTCCCTCAGAGGGGGACTGTTGTTGCAAAGAAGTCTACAGAACACAAGGAAGAGGTATTTAGATTGAATGCTATAGGGAGAGAGGTAAAAATAGCGAACAAACCTACCAATAAAATAGAAGAAATATATGAGAAGGGTATCCCATGCATGTCCTTGCATGAATGTACCTCTACATTCATAGGTAGAAGCAAATTGTCTTCTGAGTGTTCATGTCATGTGACATTGTCATATTTTTAAGCCAATTTTCATAACCAAAGCCTAGAAACTTTCTTTCAAAGTGATGGATATCAGGATGATAAATTCAACACCTAAGATTTAATTCCATGCTTGACTTGTTTAAATTCTGTAAATAACAGAAAAAGTCCTGAATTAAGGAAATGGGGGTGATGCTCGCTTGGTTCTTTAAATACCTGTACAAGCAATACAATAATGGGGTTTGTGCAGGTTCTACTTACCTTTACTACCGGTTCGCAACAGGAGCGTGCACGCTTCTGCACATGTGCAGATCGTCAATTATGACATCTGGGCGGGTGGGTGGAGCTTCCTGCCACTTTTACTACCATTTCTAAAGAACCGGACCGAACCGGGAGCAACCCACCATTGGGTTTGTATCATACAGTTCAGAGCATAAGGAGCCTCCCAGGTGAAAAACTCCAGTGTACTTCATAACCCTTAACTCACTGTAAACTGGAATTATTCAAATGCAGCAGCTGAGGGTAGATTTTGAGCACATACACACAGTTCAAACAGATCAAAAGTTAAGGAGAGAAGAGACCGAACGGGAAGATAAAAGATGAATAAATGATGAAGAGAAGGGAGATGAGAGACGGGAGGGACAGAGATCCTGTTTACAAGGGGCTGAATCAATTGTGGAATTTTAATCTGAGCCCTGATATTGATTGGTGGGAGATGCAGCAGAAAACTGCAGTGCTATTAATACAGAGAACACACTGCAATTTATCAGTGTCAGACAGAGAATTCAACCGGCTGCTTTAATCCTTATGTTTTCTGAGGTTTTTTTCATTACTAAATCTGCAAATAAAAGGGATGCTCATGTGATCCATGCTGGAGACCATTACAGAAAAGAAGTGGTGATATTTCTGTATTTCAGAATGTTATAATCGTACTATGCCCGCGCTAATGATGTCTTACTGTGGAAATGTTGAATATTATACATAATACTCGATAGAGAGCTTTGACTTAGGCATGATGACAATTAATGCTTCCTGTATTTTTTTTCCCTACCAGTTCTTGTTCAATTTGCAGAAAGACAATTTGCTTTGGAGAGGAGAGTTTTGGAGAAATAACAGGTGTGTGTGTGAGACAGTCTGGTGTTTCCCATGGCTCTCTAGCATCCAGTCACTTATGTATCCAGCCAGACACATTACATTTTTTTAGCTAATAAACTGGAAGGTGAGCATGAGGGTGATAACACAAGTTCTCAACTTTCTCATAGGAAAGGGGGGCTCTTGCTGACTGTCAAGAAGGAGGAGACAGGCTGAGATTTGAAACAAAAGATTTTATGGAAGGAGCGTGGAGAGATGGAAGTGTAATGGCTGGCAAGCCAAGACTAACCTCAACAGTTTTGGTTGTTAAATAGGTTGTTAAATAGGTATTGCTTCCAGGAGAGCCTGGAGCATATCTTTGAAATGATTATGAGTGGGCAGGGATGTACAATGGGCAAGGGTTCACATTGAAGATAGACCACTGCTAAGTGATACGATTGTTAAGTGAATCATATCTGATTTTAATACCTTTATTACTAAATTGGAATTACATGGGAAAAATGAAATTCAATGTAGAGAAAAGTGAAGACTTACACTTAGGCAAAAGAAACCATATAGACTGGGTGAAACCAGGCTTAATAGCAGTAACTGTGAATGGGATCTTGTAGTCTTACTGGACAATCAATTAAATATGAGCCAACAGTGTATTGTGGCAGCCAAAAAAGCCAATGCAATCCTAAACTGCATTAACAGAGGGATACAATCAAGATCAAGTGAGGTACTAATACCACTCTATAAAGTGGTAAGACCACACCTAGAATACTGCATCCAGTTTTGGTCACCGCACTATAAAAAAGATGTTGAGACTCTAGAAAGAGTGCAGAGAAGAGCAACCAAGATGATTAGATGGACTAGATTAGGGACCTGGAGGCTAAAACATATGAGGAACTGGGCATGGCTAGTCTAGTGAAGAGAAGGACCAAGGGAGACATGATAGTAATGTTCCAATATTTGAGAGGTTGCTACAGAGAGGAGGGGGTCAAGCTATTTTCCAAAGCACCTGAAGGCCAAACAAGGAATAATGGATGGAAACTGAACAAGGAGAGATTCAACCTGGAAATAAGGAGAAATTTTCTGACAGTGAGAGCAATCAACCAATGGACCAGCTTGCCTTCAGAAGCTGTGGGAGTTTAATTACTGGAGGCTTTCAAGAAGAGACTGGACTGCCATCTGTCAGAAATGGTGTAGTGTCTCCTGCTTGGGGGGGGGGCGGTTGGACTAGATGATCTACAGTGTCCCTTCCAATTCTGTTAATCTGTTAAAGTATAAATTGTAAGTGTGAGGATTGGTCATAAGCCATACTTTTCAACGCCATAATGAATGTTTGCATGTTGAGGATTACCTGTATCTGTATCTATAATGATTACTTATCTCCTGCAGTCTCTTGTCTCAGCTGGGCTTATTTCTGTTATCTAAAGCCAGTTTAGCCAGGATGGGGATCAGAAAGGATGGCCATGTCGAAAAGAGCAACAAAGTCAGAAGAAATGTTTTACAATCCTTGTTTGTTATTTCAATCACAACTTCTCCTGTTCACAAAGGAACAGAGTCATATTGAAAGATACTGGTCTGCTACAGGGGTGGGTTCTACTTACCTTTACTACCAGTTTGCATCGTGCCCGCGCATGCGCATACGCAGATCACTTATGATGACGTCCGGGCCAGTGGGCGGAGCCTCCCGCCAGTTTTACTACTGGTTCTTGTGAACTGGTCTGAACCGGGGGCAACCCATCCAATTTACATCTGATCCGAGTGAAGAGGAGAACATACATTTTAGTAGTTTATGGTCAATACATTGTATTTATTTTGCTTTTCATCAGTCATCCGTTTGAAAACTTTTTGGCTTAAAAGATAATAGAATTCAGATTTTTCAGTCTAAGTCTGAAGCCAAGTGGACTATCAACATCCTGTATTGAAGAAATAAAGAGGTTTTACTGAAAGTATAAATAATGTGACTTTTGTACATCGAGTCAATGTGCTTTTGAATATATATGAAAGAAATGGAGAAAAACACAGAAACATGCTCTTGAATTTTGAGCTCTGATCATCTGATAATCGTTGAATCTAGTGTGAAATTTCTGTTTACATAAAATCTTCAATATAATTTTTTCATATAGTCTAAGACTTATTGTTCTTTACTTGAAATTATTATGTTATTAAATGTGAATGTTACACCTTTAGAAAAGATCACAGGGCTGCAGTAGATGCACAACAGCTGAGCAGCAAAGCTTTACACAAGGCCAGTCAGTTTTGCAGCAGGTCAATTCTTATTTTTTAAACGGCTATAACACTCCTAAACCATATCCCAGTGATAGGTTTGCATTCAGATCTCAACAGGAAAAGCAGTGAGCAGCACCTCCCATTTCAAACGTCTTGTTGGTAACATGATTGAAGTACTGGTCTCCATAGCTATGCTGCAGTCATCTGCAACATGGATCTTTTGTGTACACTTTGAGGGCTGTTGAGCATTTGATGCTGAATGTTCGAAGAAGTGAACTGCTTATGCTTATGGCTTTCAATAGAATTTGTTAGAAAAGGTGCTGCCATTCTCCTCCTGACTTTTGTGTATACACAAACATGTCCACAATAGTTCATGCGGAGGTCTTTGTTTATATGGGTTTTTTTGTGAAGATTGGCTCTTGGTGAGATCACCAGTATAACTACAAGAAAGTGGAACTGTTCCCAGCTCCTCCTGATGTAAATATATTATCTTCCAAATACTTCTGTACAGGTAGTCCTCAACTTCAACCACAATTGGGACCAGACGTACCATTGCTAGGTAAAGCAGTTGTTAAGTGAGTCATGCATAATTTTACCTTTTTTTTGGCCACAGTTGTTAAGTGAATCACTATAATTGTTAGGTGAATCATGTGGGTGTTAAATGAATCCAGCTTCTCCCATTGACTTTACTTGTTGGAAGCTGGCTGGGAAGGTCACAAATGATGATCACACACTTGGGAACTCTAACTGTGATGACTCCCCTGGATGCTTCCCCAGATGCCTTTCTAGATGTCAGTTCAGAGGAGAATGAACCAGTCCCAGGCACATCAGGAGGGGAGTTGGTCAGTGGCTCCAAGCAGCCATCTGAGAGTGATTTGGCTGAAGCACAGCTGCAGCAGGACAGCTGTGAGGCTTCAGGTGAGCAAAGCACACAGTTGCAGCTGTACCTGATCTAAGAACCTGTAGGCTAGAGAAAAGGCAGGAGCAACGAAGGTCAGCCTGATTACTCGTGAGGAGGTAGCCTCACCCCTCTTGATGGGCTTGCACAAGAAACTGGCTATTGAGCACAGCAGACAGATGGAGGCAATCCTGGGAACAATGTGTTCATTTCCTTGTTCTGTGTTCTTGCCTTGAACTTCAGATCGTGTCTCTTCAGCTGTGGCCTTGCCTTTGTCTTGCTTGCCTTTGCCTGTGGACTTGCCTTGTCTTGTGGACTTGCCTTTGTCTTGGGAACTTGATTTTGCCTAGTGTACTGGAGTCGCCTTTGCCTTGAGGACTAGTGTTGGCTTCATTTGAGTAGCCTGTGGAACACATTGGGGCTGAGCTGGTGCCAGCACAGGGAATTGCTGGGGAATACCAATTCAGGCTCTGAAGTCTTAATAAGGACTCCTTACACTTGTGGTGTGTGTATGTGTGAGCGGGACAGCATAGTCATCCTCGTAAATACATGCTGGTTGCCAAAATTGATCACATGACTGTGGGGATGCTCCAACAGCTGTAAGTCTGAGGACCAGTCATTAGTCACTGTTTCCACTGCCTTTGTAACTTTAGATGGTTGCTAAATGAATAATTGTTATAACCATGACTATCTTGGATTTCAACTTCAGATCTATATTCTACTAAAACTCTTATTTCTGTTTGCCTGTAACCTTCAATGAGTGAAATCGGAAGGTATAGGGCAAGGCTGTCAAACTCCTGGCTCATGGGCCGGATGCGTCACGCACTGGCTACACCCATACCCGGTTTAGCGAAGGGGAAAAAAAGTCCCAATATGTCACGTGACAACATTGGGATGATGCACCCCTGGTATAGGGCAACAATTATTGAACCAAGATAAATGGGCTAACCTACAAAATGCTGGGATCCTGATTGCTGTAGGAATGAAATTTGGGAAAGTTGTGCCTGTTTCGGCGTCACCATGTCTTCCAACTACGCTCTCCAGAAAGTCATACATTGTATGGTACAAGGGAAGATGGGAGGGGTGTAGCCTCACCCTCTTTCCTGACTCCCTCTGGCCCCTCCACCCAATCATCTGGCAGCTAGGTCTGATCTGCAAGCTTTGGAATCAAGGCTGAAATCTGAAATATTTTAGCAGCAGAGGGTGGAGGGAAGAAAAGGGAATGAGTAGGATATTTACTGGTAAGGTAGGGAGTGTGGGGGGGGGGGAGAGGCATTGGTAGTGAATGGTTTTCTTCCCAGAAGCTTGGGAACATGTCAGAATGGGGAGCAGCAGTATAATTTTCCTTGCAGTCTGTGACTACTTTTGTTCCCTCTCCCCACTTCAAAGTTTGTTTCACAGGTCATCCAAGAAGGAGGATTGATTTCTGACTGTCCCTGCCAGCTTCCCACAACCAAAGTCAATGGGGAAGCCATTAGGAAGTCTGCTTCTCTCTTTGGGCAAGGAAAACATATGGATCCTATTAAATTAGTTTTCCTTAATTTTCTTTGGAATATTGTCCATGGTTCATGTCCACAAATATTAAGCAATGTTAATTTAAAAAAGAAAAGGTTAGTCAATGATCTAAACATGAGTTGAGCTATTTAAAAGATAATAGTTGTATAAATATCTATTCCAAAATAATTTTTAGAAGTTGTTTTGCAGTAGCAAAAGACAATAGTATAGACCTAAATTTGCTTAGGAAAAATTTATCTGTATGAGATTCTATCCAAAGCAAAGTGAGGCCATCATATTAACAGTCTACCAGCCAGGAAATAATGTGTCTTTCTCTTCTGGAAAATAGATACATAGAAAATATATCTATAGAGTTATTTTATTAAGAACACGATGCTTAGTTGCATGGTTCACAGGCTATGGGTTGATTCTGTTATCTGAATATATAAAATTGCCTTAGTTAGAGTTAAAATACTTTTGAAATGAGTTTTATTAATTAGCAAGCTAAATTGGTTTGGCAAAATATACTACTATACTGAATGTTCAATATCTTTGTCCTCTTTTAGAGACCTAGATATCAACATAGTGTAAACTGTCCAGAGAAAATATGGTTCTGAAAAGTAGCACACAAATTTTTATAATAAAAGAAAATTTTAATTCATTTGCAAAGAGTTGATGGTTAAAGTAATCCTTTGTGATTGTGAGTAATTTTTACATAACATTCAGGTTTTTTTTTTGAGAAAAACCTATTGCACATCAGATGTTACTGAGCCAGAACGTCTATGACAAGAAATAAATGGCACAGCCAAGTTTATTGTCTTACAGAACATCAAAAGGCACAATATTTCCCACTTACACTTAAATGTAAATTGTTTAGGTTTCCTGATGCGTTGAACCATTCTGTGCTTTTTTTAGACTATATTTTCCAGGATTTCTCATCATTGGTTGGGCTAGCTGGGAATCCAGAGAGCTGAATTACAGCAACAACAGGAGTGCCACATACGTCTTAACCTTGTTCTTGGTTTCCTGCTCATGCTTTGTCATGCTGTGGTGTTGAAAAGGTAACATTCTTTAAAAGTAGGTTTTATTTTTTAAGACTTGGTTTTTTATGTTTGAATCCTGTTTCCAGGGTCAGCAGAAAATGACACAGAACTAAGAACTTTGTTGGGATTCAGACTGCCTTATGATACTGTAATTCAGTTTAAAGTGACTTTGTAGATGAAGCAAAAGGCAGTTGAAATGATGTTGGCTTGTATTTTGCGGAGAAGTGTGAAAAAGAGCTACCTGGTCATAAAATAGAAAGAAATACAGATCCAGATGGATGACAAGGGAAAGCCAAGACGCCAGCCTCAAGGCTAAGTCTGGCTGATGACATTATTACTGATATTGAGTCAGGGGCTTTTCCTGTCTGTGCTATGTAATTAATTATTTATGTTTATTGATATCAATCTATTGTCAGGGCCTTCAGTCAGTTTCGCTTGGAGTCCAATAATGTTAATAATGAAACTTTGTTTCAGGTCTCCATGCTTCACTTTGTATTATAGCGGATCACTTTCCCCCACAAAACGTATTTATTATGGTTTGTCACACAGTCAACCAGATGTTCAGACTGGATTTGCCATTTGGCATAAAAGTTGAACCAATAAATAAATTTTTATACCCCCCCCCCTGGAGTCTTTCCCAAGGACCTGGGATAGGTAGATATTGATGTTTGACTGTATAAGGGGAATCATTGCAGGATGTAGGCTGTTCCAAGTAAAGCTGCCTTTTGCAATTAAGTGATGGTGAATTTGTCATTGACAAGTGGTGCTTCCAGTTGTTTTGGGATTGCACCCAAGGCATCTATTACTATTAGTACTACTTCTGCTTTCTTTTGCCATAGTCGTTCTATTTTATTTGCATCTAGTTTGTCTTCTCCAGTTCTTTCTCTTCTCTTCTGCTGTCTTCAGATACTGCCATGTTCCTTAACCAGACTGTTTTTGTCTTTCTTATTGACAGTTAGTTATTATGGTCCATCGCACAGTCAGCCAGATGTTCAGACTGGAATTGTCATTTTTCTCCATCTATTGAGTCCTTCCGAAAGACCTTGGCTAGGCAGATGTTTATGTTTGATGGTGTTAAAGTATCCTCACAGGATATAAGCTGTTTTGAGTAAAGCTATCTTTATTTTTGCATTTGATTGATAGTGAATTGTTGTTGATGATGCTGTTCAAGTGATGCTCCAGTTGTTTTGGGATTGTACCCAAGGTGCCCATTATATTGGTATTACCTTTGCTTTCTTTTGCCACAGGTGTTCTACTTCTGTTTTTTGCCCGCTTCGCCATTTGAAGCAACTCTGGCTTAGATTTGGTCCATTATGGATGATATGAATGTTTAGATCCTCCAAACGTTATATTATCACAGGATCTGAAAAAAAACCTGTAAATGTAGTTAAAGAAAAGTGTCCAGGGATATCTTAAAGAGTTACCTGAAAGATTGCAATTAAGATCACCATAAAAATATTTTCTCTGGATAGGTCACAATTAGAGAAAGGGCATATTTAGTGCACACTTATGAAATTGCTTATTAAGAAAGGGGTACTCAGTACCTTCTTTTTTAAGATGTCAGGTGAACTCCATCTTATAATATTCTCTTTGGCTTTTTATGATGTTGTTTCTTTAAATGTTTGTCGTGATGTACAAGTGGCTTTTTAAAAAACACTGACTCTAGATTTGTATTTCTTATTGATTGTAGACAGCTTACTTTTTCTGTATTCTTAATATTTTCATAATTTATCATGTTTTTCTACTTTGAACTGCTCTTTAAACTTTGGTAAATAAATCAGCATAAAAATAATCATCATAAACAAAATTAAATGTTGATTTCAGAAAACCTTCATGAAATTGAATATAGATAGAAACATTGGCTATAAGAAGATACCCGTTCGCATCTCTGGTTTGTTCAGAATGGATACTTTGATAGTATGAATTTATGCTCTGAAAATATTATAATTTGCAAAATGAATCTATTAGTGGAAACTTATATTCTCTGACAGGCAGAGAAATATATTTCTCTGCCTGTCAGAGAAAAGTGAACCATTCCAGTTAATTGTACTTTATTGCTTTTACATATTTTACCAGGTATCTAGACTACTAGGAAAACTGGATTTCAACCATGGCAAAACAGCTTCCATTATTCACCTCCACTTGAATCCTGTCTTCTTGGACATTTTTCCACAGAAGAATAGAAGGAAGAACAAACCTTCACTTCAAACTACCAAATAAAGTCATATAAACAAGGACCAAATGATATTTTTTTAAAAAAAAACTTTATTTCATGTACCAGGATTTTTTTAAATTTTTCCTCTTTTTAAAATTTTTCTTTTTAACAGTCTGAAAAAAAATAATAAAATAAAGAAAATGGAGATTTGTGTTGAATTGGTTTGAGATGAACATAAGCAATACCCTTGGGAGAAAAACAAAACCTTCACCAGTCCCAATCTTCCCTCTTCTCTCTCTCTCTCCCTCTGTCTCTCTCTCTGTCTCTCTCTCTCATCTGATACACATTTATATGCTCATTCGCAAATGCACAAATATTCATTCAACGGTATTCTATTAGAAATACTCAAGAACATCACAGTAGCAAAGTCCTTGATAACAATTTTGGGATTTCAATCAAAATACTGTCCTCTGCTTATGCTGGAGTACAGGAAACCAGTTTTTTAACTCATTTCTTGGGCTTTGGGTATTAGCTTATTTAACTCCTCCCAACTCTTTCATTGTTGATGGGCAGGCTGAGGCTTGGGCTATAGTTGCAGATTTAGACACTCAGTACTGAATGGGAGACCCCATACTGATTACTAACAATACTGTGTCTCGGTATTTTTTTTCAACTTGTTCTTGTCCAGTTATTTTGGGATTGTATTGAATGAGTTATCAGCTAATGCCTGGGGAAGAACTGATCCTGCTATTGTCTCACTGTTTCATATATTGCTCCTCATCCTACCCTGAGTGGGACTCCATTTTTCTATCTAAGAGAATAAACTTAGGAGGAAGCAGCATTAAACTGGGTGGGTAGAGGTTTTTCTCTGACCCTATATAGATCCCAGCAGGTACAGAGTAGCTATGGGTGTGAAGGCTCTTTGAGTTTGAAGCAGCACCAGCATGAGCAGGAAAAATCAAGCAGAAACCTAAACCTAACTGGATATAATGGCTGGGTCAGGTTTACTTAACCCCCAATCTTCTTTCAAGGCAACACAAAAGGCTCAGATATTGCAAGACCACAGAGAATTAATTCCATATATTTTTGTCTGAAGCTCGATCTGCATCTTAAAGCTAACTTAATGCCACCAGCGGTATAACTACATCTCTGTTTTGACCCAAGACTTCATTAGATACTACACTCTTGATCCCTCAGCTGCTGTGGCACCAGATGTTCTTAACAAGTTTCATGGTTATTTAGATGGTTGCTGTGGGCATGTTATGCTTGAAATCTAAGAGGGATTGAGGGTGAGGAAGGAAAGATGTCCTTTTTTGGGCTGTTAGGCAGTAGGAGAAGCAATGACATGATTTATGAGGAAGAAATCAGATACTTGAAAAGGAAAGCTAGTATCACTACTGCCCCACAAAGTTTTCTTCAATTGTATGACCTCCAGATATGTCAACTTTTACTCTCAGACTGTTTAACAATGGCCACCTGGAGGACCTTCGGATTGTAAAGTTGCCTTGCAGAGTTTATGTTCCCATCCTGGGTCAAATATAGAAAGTTATTTCTGAAGTGAGCAATTTGGAGAATTTAGCATCCACACCTAGCAGCAAAGTATAGAGATAGGAAGCTCATTTTTCATCTGTCTAACTAAGAATGTTTAATAGATATTTTAATCTCTTTATTTTTCTCCTTTTCTTAGTTTTTGCTAAGATTATACAAGACATATAAGACATGTCTTCACCTGGCAGTAGGAACTTGCCAACATCAGTTTCTTACTTACTAGTAAAGTCAAAGGAACTCCTTTCACATAAGAGTCTAGCCTCTGGGATAAAGTTTTCGATATTTCTTTAAGGCCATAAACAAGGCAGGGTACCAGTAAAGGAATGGAGACCTGGCCTTGGAAATTAGCAAACCAATTAAGGGGGACTTTCGGAAAAGCTTACATAGTATTGAGAAAGAGGAAAGAAAGAAACTCAAAATAACTCCACCTTGATTTTGTTTGGCATACGTTTGGACAGAAAGAACCCCTCACAAATTTCCAAGATTCTATTATTCTATTCTACAGTGATAGAGAACATTTTTGGAATCCCTGCCATGCTGTTTCTTGACTTGACCTACCTCAAACAGCTGACATCATCAGATCTGAGGTGCAAAAATCTGGACAATGTCTAGATGCAACAAAGAGATGCAAATATACTTAGTGCTTTGTTGTAGTATGGTAGCCCTAAAATAAGGAAGGGTCTTGGTAGGTATTCTGTACCTTTTTTCCTTTAACTTTTTCCCCTTCCTTTCTATCTTACTGCATTTTCTAGAGGTTCCTTTCCTAACATCATCTGGCTAACCTCTGTGATAGAACATACACTATGATCCCCGCTTTCTTCCTGTCAGATACATCTTCAGTGAGAGAAGGACCAGGTAGATCCCTTCTCAAATTCTGTCGAAACCTATAGAGCTGCCAGATTCCATGTTTGGGGCACTTCAGCTGTTCTTTCTTTAAACCAGAGAAAAAAAATTAAGAAGTTGCAGTTTCTTCCAAATGTGCTACAGAGGTGGGAAAAGCTGCACTTACCAAATATTTCCTCTTCTGAATGATTTTTAAAAGCTCATTTAAAAGATAAACTGTCCCATACTACATATGGCAACACCATAAGTAGGCCTCAGAGAAAGGCAGGGACTGGCTAGCACTAGCAACAGAAGGAAACCAGGGCATATTTCTTTTAGTGTTATGGATTTGGCACCAGAGCTGAATTTCAGCCAATGACAGCCTGTTCAGTGTACATGAGAGGAAGTCCAATGGTTTTGGCAAGATTGATCCACAAAGCAGAAAAGCTACCGATGTAAATGAAGCTGAGGTCAGTGAGCAAATAGTAGCTACTTCGCCTAGCATCTTTCTAAAGCCTGCAAATGACCACAAGGCAGGGGTGTCCACAGAGTTTGGTCAAAAAAAAGTCAAAATAGCAGAGTTCTGCCTGCTTTTATATACAACGCACATTTTAAAAAAGGGTGGTGCTTTGATCACACCATTGCAGCCACCATCCTGACATTTATTTATTTTTTTTTTACCATGCCCCATGGATATCCCTGCTACAGGGGGAGAACAACCTCTAGATATTTTTATCAGTTTTTCTAAACCAAATGATAGTGGCCTCATTCTCTCCATGGGGAGATTGTTTTCTTAGTCCATAATTCTCATGACTGGCAAGGGAAGTGGGGAGGGAGGGAATGCTATTAATGTCAAACAACAGGTCAAGTACTGGGTATCTTTTTTTAAAAAAAGTGCTGTTGATTTTCTTCTAAGATTTTAGTTTTCATAGTTTTCAAGTTGGAAAAAGATGAAAATAAAAATACTATCTCACTTTCTGGCAAGTAAATCCCCTCATTATATTTACATTTATTTATAGCTGTTTTATTTTAAAAAATGCCACTTTATATTAAGCTTTTTTTCTTTGTTGCAATGTCCTGGTTAACCCCAGAATAGTTGTAGGCTAATGAGGCTGAGCTGTTTAGCTTTAACTTCCTGAGACCTGGAGATTAGCACACTGGCACTAACCTTGCAAATCCCCAAGGACAAAGAAGGTGACTGTTAAGCTCTATGGAGCAACAAGGACACGTTGAATCCCCAGTCATTCCTGGGGTGGCGGGTTCAAAAAAACTAGGTAGGCCCCAATGCATGTACAAATAGGGTAGACACCAAAGTCACTGCATTTTATTTCTGGCTGGAGATTGCCAGGGACTTGCAAATTCACAATGGGCTAAAAATGAAAATAAAAATAAACTTAAGAAATTAAAGAGTAGTTCTTCCCCCCTCCCCTCCCTCCAATCCAAAGAGCTGCCTCCTCTTTTCCCCACTTGTTTTTTTAAAATTATTATTATTATTTTTTTTATTTCTTGGTTCCTTTTTTTAAATCTGCTTTTATTAAATGTTAAAATAATGGTACATGGGAAATCATGCATTTTCTTTTAAATTTATTTTCTATTTTTTATATTTTTAAATTTCTTTCTCTTGATTTTTTTATTTTTTATTTTTTTTCCTTTTTTTAAAACTTTTTTTTCTTTCTTTTTGGATGTTTCACTTAAGTTTGTTTGTTGTTGTTGTTTTTTTGCTTTTGGAAGGTTCCTATGGTTGCTTTCTTCTTGCCCCTACAGGCCCTCCCCACTGTTCCTCCCTCCTGCACCCAAGTCCTTCTCCCACCTTCCCTGTCCCCCAGTTTCAGCCCCTCGTGATAGCTTCATACAGGAGTGGTCCGGCGGTTGGCTGTGTTAGTGTGGATAGAGTCTTTGTTTTCTTTCTGGATACAGTTGTGTACCTGGAGGAAGCTGTTATCCCTGTCTGAATTGTAGGTGGCTGTGGGGGTAGTAGCAGCCTTCAGGGGGTCCCTGGTCAGGGTATACATCGAGATTTCCGTGGATGGGAGGGTGTTGAACCCTTTGATCCCAACAGGAGAGGCATCCCTGGAGTGTGAAGGCTCAGTGGAACGGGAACTGGAGCGACTGCGTCTCTGATAGCGGTAGCGGTAGCTGGGTATGCGGGTGATGGCAGAGGACTGGAGGTAGTCCGTGGTGTGAGTGCTGGCACGCAGCTGTTTGTGCCGGTCAATGAACATGTGTACAGCCAGCACTCCAACCATCTCAGCTATAATGAAGGACAAGGCCCCAAAGTAGAAGGACCATCCGTAAGAGTAACTGTTCTTCTTGGAGTCACTTTTTGAGGGGTCTCCAGCATTGGCTGATATGTACACAATGATGCCAATTATATTACTCAGACCTGTGGACAAAGAGTAGGAGAAAAAAGTTATAAAATGTCTCTTATGCATACCTAATATAATTAGAAGAGGCATTGTAATCAAAAGGGACTATTCTGTTGCTACTGAGATATTTTGATCTTTTTCCCACTAGGATCAATGACATGGCCAGTTTGAAACGCTTAATAGTACAGGACAGACATTGAAAGATAGTATTTGGGGATTTATCTGAGATTCTGAATGTTCCAATACTGTATTATTCACGTCACAATGACACTTTCTGACTCAAATTCCTTTTGAAAAACTTTTTAGAGCAGCCTTCCCCAACCTGATATTCTCCAAACACGTTGGACTTCAAATTGTACAATCCTTAGCCAGCACAGCTAGGAAGTTCAGTTCTGCTTAATATTAACAATTAAAATCCTTACTTTGGACCACAAAAATATAGAATGGCAGCAGAGGAA
Organism: Ptyas mucosa; assembly: GCA_012654045.1. Lineage (NCBI taxonomy): Eukaryota > Metazoa > Chordata > Lepidosauria > Squamata > Colubridae > Ptyas > Ptyas mucosa. The sequence continues at coordinate 4,706,912 of WNWU01013802.1, forward strand.
ACACAACACAATTCTAGCAAATATGTGAATATGTGTGTGTGTTATCCTAGACTAGTAATTGCCTCCACCATTTGTTGACATTGCTTTCTCTCTCTATAGCTTTAAATTGATGCTTTAGACAGGTTGCAAGCTTACTTATTAATATATAGAAAAATATGTTTTGAGATATTTGTTTTCTAAGAATAAAGCTCAGGCAATACATTACAGACGGAATGAGCTCTGAAATTTATTTATTTATTTATTTATTTATTTATTTATTTATTTATTTTAATTTGATTTATATGCCGCCCTTCTCCGGAGACTCAGGGCGGCTTACAATGCGCTAAGCAATAGCCTTCATACTTTTGTATATTTATACAAAGTCAGCTTATTGCCCCCACAAACTGGGTCCTCAATTTACCTCCCTTAGAAAGGATGGAAGGCTGAGTCAACCTTGAGCCTTGGTGAGATTCGAACCTGCAATAATTGCAGGCAGCTGATGTTAATAACAGGGCTTTAGACCACTGTACTATCCAAGGCTCTTGGATGGTCAGCATTCCTATTATTTGCCTATCAGTAATACATCTGTATCCAAAATTATCCTTGCCTACTGTATATTATTATAAGTACTATCCTAGTATGTTCAGCCATATAAAATATTATTCAAATATTTTTGTACTCTTGTACTGATTTCTTATATGCTTTTTTGCACCAACCTAACACAGACATTGCCATATCCATAGTATAATATTCACCAACTTGAATTCCTTAACAACTATTTGGAGATACATTTCATTGTATGTTGGAGAACTATTTGGGGGTTTTTTTAGGTTCTGTGTTTAAAACAGAATTGTATTTTTTTTTTGTCCAAAGAATCCTATTATGATTTGTTGGAATCTCAAGACAGAGGTTCAAATTCTTTCCTGATGAAATCATTATTAGGATGTCATTTGACTAAACAAACAGCTTTACCCTGTTTTGGCAGTTTTCGTGAGTTTGGAGTTGAAGGGATAAAAAACAGAGACCTTCTACTTCTAGAGTTTGGTTAGAGGGTATATTGCAGTGCCTCCGCTTTGTTGATGTCTGTTGTTAAATTGAAATTTATTAGACCTAAATTTTGCCACCTTGGAAATTTATGCTAATGGGCATTGAATAAAATATTGCTATTTGGACAGCATTAATCTTTAACAAACTAAAATATAAAGAAAGTGAAACAACTGCTGAATTACACCTCAACTTGGCATACCTTACTAGGACTGCAAAACTCTGGACAGCCACCAGATGGCAGCCAACATTAAGATTTTCTGTGTCTCTGCTGTCATTTAGTCATAATCTGGTTTTGGAGGCCGTAGAAGACCTAATCTTAGAGTTATCATGAGCCTACATGTACAAAATCTGAGCCCTTTATGTGAGAGGAGATACAACATGGACTCTGAACAATTGACAGACGGTGTACAGTTTCTAACTAAGCTAAGGCTGATATGAATATTGAAAGAATGATTTGCCTGCTATGTTTGTGGGCATTTTTAATTCAAACTCCCAAAGTTGGTTGCATTTTAGACCCTGATCCTGGAGAGATCACCGCGAGATCCTGGATGTCTCATAGAAATCAGATGCGCCAAAGTACTGCATGAAAGCCCCATGCAGAACATTGATATAATTTAACCAATAGCGGAAGTAGGAAGGAATGGACAAGTATGGAGAATCATCACACATATTGAACTAGACCCATCATTGACCTTAAAACAAGAGGTCCCTGATGGATCGGGCCAAAGATTTATCTAATCCAGCATTCTCTTCGGATTGTGGTCAGGCAAATATCTCCAGGAAACCCCTATAAGGAGAATGTGAAGGTGATAACTGCCCCCTACTATGTGGAGTGTATGCATAATATTACAGGCATTCTGGGGAAAAAAATTAATAATCCACTTTCATCACTAGATGCTGCCACAATCAACATATGAACAGAATAATTCTAAACAAGAGACAAATGCCACAAATAGAGAGACAGGCTCTTTAAAAAGCCCACATACACACTCCAACATTTTCATTGCTTAAAAGAGGATGTTACAAAGCTGGACTTTTACATGAAGGGTATATATCTTAGACCTTATTTTTGCCTAGTTCACTCTGAGGTGAAAACCTGTGTTTAAATTGTACCACTTCTTATTGCAGCCAGGGTTCACATGATCAAATGTTCCTCCATTAAAAAAAATTAAACACGCTTCTGTATCTAGAAATATTTACACCTAGAAAAGAAGATGATTGGAAGAAAGGTTAAGCTAGAAATTTTCTTCCTGGCATCTGATTTTTCCCAAGACTCCTTCAGCCTGTAATGTTGGCCAAAGAGAAACTATTATGGAGGGATTGTACTTCACTTGAAAGAGCAGGCAGTCCTCGACCTCCAATTGTGTCTGGATTTGCAAATAATGTCTGTACCAAGGACTGGATTTGCAAAATTATGCCTAATGCACTAGCTGCAATTCTTCCTGAGCCGCTTAGATCCGGCAATAGTTACCTGTCCCTTTGTTACATCATAGTTAAAGTACTGTAACTTGTTTCATATGTGGCAGTCTTAAAGCTGTTCTTTGAACAGAAAGGCAACGTATATGTCATCAGGTAAATACAAAATTAATTTTAACTTGTGCAAAATGCAGCTGCTATGTGGCTTAACATTTCAAAATACCAGGGTAATGTTATGCCTGTCCTAAACATACCTCCCAGTTGTTTTCTAAGTGTAACTTAGAAAGTTATATTTTATGTTGTTGACTATAGGATATAGGAGCTTAGATTCTCTTATCTGAATAACTTTCTATTTGTGTAGATATTAATTTGGCTGCTAAAGAAAGACAGCCTTAAACATGTTCCTGATTTAAGAAACTTATAGGCCCCCCGAGGGGGTCTTCTGCATTTTCCCAAGCTATTATACAAGCTGTTTTAGGAAATGCATTTTGGAAAATGAATGAACCCTTTGTCTTCAGCCAGGATCTTCTAATTGGTTGGGGATGACTTTAGCTATTAGGTCATCCTACCTAACTTAAATGGATTTCTAATGTACATACAGTTTTGTTGTTGTCTGTCAGCCGCCTTGAGCTTCTATGAATGGAAAGGCTAGATTCAAATTGAAACGATAAACAAATATCTACTGTTTGATATGGAGGGATTTTTTTTACTATTTATTTTGGTATGGAAGAAATTCAATCCTGTGAGTCTTCACCTGCATGCTGCAGTGGTAAAGCCCAAACATAGGCTTATTCGTTCAATAGTAAACAGGCATAGGAGGCCAAATAAAATTTCTTCATTTTTCTGTGCTGCTCTTTCTTAAACAACCTACCAGTAGCAAACAGGGCCTAATGTACAAAAAAACTTTGGGTGTTGAGATGCTCTTTTCTTCTGGTGAAAGATTATCCATATCGCCATCCAATCTATGGTCAAAGAAAAGATGAAAAGTCTTCTACTAGGGCAGTGCTTCTCAACCTTGGCAACTCTAAGATATACAGTCTTCAAGATTGAGAAACATTACACTAGGGGTAAAAAAAAAAAGAGGCAGCAATTAAGTTTCTCTGTTGTGGCCAACAGAGTGGTTTCTCTGTATAAAGTACCATATTTGGCACATGCCTAAACAGACTTGCCGCTTCCTTCCTGGAGCAAAAAGGACATGTTCAGCCTAGGAAAGCACTGATAGGGAACTATTAGGAGAATGGGAATAGGAGGACACATGTCTGATGTTCTTTGCCAAATATGTAGGTTGTCATCCAGGATCTTGGGTTTGCTTTCATTAGTGTTACTTTTAACAGTTACGAAATCATGTTACAAACAATGCACTTGAAAAAAAAATCTTGTCTGAATACAATGTATGCAAGGCAGCTGAATTCTCTCTGAAATTTTAGAGGCACTGTATTGCATTGCCAGGGTCAAACTAAGTATGACAGCAGAATGTCTATTTGTTTAGACATGATTGGAGAAGCCCAAGTTTCATGGAAGGAGAGATTTCAAGTGAAGGTAGAACCACATCTCAGGATTTCCAAATGAGGGTAGAAGAATCTGATTTTTAGAGCAAAAGAGCAGGTGAATATGTGAGATATATGCTCAACCTGCCCTCAGCATATATTAAAAACATTGTGGATACAATATTGTTCATCATGCTATTGCTTGGTGTGACTTTAGTTTGTTTATTTTTTTCCTTCCAATGAACTCCAGAACAGAACTGAATCTGGCTGGGTGTTTGTGGGGGCGGGGAAGTAATGAAAAATTCCAGTGAAGAAAATAGAGGGCACTAGTCATATCCATGTGTTGCTCTATGATTCGATCTCCTATTCCCAGCTCTATGCACAAGTGAGACAGACACAAGTTTAAACAAATTATTCTTCCACTGTCAAATCTAGTTGGACTTCCCCTAAAATAGGTTGCAATTCTGAAACATGGAATGCAACTGCAATGCATTCTTCCTCTCCTGCAATCACTTAGAGTAAAACATCTCCTTTTGTATTTTGCATGATTTAATTCAGATGAGGAAATGAATAATTGTGATTGGAGTTGGGAAATATTAGCATTCCCAGTCTTTTTCTTTTCATAATGTTCCATCCCAATGCTCTGGGAGCCGGTTGTTCCCTTTACCTCCCAACACATTGGGTCCCTCCCTCCTTTTTGATTTTTGTGATTTTATCCCTGTGCAGAGAGGCAGCCCACTGGTCCCTCAGCCCTTTTACCTGCAGACACGAAGAAAATGCCGGCACTAAGGATGATGTTATGTCGGGTTTTGTAGAACTCGCTGGCTGCAATGCAGAGTCCACCCATAAAAAGCAGAATCACACTCAGGATCGGAAAAATACTAGAGGCTCTTACAGCCCCTGTAAGCAAAGAAAACCAGAGGGGTGGGGGAAGGTAAGGGAGGGGGGAGGATGACAGCAAGTGTGGAAGACAAGGAGAGAAGGGAAGACATGCAGTTGGGGAGGGGAATTAAGGAAGAGTGTGGAAGATTGGTGAGGAGTGCAGCAAGGTGGAACAAAAAAGACACAGCAAAGAAGCACAGGAATTGGAAGGCCAGTGATAAGGAAAGAGAAAGAGGAGGAGAATGAAACAGAGCATCAACAGAAGAAGAAAGCTGTTACAAATGAACTATCAACATATTGGATATTAGAAGAGAGCAGTGTACTTAGAGCTGGGGACAGTCAAATGGCGTCTGGTAACCAAAACAAAAACAAAAACAAAAGCACAGTGCCATCCCTTTGAACATACAGAAACTCTAAAGGCCAGAAAATTAAAACGATGCCATGTACTATTCAGCATATTGTTGACAAATTGCAACCAGCAGGAGATGTCCTGAAAATAAACACAGATATTGTGCAGAAGTGGGCATGGAAGACTCTCCAGATGGACCCAGTCCTTGCTCACAGGCAGGCCTGCACACAGACACATGGTGGTGGGGTGGGGAGCAGAGGAGGTTTTTATCATTCAGGATTTGTGCCTCACGTATGGAATCTTATGAAGATTCCATTTTTCCCAGTTCCCCTTTTTTTGGCTTTGTTTCTTTCCACAAAAAAAAATGCATTAAGGAGGAAGAGAGGGAATTGCTGCCCGATTGCCTTTCAGCTGCTAACACTTGACGCTCACTCCCCAGAAGCACATTATGCTTTGGAAATGTGTACATGTATTGCAAATTAATGAAGGCTCTTACAGTTGTTTGTATTAATTTACTATATTTACCCCAAAGGAAGATGACGACTGATTTAAGGCTTCCTCCAAAAATAAAATTAGACAGGAAAATATGTCTTTCAACTGCTGGTGTATTATCACTTTCCCTGGAAATCTAAGATGACCTTCTCCTTTTAAAGGTAAATTATTTGGGCAAATTTTAACTTCCTTCCATATACTACTTCACTCTTCACAGAGCCTAGCCAGTAGATGGCAGTAGCATGCAGGTACATAAATGCACATAGACATAATGATTTTCAGATTAAGCATTATGGAGAATGGGGAGCTCTTGCAAAAAATGTGTGTGACTAGTGTGACTTTTTTCTAGGAAACATTAAAGCACTCTCTCATGCACAGTTGTAAACTTGTACATATATAAAATCTGACTCATCTAGGGTCGCACACACGTACAGTATATTAGATGATTAAAAGATAAACATGCACGTTATAGGGTGTCTGTATAATAGATTCAGTATTGTTTATTTCCAGTGTAAAACATAGCAGCATCTAAGTCAGCCTTCCTCAGCTTGCTGGCTTCCCTAAACCTGCTGTTCTCTAAGCCTATGCTGGCTGGAAATTATGAAAGCTGAAGAGCAATCTGAATGAAGAGTACCCGGTTGGGATAGACTGGTATAAGTTATTCATATTAGAATAATCAGAAATACACTTTGAAAGTGTGGATAAAATCCATCGATTTACAATTCTTTCACCATGGGATGGCCTTAGCTACATTAAAATGTATAATCAAAACGTAACAAAATGTAATATATTGTTAGTTGTCTTGAGTGCTTAACTAGATGAAGCATATATTTATCTTTTTAAAAGATTAAAAAAAAATCTTTACCTAGGGACAGGGAATAAATAGCCCCACCAAGATTTTTAACGCATCTGATTTCTCTTCATAAATCTGTATGTTCCTTTGTATCCAGTCTTCCATCCCCATTAACTCCTGCAAATCTATAGGAAAACTTTGCAAGATGCAATAGCAAGACATGTGTCATGACAAAGAAGTTCACAGGAGACCTTTGGCCCAAGGAACTAATTAATAGCAACTTTCTTTCTTGAAAGAGCCATGTGATTCTAAACTGAACTGTCAAGTTTGGCTAGTGGTTGGGTTATACAACACAGTAACTTAAGCCTCAATTAACAAAATCTGGCTGTTGATTTTACATAACATCACATACCTCAACAAACCTTACGGCTTAATGTAATGGCTCAGTTCATACGTGTTAAAACAAAGGTTGCGATTCCCACAACATGCTGGATGACAAAGTCCCCAACCCAGTTTTAAACTAATTTAGTATATTGTTTAAATCCAATTAACGAAAGCTATTAGCACATATTATTAGGTCATACCCTTACTGTAACAAGAGTGATATGGGTGTTGAAGCAGGATGATCTGAGTCAGTGGTGGGATTCAAGGTTTTTTACTACCGGTTCTGTGGGCGTGGCATGGCTTGGTGGGCATGGCAGGGAAAGGATATTGTAAAATCTCCATTCCCTCCCCACTCCAGGGGAAGGTTACTGCAAAATCCCCATTTCCTCCCAATCAGCTGGGATTAGGGAGGCAGAGAATAGATGGGGGCGGGGCCAGTCAGAGGTGGTTTTTACTGGTTCTCCGAACTATTCAAAATATCCACTACCGGTTCTCCAGAACTGGTCAGAACCTGCTGAATACCACCTCTGAACTGTGTGGTATTCTATCAGGGGAGCTTTATTTCCAGTTGTCCCTGCACTGAATGCTCTCTGGGCTGAATGCAAACAAGAAATGTGACTGCTAATGGGAAACCATCAATGAGTGGTTAGTCATGCAGACTGTGACTGGATGGGGAGCTGAAGCCCCCACATCTTAACATTGTCAAGATTGGGAAATCTTGGTTTAAACTGATAGTTTTATTTTCACAGTGCCAATTCCCTAGGAATTCTAAGAGGAAACACTTATTTATTTGAAAACAAAATGAACACAACACTGCTGTGATACCTCCATTCTTGGGTCATGATACCTGCTTTATTTGGTGTGAATTTTAGTTCTCATGCTGCTTTGGCCTTTGGTTACCCAGAGGGTGGCACTCACATGCAATGTAATTCTATTTGTCACCAGTTTCTCAGGGGTTTTGCTGAAGAATGCATGAGTCAACAAATGATGGAAAAGGGGAGAAACCTTTAAATTACAACGAGACGCTTACTTAATGTTTAGCACTTACACTCTATGGATATAATACCAAGTTCAGAATTTTTGTGTGGAAATCATGGACATGATTCTATCCCATTCCAGGGAAATTAAAATCCACTGATTTCAAGTCTGTATTAGATAAGTATCTTTGGCCATGTTTCAAAGATGGAACTACGCTTCACTAACGACCTCTAGAAAATACTAATGAGATTTAATACTAAGGAATGTCAGTAATTGCCAGGAGAGGCTCATGATCAAAGGTCTTTTAGAACATAGGTGGATTCTACAATTTCTCTTTTTTCCACACATTTTAATTAGTCCAACACAATTACAATAAAGAATTTTTTACAGTAACATAAGGCTTTTTCTGGACCCATTTCGACTGGCCAGAAAAGAGCCATTTCATGAAAAAGCAAGCTGGTTACTGCAAACTAAGCTTAATTTGCATGATTTATTGCTGTTGCAGGGAATAAATTTAATTACAAACACACATATCTACACATCCCATTATTATTATTACCATGTTTTCCTGAAAATAAGACAGGGTCTTATTTTCTTTTGTCCCCCCCAAATAAGGGCTTGGGGTCTTATTATTTTGGGGGTGCAGGAAGCGGTGAGCATGGGACTGGATGTCCTGTCGCTGCCATCACTTCCCCTCTTTGTGCTGGCTGAGTGGCCCAACATGTCCCACCCTCCCCACCCCAATGCAACAGCTGCTTCCCTTCCCCGCCGTCTCTTTATCAAGAGGGGTGGCAGGTGGGGCAGAGGAGAAGCAAGACGTGTGGAGTGAGACCTTTTCGAATCAAACTTCTGGAACTTTTGAGAAGGCTTTCTTTTACAGCATGTTTCCCTGGACACAACGGCGAGGAAAGCGATGGAGCTTGAAAGATAAGACCTGCGTCCCGCTTCTTGCCCGTCCCACCTGCCACCCCCCAAATTGCATCCCTAAAGCGGGAGGGTGGCTAAGCAAAGGGCAGGAGCCCTGTCATGCCTGGCGAGGGGGGGAGAAGAGATGGCAAGGGGAGCCACGTCTCACTCCATGCGTATTGCTTCTCCCCCGCCCCATCTGCCACCCCTCTCAATAAAGAAATGGTGGGGAGGGGAAACAGCTAGGGAAACAGCCATTGGGGTGGGATGTGTTGGGCCACTCGGCCAGCACGAAGAACAGGGAGGAGAGAGCATGTCCCCCCCTTACCCCCCTCTCCGGCCTCGCCTCCTCAACTCATTTTGGTTGTGCAGCAAGCAACCAGAGGAAATGGTGGGACTGGCTGCGCATACATGTAAGTAGTTGGTGGGGGGCTTATTTTGCGGGGGTGGCTTATATTATCGCATGCACTGAAAAGCCCAATTGGGCTTATTATCCGGACATGTCTTATTTTCGGGGAAACCCGGTATTTTGTATGTGTATGTGTATATGCATGTACACATACACACTCACACACACATCCCACTCTATGCAGCTGATAAAATACATTAAAACCATCATAAAAATAACAGATATAAAACATGGAAGCTAAAGCTATGCAATTAGAAAGCCTAGGAAAATAAATATGTTTTGAGTCCCTATCTAAACTGTAGCAAAGAGTGGGCTTAATTTAATCCATAATATAGAATTGTTGCCTTGTAAGGTAGGTAGACAAAATAACATTCTTTGTTATACCATTTACAATTTGCATATTTGTGTGCAGATGATTTACAGAGGCACAGGTGGCTTTGCTGACTGTGGGGTATTGTAGAAAATAATAAATAATGTGGGTTTATTGCAACATGGAGCTGCATATAAATAGTTTACAAGCTTTAGTTATTATAAAATACGATAGCAAGAATATGGAATGTCTGTAATATTTTATCATCAATGCATCATCTTCATTCATTCTAGTTTCATTTCCAGACTCAATTCATAGGTTTGGTTTGGCTGCTGTATTAGGCTAGACTGGAAAGTCAAAAGCACCTTAGAAGGTAACAGTGGCAAACCACTTCCATAAGTCTGGGAAGTCTCGGCTGTTTTTTCTGTCGTTACCCCCTCCTTATGGACCATTCTGCCTGCAGAAGTGAGGTTGAGCACCACTGGTTTGGCCTTCTGGAAAAGTGTGAAGACCTGGTTCTGCCAACTGGCATGGGGATTGAAGAGTGGCATGCATTCCTGGGGGTGCTTGGTGGCTTGAGGGTGCTCCCTCTACCTTTTAATTTGCTTTTTAACTCTGTTTTGAATTGTATTTTGACATTTATATTGAACTGGTTTGAATTGTGTTTCATGGCTTTTATTTGAAAATTTGCCCAGAGTCTTGGACAGTGAGATGGGTGGTATCTAAATTTGATAAATAATAAATAAATACAAGAAAATTAGATAGATCTACTTGCTCATGAAATGACTAGGAGTGGAGCTGACATTGAAGGACACTTTCTATCTGTAGAGTTATCTCTTCCTCTTATCTCCTCCACATATCTTCACATAATGAAATGCAAGAAGGTGTCAGTTATGGTCAAGCACTCATGGGACCCAGTTCCCAGATAAATCCAACTACTGCCTGTCTAGTGTCTTTTTTAGTGAGAGACTTAAATTCTTCTCAGCTCATATTGTCACCTTTTTAAAAACAATGATTATGCTTGTTATTTTGTGGTGCTTTTTAAATAGTTGTGTTTACCTGCTGCTTAATTTTATGTTAAAATGGTTTCTTTCCTAGGGGGAAAATGGAGGGAAAAACCCTTCTTACATTTTGATTTTAGTAGTCAGTAGTTAACATATTTTAATTTGTTTTGCTTTGAGTTGATTGTTTGTGCTTTTCTGGATGTGGCTTTCATTAGATTTTATTTTTTGTGTCATTTATATTTATACAAAGCGCCCTGAGAATAATTTGTTTTAAAGCAAATAATTCATTAATATAAGAATATTATTATTTGGTTAAGATTCAAGGATTATACTCCATCTTCCCTGGATATTTGACATTTATCAAGAAAGCTTCCATTCTTCTGCTGAAATATCAGCTATCGTTTCAGTCTGCTTCTCATATACTGAAAATGAGATGAACACTTGTGAAGTTTGTAGCTGATCTCCTGATACTGTGTAGCTTCAAACTACACAAGTGTTCACCTGTTGTTTTCAATATATGAGGAACAGACAGAATAACTAAACACAAACTATGCAAGCAGCTGAGAACCCCACAAATAATTAATAATTGTTGCTGTTTATTGCACTCTACAAGACTATATATGATTACTCCTACTATTAAAACCATGGAATCTGGCATCGCAGATGTCTCAAGGTCAAACTATGTTCAGGATGTATTTATCTCTTAGGCCCTTCTACAAACGGAAGCCATACTATCTGGGACCAATGTTGCTCTCCAGTGTCTCTAGGACATCAAAAGGTTTGTTTGGAGATTGGGAAAATGGCACAATTAATTTTAGGTAAGCTTCCACTTTTGCAGAAACATTGAAAGATAGACAACTCTTGACTTTCCCACCTAACTATTCCAGAGATTTCCCTTTCTTTTCTACAGGCAAGGTGGATTGGGGTTGATGGCTCAAAAGAGTGGCTTTACTACTCAACATCAGCTGTGGCAAGTGGGCCTTTTCCTAAATTTCCCCTTAATCCAAAAAGCAAACACAACAAAGGGAAAATAAGGATGTGAACAGGCACTTGCAGGACATTATTTTTGGCACTCATATTGCACTGCTGAAAGAAGCATTGGGAGAATAGAGCACTGGAAGACACTCAATTCTGGCTCTGGACCTGTGACAGAGAGGTTGCCAACTGTGTGGAAATGCTTTTAGTGGAGAGACAAAAGGGGAAGGGCCATAGCTTACTGACAGAATCCATGCTTTCAAAGACAATTTGCCTAAGCCTTGTCCTCCGCAGGTGCACTGGGTAAAAATTTCCAGAATTTCAGCTACAAATCATGGGTTAATACAATGTGTGAACCCAGGCAATTACTGGACTAGGTAAATAGTTTGAATGAATGAACAAATTCATATGCTCAATATTTTGGCTACATGAAAGGTTAAAATATAATTTTTCTATAACAATTGCTGTCAAACTTATAGTTTTATATTGCTGATGATTGATTATACATTGTACATTTCTGCAGCCCGGGAGACTTGATCCAATAGTATTTTACCACTTCCCAAATGTATAAACAGGATCATGGCAATATAATGACCCCCAGAAGGAAGCAAAGCAAACCTGCAGATGAGATTTACCTTCTATTTAAAGAAAAATATGTGAATACATTTGGAACTCAAATTTACTGCAGCTTTCTCTAACCTGACATACACAAGTATGTCAACTTGAACCAAGGGCTCAAATGCTACCATATCATCCCCAGCCAAGCCGGCTATGCTGGCTAAGAAACAAAATGGAGCTGAAGATTTTCCACACAGAAGAAAGCTAGATTCAAGAGTTATGATTGGGACTGGAAAAAATTAGGTTAGAGTCCTAACCTAATTAGAAGTATACTTGACTAGTCATGCAACTGATTAGATTAGGCTGTGATGGGATTGGATGATTTGCAATTCCAAGTTATATTGTGGGAACTCGTTATTCTGTTATTATTTAGCATGTTGAATAAACCAGGCCATCAGATTAAGCCATAATATTGATAATTTGGATTCATCAGGATATCCTTCTAACCTCAGAGGAAAGACACGGTATTAAAAGGATACAGTGTAATAAATAGGGTACACAATACGTGCTAAAGAGGAGAAATATTCTCACTGAACACTTTTTGTTATCTTCAGCCTTTCACAATGTGTCCTCAGCTGTTCTAGCTTTAAGATTTCAGTCTATTGCCAATTTATGTTTTTGCTTACAGATAATCTCTTATGCCTCATGAAAAATCTTGGAGATGACCTGATGAAGGAGTGGCATTTTTCGTGTTCCTGTTGTCTGGTTAATGCTCTGCATTAACTGTTCATTGCTGTTCATGGGCAGTTTGGTTTGGGCTGCAGAAGAATCCAGATATCTATTCTGTGGTGATACCTACTTGAATGATGCCTGACCTCTTTTGTTTATTTGTTTGGTGTTTGTTTTTTTGCAATTCATATTCAGACATTACTTAAGTTCCTTATATACACTAGTATACTGGTCTTCTGGAAGACCACTAGCCTTTTTATTACACATGTTTAGTGGTCTTTCAAAAAGTAGTCAGTAAAACGATGAGCTGTCAGTCAATTTAAACTGGAAAAAAGGTATTGCTTCTGTCCCAAATGAGGTTTCTACTAGAGAGTTTCAGCCTCATAAATTGGTGACTTCTTTTTTGTTGACAATTGATTTGGAGTGGAGTAGAGAGAAAACCAAAGGACTGTATGGATCCCTGGGTTGCCCCTGTTTGGTGGGTTGCCCCCGTTTCGGACTAGTTCGCAAGAACTGGTAGTAAAACTGTCGGGAGGCCCTGCCAACCGCCCTGGATGTCATCATCGGTGATCTGCGCATGCGCAGAAGCAAGGCGTGCACGTGAGCTAAGCCAGCGCCCACATGCGATCCGTTGCGAACTGGTAGTAAAGGTAAGTAGAACCCACCCCTGATCCCTGCCCTTAAATGGTCCCCCAGAGGAACTAGACACATAAGACTATTTGCAAGATTTGCTACGGAGGCCAATTAGGGTTTGACTATCAGGGCACTACAAATTATGTTGGCATATTTTTCTGCCCTCTTGGGAGCTAGTGGAATTACAAGGCAGGGTTGGGTTCTACTTACCTTTACTACCGGTTCGCAATGGGATCGCACATGCGCAGAAGCTTCCAGGGCAGTGGGCGATGATGACATCCAGGGCAGTGGGCAGTGGGCAGGGCCTCTCGCCAGTTTTACTACAGGTTCTTGTGAACCGGTCTGAACTGGGGGCAACCCACCACTAGCAGAAGGTAAAAAACACATTACTTCCTGGTTAAAACCAGGAAGTAATGACACCCGGGTGGGTGGGCAGAGCTTCACTCTGCCATTGTTACCGGATTGCCAAACTACCGGCCAAGATTGCTACCGGACTGGGCGATCCAGTCTGATCCGGGAGCATTTCACCCCTGAGATAGATATAGATATATACATACATATATATATATATATATATATATATATATATATATATATATATGTAGGTCTTTGGTTATTCGGGTTTTCTCCCACGTAAAATTGGAAGTGTCTTGGCAACGTTTCGACGAAGTCTCATTCGTCATCTTCAGGCTGGTGTTCTCGGTTTCGTGCTTCCAGGAGCAATGTGTGATCGCAGCTGTTTCTTCCTTTTAACTGCCAGTGGGGGTGGGAGCTGATTGGTTGGGGGCCTGGCTGTGCTCTGATTGGATGGGGGGTTGGCTGTGCTCTGATTGGATGGGGGTGTGCTTTGTTTGGGTGGGGGCTTGGCTGTGCTCAGAAAACATATATATATAAATAATGATAAAATACTTGTGGACTCCATAAATGCCAAGATATCTTATGTTCTAAGAGCACACAAAAGAAACAATTGGGACAGAAATTCTTCTTATGCTTATTGCAGAATATTGCAGAATATGTGTGCATGCGTTTGTGTGCATGCATATACACCATTCACCACAGCCAGTCAATTTTTGTACTATTTTTGATTAAGTTTTAAACAACAAGTATATGAAATGGATTCCCTCCAATTTAATTTATATTATTCTATGCGTATCTGTATTAGTTTTATAGCCTCCCATTCTTCGAGGAGCTCAAGGCGGCATATTTCCTCTTCTAATTTTCCCCCATGACAACAACCCTATAAAGTAATTTGGGGTAGGACATGATGACTGGTACAAAGTTACCTAGCTCAACTCAAAGCTGGATGTCTCCACAAATACATTAACCACTACACCATGCTGTTTCTTCTTAGACTTTGTCCTACCGCTGACAATTCTGAGGTGCTGACAATTTCCATAAATAAAAGATACGCGCAACTGGTGAAGTACTCAGGAATAATAACCCATCTTAGAAATTAATGTCATGGCCTTGACTTTTGCAATCTTCAGAGCACATGGAGACAAAAGTATCCTCTTAAAGATTTTCTTTTAAATATATTATCAGGGAACCAAATGATCAAGTACATGCAAAAGACACAGCATGAGATTTTAACAGAACATTTTAAGGCAAATACCCAGAAAGCCTAAGAGGTGTTCTATTCAGGTAGCTCAACCAGAGTGTCCATCCTTTGGTAATATGTTTTGTCTAATGTCATCAGAAGAGAATGAAGGGCACCCCTGCTCTGCTCAGAGAAGAAACAGAAAGAGAAGTTGCAGACTTACGGAGGAAATATTCTGCTGTGTCGGCTTCATACTCTGTGTCCTCGAGGAAGTGATCGATTTGCTTACACAGACCTTTAAAATTCCCTACAATACAAGAGAAGAAACAATAAATGAGGACACCAGAAATTGGAGGAGGAGCTTTCTTTCAGTCTTCTTTATTTAATTTGATTTAATGTTATTATTTCACCATTTACCAAACGCCCCATTCCTTTCCTATAGTGGATCCAGATGTTCTACCCCTGTTATACTAGTATGTTTTCTGACTGCAATAGTCTGCTGTTGAGTAAATGTATCTTTCTCCCCTTATCTGTCTCAACAAGAATTTATATTCATGACAGTGAAGAGAATGTGGAAGGAGATTACACAGGTATCAAAGTCACCTATTTGATAATGCTCATGACATAATTGTGCTGAGTTTCAGGCATCCATTTTAAAACAGCACATGCACACACAGAGTGACACGGAGACACACACAATTTTCTGCAGAAATCCAATTCATTAAAGACAATCATTTAAGACTTCCTTTTTACTTCTTTGAAGGTTACACATGAGCTGTTCTATACACATACAACCAATTAGAAATGATGTGAGGTATGATGTGCTTCCATCCACTCCTACTTAAACATATTTGCTGATATAACATAACTAGTCACATACACAGAGGCACACCCATTTCATATTCATATACACAGGGATTAAATCTATGGCCTGTATTCAGATGTTGTAATTGTGAATGCCTGTAGCAAGACATTTTTCTTGATGCAGGATTTAACACTAATATCAATGAATATGACAACTCTATACATGGCACTAAGCAGAGGTGGGTTGCTAATGGTTCGCCCAGTAGCGGCGGTGGCAGGAGACTCCACCCGCCCGACCGGAAGCTTCTGCACATGGACAGAAGCTTCTGCGCATGCACAGAAGTGTTGCACGTGCACGTGCCCATGAGCAAACTGATAGTGATGGGTTTTGAAACCTGCCCCTGGCATTAAGACAGGATATGTTCATATAACACACTGACTTTAGTTACTGAATTAATTTATGTTCTGGCTTCATAGAATTCACTGAATCATAAAGTAATTAAATGAGATGAATTCACACAGATCTTCTCTCCCCAAAACCCCCAGCAAAGTTAAGGTTAGGCGACTTCATCTATTATATAATCACTAGATCTTAAATTGACATGGATTAATCATGTTGTATGAAAACAGACACAGAGTCTGCTTCCCAGTATTTACACTCCCATCTCTGGTTATAGATATTACTACAGTTTCTGTTGAGAACTACTGGAGAAGACAGTTCACTATAGGCTGATGATCAACTTCATTGCTGTCATCTTAGTGATGGGTTGCCCCTGGTTCATACTGGTTCTATAGAACCAGTAGTAAAATCAGTGGGACGTTATCAGAACGCTTCTGCGCATATGCAGAAGAGCATGCGGCCCCATTGCGAACCGGTAATAAAGGTAAGTAGAACCCACCCCTGTGTCATCCTTACTAAGTATCAGCTTCACCCAAGCTGGTATCCTACCAGTCGTTGGATTTTCCATAATTCCCAGACAACCTGGCTAAAGATTGTGTAGTCTGAGGAATTAAGGAGCTTGTACCATATTTTTGAAAGACATCAAGCAGGCAAGCATGCTATGTATAATGAACATTTTAAAATAAAAAAAATCTAGATTAAATTCACTATCATTCTAGAAACATTAAGTGTAAAGGAAATGACTGCCTAGTTGCAGGACCAACTTATTCATTAGCATAGTTGGTACAGTGCCTAGGGATCATGAAAATATTTTAATTTTTTAAAATCAGCAAGAATAAAAATGAAGTTATGTACTTTCATGCCTTGCCTTTCAGCCTTGAAAATATACACAATAAATAGAATGCAAGCTCATAAATTACAAATAAAATATACACACCATTCAAATTAAAAGCTCAATCATATATTAAATACCACTGTGGAAATAATGGAAGTATAATTTTTAATAATCCTATTTTTATAGAGGAAGAGGCCTATGAAGGCAAAAGTGCCCAGGGCCCATAAAAGTCCTGTCCAAATGGCAAACAAATGAGCAACAGAGATGCCAAGCTACATATCTGACAATTATGTTGGTCTTTGACCATAGTAAATATTTAATTGATATCTGACAAAAGAGAATAAAAAAATATTGCAGTCTGCCAGGTCGAGATCTAGCATGAATACAGATCTAATTTTAGCTTGAGGAATAGTCATAGATTGTGAGCGATGGGTTTTCTAAGTAAACAGCATTGTGATTGGGTAATTTTGGTTCAATCTATTGTGTGGGCTCAGTCAGTATGTATTTTATAAGGATCAGTGTGATTGGGTGTTATTTGCCATGGATTAGTGCATTGTGTGGATATAGCCTGAAGGCAAGGCATAAATTAAGAAAATAAATTTTTTAAGAGACAATTCTTGGAAACCTAAGAAGCATCCTTAGAGCTGAGCTCAAGTCTTGCTGAATTCATGGGCACATTCATGTGGTTTTCTTTTGTGTGTTTCCTATGTTACGTTTAATCTACAGGCCTCTTATTCTGTAGAAATCTCCCATCTGAATACTAACCAGGCCTAATCCTGTTTAGCTTTCAAGCTCATATAAGGCCAGTCAAGTAAATACTAATGGAGAAGCAAGGCTTCCTTATTCACATTTGTACCTAAGGTGACCATGATTTAAGATAAAATCAAATGGCAAAATTACATTTCATTAAATCATAGGCCCCAAAGTGAACTAAGGTCTCTTACTGTGTCTATTTGTAATAAAAGAGAAATAAGTGCTTTGGTGATAGTGGGAGCTTTCTTTCCATTACAAATAGCTGGTGTAGATACAACCCGCTCCCAGTTTTCGTAAGGACTGCAACTGAGGTAAAATTGAAAATCTCCCCTGCCAATTGCTAGGGTATTTTATTTATTTATATTCATTAAGAGTTTTCATATTATAAAAAATAATAAAAAAGAGGGAAAAAAGAAAAAAAACATGCAGGAAAAGAAAAACTAAAGTTAAGGAGCATATAAATGACTTCCAGCCTTTTAAACAAAGTAATACAATCACATTTGTCCCTCATTCCTCTTAAATATTTTGCAAATCCCCACACCCCCTCCTTTTTAATTCACATCTTTTCTAATCTTCAAATCCACAAATTGTTTTTTTTAATTTTTTCAGCAAAAAATCCATATAAGGATTCCTGTCTTTCAAAAATACATATATATTTTTTTGGTTCTCTGACCAAACTGCTCAGTTTTGCCTTTTTAGCAAGTTCGGACATTTTCACAATCAAATTCTTCTTCACTGTGGGAATATCATAATCATTTTGCATAAAACAATCCTGCTGCAGTTACCTGTACAATATCAATCTACCACATGTCTTTTTAAATTCATCATCCATCAGTTTCAGTTAGCAATACTAATCTTTAAGTTCCTTTGCCTCATTATGTCAATTTGTAGCCAAATTTTCTTAGCTTTCTGAAAACTTCCAGGGAAGAAAGGATGAAATGAATATGGCTTCAATGAGAGCAGAGACTGACACGAAATAAAGAGCTTGAATGATTCCTCTCTGGACAAGAAGACGACTGAGATCACCCACAAGTGCTACAGACAGCTGCTTCTCATGAGGAGACTACAAAATAGTAGTCTCTAATAAGTTTAGAGTACTAAGAGATGAGGGGGATGCCATTGTGGCCCAAATGGCAGTTTGGCATCTTTAAAAAATGTCTGAGACGGTAGAGGTTCTCCTGCTTGAGCAGGGGGCTGGACTAAAAAACCTCCAAGGTCCCTTCCAGCTGTATTCTATTCTAAATTCTTAAAAGGACACAAGATTCACATATTTCCTTTCTTAATCATCTTTGGAAATTGCTTGTTAATTGCTTTTTGGTTATTACAAAGTGTCATAATGGCATAATTTACTACATTGGGTGAATTTCCTGTAGTTCTTAGTGAAAGTTTTATATGAATTTAAAGATTTAACAAAATTCTTTTTTGGGGAGATAAACAGAAAAAAGTGAAAGTTATAAATGGACTAAGGGTCCAAATGGATTTGAAATCAATTATAAGAATCCTTCCTATGAGAAAATGCTGTTGTTTACAATATTATATCTATCTGTCTGTCTGTCTGTCTGTCTGTCTGTCTGTCTGTCTGTCTGTCTGTCTATCTATCTATCTATCTATCTATCTATCTATCTATCTATCTATCTATCTAATCTTTTGGTCTATGACCGCAATAAAGTATGTATTGTATATTGTGTGTGTGTGTGTGTGTGTATGTGTGTGTATGACAAATTTTAATAGCTTTTTTATTAAGTCCAGCATGCTTGATAAAATGTCCCCTCATATTTTTCACATTTCCAACACTGACCTGAAATATCTTTGTACATTTTTTATGGTTTCTCTTATGTCATATTCCAATGATATATCAATTTATAAAAATACAAAACCCCGACCCAGTTACTAGAGTACTTTATATCAGTTCTTTATTTTTAAAGGAAATGAGCACAGTGCCAATGTTTGAATATTGTCAATATGATTGGGCTCCCTGAGCTTCTGTTTCCTTTTCAAACGTAAATACTTCTGCAACAAAGGCATACTCTGGAAAAGGGAGTTTTCATTAATATTGTGCAGCAACTTGCCATGTGGATCAACTTTAAAAAGAAATATTCACTTGGCATATGAAAGAACTCTGAATCCAAGGTGGACTTGAAGCAAAATGGCTTGTCTAGTGCACCTGTTTAAAGTGGCCTCTAGGTGGCAGTGGATCTATTTCACTGGCCAATCCTCATAGGAGGCTAGTAGCCATTTTGAGGAGTTGTCAATTAAGTACAGCCCTGACTGAAAACTGCAGTCTTAAACTTCATTGGCCAAACAATAAAAGAGTTTTATAAATGTTATGTGACATCAATAGTGAATCATGGTTACTAAAATCTAACACAACCTCCTGATATCCCGACTCAACAAATTACAAAATGTCTACCATTTGCTGAAGCAAAGGTTGGCAAATGACAAAGAGACCTCTTTCCTCCATTACTGTTGACTATGCTCCAGGGTTGACCTGAGCCATTTTACTGCCCGAGGCAGAACAATAATTGCAACACATGTGCAGACAAACCCCTTTCTTGCAAGGCATGCTATAGTCCTGAAACCTGGCAAATTATCTTGGCTCAGGGGACTGAAAAGTCCACGACTATCTCCCCCTGCACTTGCAATAAAGATACAAGAATAGTAAATGAAATTAATAACTATTTGTAGCCTTCTCCAGATAGGCTGCTTTTGATCAATAGTACAGTTGGCCTTTTTTCCTTACGCACAATTTTAATTTGTATTTTCTTTCTTGTAAAATGAAGAAGACTTTGGGAGTATTGTAGTTTGGGAAACAATTGTTTGAAATTAAAATTTGAATTGTTTGGAAAACAATTGCCTTGACTTATCTAAAGGGCTTTAAACTAAAACTGGAAGTGGGAGGAGATGAATCTTTAGGATCTAACCCCAGATATAAATCCCACAATAACCAATCGGACAACAAGGAAGGGAATGGTGAGAAGGGGAACTCAGGTATAAAACAGGAGAAATAGGATGCAACATAAGGGCTCAGATGCCTATACACGAATACTCAAAGTAAGGGGGAACAAACAGAGTAAACTTGAAGTCCTAAAATATGAGAGCAGGTATAATACTGTTGTCATTACTAAAACCTGGTGGGGTGGAACCGATGATTGGAATGTACTGCTAGAAGGATATAAATTGTTCAAAAGAAACAAATCGGACAAAAGGGGAGATGGAATTGCATTTTATGCAAGGAATCATATCACCTTTATAGAAATGCACAACATCAAGAATGAAAGCTTTTGGGAATGGATTTGGGTGAAAATTAGAGGAAAAAGAAATGACATTGTTATAGGTGTATATTACAGGCCACCCAACGATGCAGAGGAAATTGATGGATTTTTACTATCTAGTTAGCTAAGGTATTCAGAAAACATACTACTATATTAATTGTTGTTCAGTTGCTAAGTCATGTCTGACTCTTTGCAACTCATGGACCATAGCATGACAGGCTCCCCTATCCTCCCCTGTCTCCCAAAGTTTGACCAAATTAGTAAATATATATAATAAATAAATATATAGTAAGTATAATAAAACTATATTAATGGAGGTCTTTAACTATCTTGATATTAAATAACAAACTATGCAGCAAGTGGAAGATCAAACGGGTTTTTCATATGCCCAGCTGACAACTTTATCAGTCAAAAGGTAGAGGAGAACTAGTGGGTCAACTATGCTGGACTTAATTCTTACCAATAAAAATAAAATGATAAAAGGAGTAACAGTTGTAGGAATCATGTGGGAAAGTGATCATGTTATACTAGAATTCAATATAATGCAGGCACAGGTAACTGAATCAAGTCAGACTAGTGTTTTAGACTTTGAGAGAACTGATTTCAACAAACGAAGGGGAAGATTAGGAAACATTCCATGGATAGAAATCCTAAACGGAAAAACAATTCAAGATGCTTGGGAAACTCTGAAAAATGAGATCATAAAAATCCAATCAAACACAATACCACAGAGAAAGAAAAACAAGAGACCCTAGATGAAACCAGAATGGCTGCATAAATAACTCCCTGACAAACTGAGGGACAAAAAGGATGAATATAAAAAAATGGAAAGGAGGACACATACCTAATACAGAATACCAGAAAATAACCTGAATCTGCAGAGATACAGTCAAGAAATCTAAGGCTCAGAATGAAATAAGACTTGCAACAAATGCCAAAGATAATAAAAAAGGATTATTTCAATATGTAAAGACAAAAAAAAGTCAAGGGAATAATCGATCCACTAATGGAAGAATAGAATAACAGAGTTGGAAGGGACCTTGGAGGTCCAACCCCCTGCCCAGGCAGGAAACCCTACACCACTTCAGACAAATGGTTATCCAACATCTTCTTAAAAATTTCCAGTATTGGAGCATTCACAACTTCTCAGGCAAGTAGTTCCACTGATTAATTGTTCTCACTGCCAGGAAATTTCTCCTTAGTTCTAAGTTGCTTCTCTCCTTGATTAGTTTCCACCCATTGCTTCTTGTTCTACCCTCAAGTGCTATGGAGAATAGTTTGACTCCCTCTTCTTTGTGGCAACCCCTGAGATGGCAAGAAGATGGCAAGAAAGTGACAGGCAGCAGGGAAAACGTGGAATTGCTTAATTCTTTCTTTGTCTCTACCTTCACACAAAAAGGAAAAAAAATACCTACCAAAGCAGCACCATGGGAAACAGAACAGGAATGAAGATCAAAACAGGCAAGAAACTGGTAAGGAAACATCTACCTACTCTAAACAAGCAAATTGCCAGGACCAGATGGCTTACATCTCATGGTTCTGAAGGAGCTGGCAGATCTTGGAACCATTGACTAGAACCTTTCACAGCTCCTGGAGCATGGGGGTATAATGCCAGAGGACTGGAAAAGAGCTGATATGGTTCCAAACTACAAAAAAAAAAAAAAAAAAAAAAGGAAAAAAGTAGAACCAGGAAATTATAGACCTCTCAGCTTGACATCAATATTTGGGAAAATTCTAGAAAAGATAATCAAGCAGCAGATTTGTGAACATCTACAAATGAACAAAGCAATTACCAGAAGGCAGCATGGGTTTGTTAAAAAACAGATAATGCCAGTCAAACCTTATTGCCTTCTTTGATAAAGTGACTAAATTAGTGGATCAGGGAAATGCTGTGACTATAGTATACTTAGACTTCAATAAGCCATTTGATAAAGTAGACCACAGCCTACTTCTTGGTAAGCTAGAATAATGTGGGATAGACAGTATTATCACCACTTGGCTGACTAACTGCACTCAGCATGTAGCCCTCAATGCTATATTTATATGGAGGGATTCCTGCAATGGGGTACTTCAAGGCTGTGTTTTGGGGCCAGTGCTCTACAACATCTTCATAAATGATCTAGAGGAGGGAATAGAGGAGGAGCTCATCAAATTTGCAGATGACACCAAGTTGGGGGGGAATTGCTAACATTTTGGAGCTTAGACTCAAGATTCAGAAGGAACTTAACAAATCTGAGCATTGGGCCCTATCCCAAATGCAGTTTGGGGTGGGAAAAGTAAAACCTTGCACTTAGGCAGGAAAAATCAAATGCATGGGTATAGAATAGATGGTACCTGGCTCAACAGTAATAAATGTGAGAAGGATCTAGGT
Organism: Ptyas mucosa; assembly: GCA_012654045.1. Lineage (NCBI taxonomy): Eukaryota > Metazoa > Chordata > Lepidosauria > Squamata > Colubridae > Ptyas > Ptyas mucosa. Next base: position 4,730,215 of record WNWU01013802.1, read on the forward strand.
GCCCTTGTGGACCACCACCTTAGTGTGAGCCAATTGTGTGCTGCATTTAAAAAAAAAAGCCAATGCAGTCCTAGGCTGCATCAACAGAAGGATAGCATCAAGAACATAAGCAATGATAGTACTGCTTTATACTGCACTAATAAGACCTTGGAATACTGCATTCAATTCTGGTCACCACAATACAAAAAAGATGCTGAGACCCTAGAAAGAGTGCAGAGAAGAACAACTAAGATGATAAGGATTTGCAGGATAAATCATATGAGAAATAGTTAAGGGAACTAGATACAATATGCCTAGCTTTATGAAGAGAAGAATTAGGGGTGACATGATAGCTGTCTTTTGATACATGAGGGATTGTCACAGAGAGGAGGAGGTTGCATTATTCTCCAAAGCTACTGAGAGCAGGACAAAAAACAATGGGTAGAAACTCCTTAAGAAGCGATCCAACCTGGAACTAAGGAGAAATTTCCTGACAGTGAGAACAATTAATCAATGGAACGGTTGGCCTCCCAGAGCTATGGGTGCATCATCACTCGAGGTTTTCAAGAAAAAATTGGACAACCATTTATCCAGAATAATATATGATCATCTGCCATGGGCAAGGGATTGGATTAGAAGACTTCCATTGTACATTCCTATTCTATTCTATTCTATTCTATTCTATTCTATTCTATTCTATTCTATTCTATTCTATTCTATTCTATTCTATTCTATTCTATCCTATCCTATCCTATCCTATCCTATCCTATCCTATCCTATCCTATCCTATCCTATCCTATCCTATCTCTAGTTTAATTAAAGAAAAACATGGCCATGATTTTTTTTTATTAATTTAGAAGCACCAAGCATCCTAATTTGACAGGTATAATTAAATGCAGGCCAGCATGAGGGTAGTGGAAAGGGAGGAGGGAAACAGATCCTGATATGATTTGGTAGCTAGTGAGGTTCTGTAGAGTTGAATAACCGACAGTGATCAGCTACTGAACAGCCTCATTGGGACTTGAATGAGTGAAGTGAATGAAATTGAGCATAACTGACAAAAGCTCAGTTCTACAGTCCTCATTGTGGTGTCATATTAGAATTACACAAAGCTTTAGATCTCTGTTCTTCTCTTCTTAGTAGGAAATTTGAGGAGAAGTTAATTTCAAAAGGTGGGAGATGGATGGTACGGCAGGAAGTCAGTAAGCATAGCATTAGTTACCGAGCAGACCCTTGGAGAAGATTGGTAGTAGGAAGGTGAAGGGGTGAAGGGGCATTCCTACACTTCCCCATGTGTCCCAAACCTTTACCCTGATCATACCCGCAATAGGTCAGAGTACTTGCTTCCAAGGTCATGACAAGCAAAGTGTTATAGATTTTGCACCTCTTGAAGCTCTATAATTGGATATTCTTGGGGTGGGTGGGGGCGGGGGTGAAGGCTACAGTCCTTTTGTTAGAGTACATGAAGTGAGAACATAAGGACATTTGAACCAAAGGCTGGAGGGATGAAATGAAGCAGCTTTGTGTGACCTATGGTAATACTAGCAAGGGTTGTCAGGTCTGTGTAATGGAAAAAGGACCTTAGATCCTTGAATGTCTTTCAGCACGTTCTGAGACTAGGAATTTGTTTCCTAATGCAAATTCAGCTGCGTTCACAATCATTTGACAAAGAAGTTGAGTCTTGGTTATTTTAAGGTTTTTAATTTCATAACCCTAATTTAGTCTGAGTATGTGCATTGCTACTGTGAAACAATTCAGAACCTATTCTTTTTTTGTTGTTGCAAAAATCACTCCAACTTCTTCCCTTTAATCCCCATCTACCTTCTACCACCCCAGTCTAGCTCTCCTGAGTCTACGTTATACACTAACATTCTTGGGAAAATAAAGGCTTGTTATATTTTATTAGTTTAACAGTAGAAACATTAGTCATAATGTAATATCTATTGATTATTATGACGATTATGGTGCCAAATATATTTTGCAGAACATAAGAGTCAGCACTGAAAAGAGAAATACAAACACAAATATTGTTCTCTAGTGAGAGCAGGCATCTTGAACTTGCAATTGGGCTTCCCTGTCTCCCTCAGGCATTCCTTACCTGAGAAGTACTAGAGTTCAAACCTATCTGGAAATCCTAATCCCTGAGATGAGAGTTGTGTCCCGGTAGTTAATTTCAATAGGAGAAAGAGATTCTGTTTTTTGAATTTTTCTACAGTGAAAGACACTAGCAATAGTCAAATGCTAATGGCATTTGGGTGCCTTTTTTTTTTTACCCCTGTTTATGAGAGTCATGTTTCCTCCCTATCCACAGGCATGTACTGTAAATGATAAAACAATGGGAATGAAAACAATTCCATTGTGCAGATGATGTATCTTTATCTTTGACATTTTTGTACTCAGGTTTTTGAAAGTCAGTGCTACCCAATTGGATCTAGTGGTTCGTCTTTTTCATCACTTTAACCACTTAATCTTAAAATGGAGCTAGGATGGCAATGGAACAGCAGCTTCTCTGCTGAGCCCCTTATGATATTTTGCTTGTCTTATTAATTTTTGTAAATACCCTGACTACGTATTATAATTTTTATCTAGTTCTATTTAATAAACACATTCTCTGCGAGATATATTTGAAATCTATTCTAAGATATATATTATATTAGGATATTAAGTTACCAAAACATCATGAAGCTTTAGATGCATGTTGACACTGAAGCAATAGGGAAAAACAAGAAATGCAACATACAGGTCAAAGCTCACACTCCATCTAAAGCAACAAAACGGTTAAAAATTGAGGATTACATGATGCACAAGAAAACTATGAATAAAAATAACAACAAAATACATCCTCTCCATTCCTTCCCCAGCTCCAATAAATATAATATCCAACAAATACTATATTAGAGTTCTCCTCTATTTTTCATGAGGAACTGAACTATCTGATTGAATTCCTGCCTTTATCAACCTCCCCCTGCTGTTAATACATCTCTGAAGGGGGGAGAGTTAATCAAGCAATCATCAAAGGAATTCATGATAGGGTTTGCTGCTAGACAATGTCTATTAACTCCACAAACTGTAAAGCACAAAGGTGGACTCTTTAAAAACAGCCTTTGAAATTTTTGTGCAAAATTATGCAGATAGGCTGGCAATTTTTACTGAAAATTGAAAACCTTGATCTATTTGTGGACAGTCAAATTGTCCAGGAGAACAAATTAAGGTTAGAAAGGACATCCAAATAGAGGGAGAATTTAAGCCTTGCTTTCCACAAAAGAGACAAACCCAAGCAAATACAACTGTACCTTCAAACAAATCAAGTTTCTTTAAGCTTTGCACTCAACCGAACATTGGATGTTGGTTTATAAGAAGAGCTATCATTCTATCACTTGGTTCACTTTTATGCCATTGTGATATGATTGATTGAAGTGCTGTCAAATAACTTCCTAGCATGACAGGACACAAATGAATTCTATTGCTTTCCACCATCCCTTGCACAAATGAAATCTTTTCTTTCTATTTTTCAAATATACCCATGGCACAGATGGAAAAAGGCTGCACTTTTTGTTTTAACATATCAGGCAGAAACGCCCATGTCTCATGCTATGGGCAGCATGCCAAATGATAAAAAACCCACAGCAACCTAACACCTTTAGCTTCTTGACAAAACACTGCTCAAATAATCATATTGAGATGATGCAAGAAAAATGACATTGATGAAGTTCTAGAAACAGAATTAATTAATTCTTTGAAGGCTTATCAAATTGCAAACAAGAAGAAATATTAAGTCAAGTGGATGAACTGAAGCAAACACTGCTGTTAAGCTGAGCAGCAGCCAAACCTTTAATTGACTGATATCTTTGGACTCTCATCTGACTACAGCTCTGCAGAAAATCATAATAAATTCTCTGAATCGTGAAAACAACTCTGCCAAAGAAGGAAATCAACCTACACCTCAGAAAGTCTACATGTCCTTCTGTTTAGAACCAGCCCAGGTCAATTCCATCTTGTTTAGTGTCAGATAATGACAATCTGTTTCAGTCGGTAATATATGAGGACAAAAGAAAGTTGCTATATCAAGAGTACATCCTAAACAAGATCTCCAACTTGCAAATCCAACTAGGCCGAGATAGTAAACAGATAGTCCAAAGTTGCTGCCTGCTAATGATCCCCATTCTGATTAAACATCAATAAAACAACATCAGTATGTCTTCTTGCATTTAGACAAGACCATAATACTCTGAATGATATCAGTTGACTCACTTCTAAGACTCCTAAATACTATCTCTTGAAATATTGCTGGGTGGCAATTTAATCAGTGGATACCCATTTTGAACAGTACCCACCAGAATTTAATTTCATCTTAATAGAAAAGGCATGGTTCCTGGATATTTCTTCTCTTTCTTGTCAGGATTCTGCTCATATACCATTCCTGCCACTAAATTCTGTATGGAAGAGCAAGTGATGTATTATTAGTTTTGATCTCAGGTGATATGAAGGTAACTCTGCAACAAAGGCATTGATTAGACATTGATATGCCCAGGTAGTCCATTGCAAATACTTCAGATTTATATAAAATTCTTGAAGTTGCCACTCAACGTTGAATCCAGCTTTGAAATGTATCTCAGTGCTCATGCTATCTTCTAATTGAATTGAACAATATCTCTTATCACTTCCAGTATATACTGGAAGTGATAAGAGTAGTATATAGTATATTATCTACTAGTATATACTTATAATATACTTTCTATTCTGGGAATCTGAATAGCTGTCCTACACTGGCTGCAGAAAGGTAGGCTCTAGTGAGTTTATGGTATTGTTTTTCAAAGCACCTACACTTTTGAATGTTAATTTCACAATGAACCTTGTTCTACTTCACACAGAATAGAAGCATTCCAAATGCCCTCAGAAACATTAATTAGCTAGACTTATAATGGAGGAAAGGATGAATCTATCCTAGCATTTACAGTTCATCATAGCCAAGTCTTTCAGCTAGAGGTTGTCTTTCCAAATGTAAATGTGGTGGAGAGAATAAATGTACAAAATAAAATGGAGTATGCACATTTTTCCTCCCTGCCTTTTAGCAATGACCAGGACAAACTCACCTTTGTCTAATCCTATGAGCTCCCAATGGACCCTCCCTACCTCCCTACAAAACTCTCTGCAATCCCATCTATACCAAAGAAAAGAAGCCTTTTTACTAGCTCATAGTACAGTCCATGGGGAGTTCTAACAAAGGCTTTGCAACATAGAGAAGCCTCAACTCTGGATTTCCTTATTGATAGTTTGTGTAAGTTGGAAGAAAAGTTTCTATTCCATCTCCTTGAGTACAGGTTCCCCACAGGGCTGTGTCTTGAATCCACTACTGTTCACTTTGATGACCCATGACTGCTGAATCTGTTACAAATCATATTGTGAAGTATGCGGAAGACATGGCAGTGGTGAGTCTTATCCGGGACGACAATGAAGATGCTTATAGGGAAGAAATGAAGGCTCTGATGGACTGGTGTAATAAAAGTAACCTGGTTCTAAATGTTAATAAAACAAAGGAGATCATTATAGATTTTAGAAAGAGCTGGCATAGTCATACTCCACTCCGTATCAAGGATGCAGCTGTAGAGGTGGTCAATAGTATTAAGTATCTGGGGGTACAGATAATTAACAATCTGAACTGGTCTCTCACACATCATCCTTAGTGAAGTGTGCAAACCAGCTTCTGCATTTCCTGCGTCAGATGAGGAGAGCACATCTTTCTCCTTTTGTCCTGGCCACTTTTTACAGCGCACAATTGAGAGCGTTTTAACAAATTGCATCACTGTTTGGTTTGGTGGCAGCAGTGCCTCAGATAGAAAGTCCATACAGTGGTAAGGACAGCCGAGAAAATTATAGGAAGCTCACTTCCTGCTATTCAGGATACTGCTTATAAGTACTATGTGCTTAGAGCTCAAAGCTTTGTTAGAGACCCCACAGAGAGAGAGAGTTTCTGTTGCTCTCCTCTAGGAGGAGGTTTTGAAGTATTTCTAGCAGGACTACCAGATTCTGAAACAGCTTTGTTCCCTATGCCATCCATCTGGTAAACTCGCAGGATTCATTTTTCTTGCCACATACATATACTGTATACATCTGAACTAGACTATGTTGTTTCTCTGTGTCATATCATATATGTGGGTATACACATAATTTTGTATTTATTTTATTTTTGTCATGCTTATGTAATGTATATTGGAGGCTGTGACCTTTTGAGAGCTGTATGCAATGGAATTTCATTTTAATGTATGCTGATTAGTGTATATTCAAAGTGACAATAAAGTTATTCTAAGTCTAAGTCTAAACTCCATCTTCAATCAACTCATCAACTCAACATTCCATCTCCCTCACAATGAACTTTGTCAGATCTGTTGCTGAAATACCCATTTTGTCTAACAAATGAAGTAATCTCAGGTATAAGGACCAGGTCCCCAAACTGGCCAGCAAACCAGAGCCCTAGACTTTCTTGCCTTATAGTCCTCATTATGTTCTATAAAAATCTTTGCTTTCCCCTTCTTCCTGGTCCCTCTTCCTTTTAAAGTAGCCACTCAATGATAGTTGCAATAGATGTGTCTTCTTCTCCTCCCTGTTGGGCTCCATACTTTTGAATTTTCCATGACGAGGGATTCACTTTGAAATCTTTGAAATCTTTGAAATCCAAATGCTCTTGCTGAGTGATAATAGCTGGTTATAAGGAGAGGGACTTTTCAGAGATAATCCTCAGTTTTAGTATGCTATTTCCTTTGGTTATTTCAGTGTCAAGAAATTAATTTACGTTCTCAGAGCTTTAAAATTATGGGTTTTTTAATATAAAAATCTCCTGCATCTTAATGCATTGTTTTTAACTGTCATAATTTTTTTTATAAAAGAAAATAAAGAACAACAACTCTAGAGCTAGTAGTCTATCCTTAAGAAAAATGAAGCAACTACTTGGAGTGAGCAGTGAGACATTAGTGGAGAGAGTCAAGAAGAGGTTTTCTCCTCAACTGCCACGCCAGTCAATTTTTATACATCGCAAAGTGGAAGGAGTGACATCGTGTGCTTTTCCTTAGATAACTATTAGTTGGGGGTTATTCCTGTTTACCATATGCTGTATAATTTGATTTTGTTTTCTCTGTGGTCAGAGAAATATGTTTATGTTGTAAGCTTAAGTTGTGATTATGATGGTTTGTTTCTCAAATTTAATTTTAAGATACTCAATAGAGAGGACTGGATCTTACAGACTTTGGAGCAACAGGTATAGACAATATGTTAAAGCAGGGATGTTAAATTCACAGCCCGTGGCCCAGATGCGTCATGCGCTGGCTACCCCCACCCGTTTTAGTGAAGGGGGAAAAAGTCACGATATGTCACCTGATAATGTGACAACGTGAGTCAGATACCCCTGTGTAAAAGACATTCCAAATTCTCCACCCAGTTAGGGATAACACAATAGGCATAGTTGGAATATATATATAAGATAAACCAGAGACTGACGCTTATGAAGCACACTTATGATTATGATGACAGCCTCTCTTTGCAAAAGAACACCTGAAAGCAAGTATGATTAGATGGAAACTGCTTGATTAGTTGCTGCTTCATTGTGTAAGATATCCCAAAAAAGACAGCTATTCATCAACAAGATGAACCTTTTTTGCCTAAATGCCTACCAAGAAACCCTGAAAGCCATGAAACCAGCAATGAAAAATCCCCCCGGTTCTATCCAGTTCACCGGACCGGTAGCGCCAGCAGCGGGAGGCTCCGCCCACCCACCGGGATGTCATTACGTCTCCTTTTTTTACCATCTGCACATACGCAGAAGGTTCTGTGCATGCGCAGAAGAGGTGCGTGTACTCCTGTTCCCGAACCGGTAGTGAAGGTAAGTGGATTTCACTGCTGCATGAAACCAAACAGAAAGACTTCAGTTATAATTGCACTGAAACAGTTCTTGAGAGAATGGCTTTCTATATACAGGTAGTCCTCTACTTATGACCAAAATTGGGCTCAGAATTTTTATTGCAAGACAGTTGTTAAGTGATTCATGCTCAATTCTACAATCTTTTTGCCATGGTTGTTAAGTGAACATGTGGTTGTTAAGCTAATATGGCTCCCTCCCATTGATTTTATTTGACGCAAGCCAGCTGGGAAAGTCATAAATAATCAAATGACTCCAGGATACTAGAGCTGTTGTAAATATATGCCAGTTGCCAAGCACCTGACTTTTGATCATGTGACCATGGGGATCTTGTGATAGTTGTAAACGCAAGGGCCAGTCATGTCAATTTTTTCAGTTCCATTGTAATTTTGTTAAATGAATGGTGATAAGTTGAGGACTACCTATAAAGGAATTCTACCTTGAAAAGATTCAGATTGGCTGATGGGCCCATCAGTAAACTGGAGGCCTTATATTAGGAGAGCACTATTGGATATTTGGAAAAAAATAAAAATAAATAATTATATAGAATTTCCTAATTTGGTGTCAACATTAGAAATGTACACACATCCAAATTTGACAAAACGAGGGGGAGCTGTCACCTATAAAGATATTTTGAATGAGAAAGGAGAATTAAAAGTGAGAAATACTTTAAAAGAAGAAGGAATCGAATTGGAATGGTGGGCATATCTCCAAATTCAATCTAAATTTAGTAAAGATAAAAAGGAATGGGGCATAAAGCAAAAATCATCAGAATTAGATAAAATTTTATTTAGCAGGGAAGGCAAGACCATAAGTAAGCTATATCGATATTTATTAGAACAAGATATGATTGAGGAACAGGTGAAAGAAACGAGAATTTGGTGTAAATATTTTGGGCACAATATCGATTTGGACAATTGGCAAAGTTCATGGGAAAAAAAATTAAAAATCACTCTAGCAACTTCCTTTAAGGAAAACCTCTATAAGATGTTCTATAGGTGGCACCTCCCCCCCCCCCAAGATTAGCACGAAGGAATAAGGGGAAATCTTGATATGCTGGAAGTGTGGAGAGACTGTTGGAAATTACTACCACATGTGGTGGGAATGCCCAAAGGCGCAGAAATTTTGGAATTTACTACAGAACTGGCTGAAAGAAATTTTACTAACAGATATAGAAGTCAAACCAGAATTTTTCTTATTGGGAATTATAGGAAGAAAATATAAGAAAGATACAAATTATTTATTATTGCATATAGTCACAGCAGCACGAATAGCCTTCGCTCAAAAATGGAAAGAGAAAGATATTCCAATTGAAGAGGAAATATTACTGAAAATCTTTAACTGCGCAGAAATGGACAGACTCACTTTGGAACTCAAAGATAAAAGCGAAACTAAGTACTACAAAATCTGGGAACAATTTTATGATTGGATAGATAACAAGAGGGTAGCCATGACAAATGTATAGTGTTAGAACAAAAATATAGATGTTATTATAGATAAATGTATGTGTAAGAGATGAATAAATATACAGAAATAAGGGAAAAAGTATTAATATCATATCATATTATGCTTAAATAGTGAACAAAGCTTAAGAACTCTATGTTTATATGAGTACTAATATTATTGTAAAGTGATGGAAGATGTATGGAACCAGTGATGTCATATCTATGTCCATTTTTTAAAAATTTTGTATTATTAATAAAAACTTTAAAAAAAAGAAAGAAAAGATTCAGATCATATTTTAATAAAATAAATAAGAGGTATATAATTGAACGAGGTTTCTTTAAAAAAATAAGAATTAAAAGTACTAAACTAGGCCTCCTAGTTTCTAGTTAGCCATTACTGCTACCAGAGCACTACTTGGGAGTATGGGTGACCTATCAATTTTTTATTACTCAGGATCTTATGTTTTGCTGTTGAATAGATGTCAGTTGCAAATGTATTGTGCTTGAAATGTTGGAAGGCAATAAAAATGTTCTGCTTCTCTAGGTGCATAAGCATCTGCAAGCCATCTAAGATAAAAAAAAAGGAGTTACCGTAACTGCAAATGATAAAGCAGGAAAAAATAAGCTCTTTATACCCAAGAGCTACTTTAATGGCTGGGAGTGGATGAGTGCTACAAAGCAGTTAGAATAGCATCATGCATTTTGACATGATGGGAACGTATGGGGTTTTGGGGAGAGGAACTGTTTTACTTTTTCTATTTTCCAACTCTGAATGGCAGGAAACTAAAATCTGGCAATATAGTAATAATAATACTTTGATTTTGCATGCATGAGCAAATTATAAAACAATCAAATATGACAACCATTTTCTCACCACACTGCTTTCATAGTTTAAGCAGTACAATTGAACCAACCTCATAACAGTTCTGAAAAAAGAAGCATTTTAAGTGTCTTTTTAAATTTCAGGAGATTACTCTCCAGGCATGATTCCAAGGGGAGTCCTTTCCAAAGAAATGATGCTAGATTGGAAAAGGGTGTAAAATATTAAAAAAAAACTAACGAACCTTAATGAATTGGAAGATGAATCGTGATCTGCTGATTCAAATAACTAAGTGTTCTTGTAAGGAGAACTCTAAAAGCCAACACACACCGTTTAAGCTGATTTTGCTCTTCGAGACTCTGCAAATCTAAAGACTGTTGAATAGAGGAAAATGGAAGAAGTCCAGAATTTCATGAACTGTACAATTCTGAAGTTGAACCAAAGGATGGGGAACAACTTTAGGAAGTCCTGCCAGCAAACTACTATAGTAATTCAAACAAGACACACTAAATCATGAACTTCTTCCAGTGATCATAGTATGAAAGAGAAGAATACAATACATTCTTTGCAATCAGGAATCTTGTTCCAATTTATATTGGCAAAGTCTCTGTTGCATTAATGCTATTTGTCCAAACCATTATCCAATCCATTTTGTTTACACTCAGATGCAATGCTGCTAAACATATGGCCACAATAAAGAAAGAATTGAAAACATAAAGGAAAAATGAGATAGAAGCAAGGGAAAACTGGGTAAAATGGAGAAAATTAATGTAATATTGCTACAAACGATATATTTATTGAAAAATCAGTATGCACACTATGGAACTATTCAATTATCTGACCAAGAGATAAAGATGATTCTTCACTTACTCAAGTTGTACCTTGATCAGTTTGATTGCTAAGCCTTTTATACTAGGCCTTTTATACCTTCACTGTGTCTTTTGAATTATCCCAAATGTCTCATTTGGGAAATAATGAACTACAATGTTATCAGTAGTTTTGTTTGTGTAGTTCTTCATCAGATTAAAAGAATTTTTGAAAAAGGACAGTTTGCAAAGATTCTAAATAAGCTATATCTCTGGCCTGGAGATTGAACAGCATATAAATTCATTAATAGACAATTAAATAAAATACAATGCATCATCTGATGTGTAAATGTGCTGCCATAGGATCCCCCAACGTATGCAGAAATGTATACATTTTGTAACCATGCATTTAATATTCTGTGCAGTGTAGCACATTCTGAGAATAGCAATGGTTGGCCAGCCCCCCACCCCCACCCCAATGAATTACAGCATATGTAAATCTGTCCCCAAAGCCTTAGTTTGTAAAATACCAAGGGGGCACAGACCTAATTTAATAGCTCTGTAACCATATTGTCTAACTCTGTGTGGATAAGGAAGATTATACCAGTACCACATTTAGTACTCTTACTGTAGTTTGAGGTTGAGTCTCCTCTGAGCTTCTCTGCTTTTTGTGTGTTTTCAATATATCCAGCCTGCTTTATTTGTAAGCTAAGGAAACCTGTCATGTTCTTAAGTCACTGGGTTCTGCTTTTCTAGAGAGATGCTGGCTAAGGTACAATCCTAGGATATGCAGATATTTGCATGGATACTTTGAAGGATGTTTTGAGGATGAATATACCACATCTTTTTACTATGCAGTATAATTTGAATTCTTATCAATCAAATCGTCCTCTATAGTCTTCTCAAACTGATGGCCTCCGCTCTGGAACTGCAACTCTCATGTATATTGCAAGTTCTTATGCTGAGAATTGCATATTGTATCTCATCTCAGGGTTTATTTATTTATTAAAGAAGTGGAATCTGCTATTGGTCCATGAACCACCTCCAGTGTGATACTCCCCCACTGGGGCCCCAAATCAACTGGCAGAGCCAGGTCTTCAGGCTCTTATGGAAGGTCAAGGGGGTGAGAGCCAATCTCACCTCAGGGGACAAAATGTTCTAAAGCAGGGGCCTGCAATCTTGGCAACTTTACGACTTGTGGACTTCAACTCCCAGAATTCCACAGCCAGTGCATGCTGGCTAAGGAATTCTGGGAGTTGAAGTCCACAAGTCGTAAAGTTGCCAAGGTTGCAGGACCCTGTTCTAAAGGGTAGGAGACTCTGGGTTGCCCTGGTATTTTTCCAAAACTTGGTTATGCTGTTAGTCACTAATATATGTGGCAAAGTCAGTTATATGCACAGGGAGCTCAGTTTTGCTGCACATGAACTGGCATGATAATGGCACAATATTAACAGCCGTTCTTGATTCAGATCCCTCCTTCCAAAACCTTTCAACATTTGTATCTCTACAACTCAGAATGAAACAGAAAATAGTGACATGCAGATATTCCTGGGTTATATAAGGCCTGGCTTTCTTAAACTCAAGTTTATGCAAACGTTTTCATAAGGCATATTTAAGGGACATATAATTCTGTGTTGCACATTCGGTGCAAAGTAGGATGGTATTCATATAAATAAATAAATACCTCCCCTCCCCCCCCAGGATAGTTGCTTAAACTAGACTTTCTGCTGCTCTTTTGGTCCAACTCTATAATTGTGTCCCAATTCAACGAAGGGCCTGAAGAGGACATAGAACTTAGAAAAGTCTGTTGTCCTTCTGGTATCACAGACATGTTAGCATTTACCAAGGATAACTAAATTAGGAAACAAACAAATAAAACATGGGCACATTTTCTTTAGTATCTATTAGTTCTAGCTGCTTCCCTGTGCCATGAGAAATTCCTGGGGCTACATTATTTGACTGATTTTCCTTTAGAAGACAAAAGCAAGCGTGAATTACAATCTGTTTGTAAATGTTCACTGGAATCCAGGAAACTGTAGCATACAATCAGATATTGGCCCATCTAAATCATTATTTACATCAGGGATGAAGATCTACTGGGCCTTTGACGCCTATCAGTCCAAACCACTGTAGTCAAAATATGCGGAGGACTACAAGTTGGTATATCAATATAACACTGACTAGCAACAGGCTTCCTATCACTACCTGAAAGTTCCAGGGACTGAATATAGTATCCCCTTAAGGCAAAACAGCTAAATTATAAGTAATCTTCAATTTAGGACGACAATAGGGACAGGAAAATTTGTTGTTAAGTGGTATGCATTAAATAAGGCATCATGTTTCTGGACCTGATTTTATAACCTTTTTTGCCATTATTAAGCAAATCCCTATGTTCATTAAGTGAGACATCACATGATCCCAACTTGAGACCTTCCCTGCCAGTTTCTCCTTTGATCTTGCTTGACAGAAGCTAGCTGAGAAGGTTGCAACTGGTGATCATGTGACCACAGGACACTGAGACAAATTATGACGATTGTCAAACACCGAAATCGTGGTCACGTGACAGTGGAGATGTGATGGGCACTAAACGAGGATCAGTTGTAAGTCAATTTTTTCAGCACTTTCATAACTTCAAATGGTCACTAAATAAATGGTCTTAAGTCCAGGACTTCCTGTACTAAGGTGCACTCTCTGTTTCTATCCTATGCAAATAGATGAAATAAAGAAATACTGTGGGCTTCCGGTTCCGGTCCCAGAGGCGACGGACACTGATCGGGCTAGCTCTGGCCCCAGTGTCCGATCCCCCCCATCTGGAGGCCCTATGGGCCAAACGCCCTAATATTGGGGCGTTTGCCGTTTGAGGGCGGCTCGCCAGGGGTCCCCTGCCTCACATCCAGGGGCCGGGAGGCCGATGCTGGCGCGCCCGAGGCTCCAGCGGGGGAGGGAGGCGATCGGCGGCCTTTTCTGGGACCGCTGAGGCGCCACAGCGCCTAAGGGGACTGGCGCTTACCTGCAAGACACAGCGGACTGGGAGCTGATCGACCGGAGAGTTGAGGTGGCATGATGGAGTTTTAACTGCAAGGAGCAGAGAGCTGACAAGGCATCCTGGAGGTGAGAGGGGGGGGTTGGAGTTCCCCCCCCCTTGTAGCTGGAAAGGTGCCTTGGCTGAGAAGTAGGGGGAAAGAAATGGAAAAATACCCCTTCCTTTGCTGACTTTTTCTTGAGGATGGCTGAATCAGAATTTGTTAAAGAGGTCTGGTGGCCTCTCTTCCCGGTGGAGAGCTATGGCGGCGGTCTGACTTCCTGCTTCTTTATTTACGACTGAAGATATTACCCACCTCGAGCTTCCTGTTTGACCTACTCTGCACTCCGGACTCATTGCTCCTGTGAGCGCCCACTGGTGGATACTGGAAAAATTACACCGACTGTCAATCCCTCTTTCTCTTTCTTTCCTGAAGGCTTGTTTTTTGGGATTTCTCATTTTCCAGCATTGCAAGATGGCCAAGGGCCACAAAACAACAGCAGCTGACATGGAAAATCTTTTGGAAAGACTGGCGAAATTGGATCAGAAATTGGATAAGTTGGATGATTTGCAAAAAGGATTATCTGAAATTAAATCTGAAATGACACTTACGAAAAAAGATTTAAATGATGTTCAACAGCTGGCAGAGCAAAACAAGAAGAAGATGGGGGGCCTGGAGGGGGAGGTACGGGCACTCCAGCGGGTGGAAGAAGGGAGAGGAAATGCAATGCTAACTTTACAATTAGATAAGATGTCTTATTTTCTCAGGTTTCAAAACATGGAACAACTTGACCAGGAAAATTTGAGAGAAGTGATGGTCAAAATGTTGGGTGAATTTCTTGAAAGAGATTTGGAGTCTATTGGAAGGGATGTGGATCTGGTGTATAGAGTAAACTCACAATTTGCAATTTTACATAGTGTCCCAAGAGAGGTCCATATTAAATTTGTAAGAAGGGAACTGAGAGATGAGATATTGAGAAAACAAAGACTGGGGGCGCTGGTGTACAGGGGCAAGGAGGTCACCATCCTAAAGCAGATTCCCAGACAGGTACGAGAATTAAGGAGAAAATATTATTTTTTATCAAACAAGCTGTACCTTAAGGGAGTAGGCTTTAGGTGGTTGATTCTGGAGGGTTTGATGATTTTCTGGAAGGACAGTAGGAAGAAAATTAATAACGTAGCGGAGGCTAAGGCCTTTTTTGAGCAGCATAAGTCCTTCCTAGAGGGAGAAGATACAGGAGCTGAAGAGGGGGAAGTATTAGATGAACAAGGAGCGGGGGCGGGCGGGGCTGTGGCAGCCCGGGAGGAGGGGGGAGGCCAGGCCATGGTTTTAAGAGCTAGAACTAGGAAATGAAGAAAGGAGGGGAATCTATTATCTAATGGGTTTTTTTTATATCTCTTTTTACTTTTTCTTTTCACTGTACTTTGTATAATATTTTGGCTATTGGCTTTCTTTGCTTATATAACTTTTATATATTCCGGTTGATTGTTTTGATTTAACATAATAACGTCTGTTGTGTGAGAATTTAAAAAAGAGAAAATAATAATTTAAATATCTTTTCTATAAAGATATTGAAAATTCAACATATTGTAAACTATAATATTGTATATTTTTAACCCATAAAAACTTTTCTATAAAAAAAAAGAAATACTGTGTTTCCCCCAAAATAAGACCCTGTCTTATATTTTTTGAACCCCAAAATAAACGCTTGGCCTTATTTTCGGGGAGGTCTTATTATTTTGAGGTGTGTGGAGGAAACCAGAGAAAATGGCAGGGACTGGCTGCACATGGGTTTAAATATTTTTGGGGAGGGCTTATTTTCAGGGTGGGCTTATTTTAGCGCATGCGCTCAGAAGCCCGATTGGGCTTATTATCAGGGGATGTCTTATTTTCGGGGAAACAGGGATATGCATTCAATTCATGTTAGTTAGTTCATCAAACTAACTTCAGATCCTCAGAGAGAAGCACCTTGAATGCACAGCTGCTTCTCATCTTTTTAGCACAGAAATGTAATCTCATGTAGTCTAGGGGAATGGTATATTGCCTGAACCCTGGTGGCATTAGATTCCATTTATTTTAGAGTGTACAGTGCCTATTTATTTATCTATTTATTCATCATATTTGGATAGCCACCCATCTCACTATTAAATGTTTCTCCATAATTACATAGAATAGCCTTACTAACAAGGTCCACCTTCTTGCATATTCCTTGCCATCATCAACCCAGGGTTGAAAGGCTGATTACAGAATCCTGTCTACATAAGCTACATTTCCAGATGATCCCTGCATTTGAAGAACCTATCAGTAAAGATCCACTCACATGGTGCTAGACCTCCATTCTCTGGGCATATATGATGGGGAATACAGCAAAAGGGAGTAAAAGGTATACAGCTTTGCTTTCCGTAGAATTTCAAGCACTGCTAAAGTGAGTTTATATCTCCCATTCATTTTAATTAAACTAACATTAGGCAGTCATTCTGAACCATCAACAAGCAATTTCCTTAATAAAGGAAGGTTGCCCACTCATAGTAACACTTCTGCAACAGTCCTCCCCCCACTTTTTCTTAATTTTCTAGATTTCTGAAGTTGGAAAAAGCAATTGGGTGTGTGGATGTGGAACCAAAGGAGTTTTTAAAACTGATATGAGAGAAACATCCTAATGAGTTTTATAAAAATAAAATCTTGTTTACTACTTTGTAATTTTTAGTCAATCAAAATGGATATTGCTCAATCTGCACATTTTGGAGTTTGTTCTTAAATTGGTATAATTTCCTGCATTCTTTTGACTCCTGGACAAAGAAGGTGTCTTTATACACCTACAAAATCCTAAAATTTGTATCTGTGCAAAAAAGAGAAGTTGGTACATATTACAATTGCAATTCCTTTTCCAAACCATCTTTTAATCCTATAAAGATGGGTAGATGATAGGTAGATGACAGACGGACAGTAGACATGATAAATAGATAGATAGATAGATAGATAGATACTGTTTCCAAGTACAGCAAATTTTATTTCAATTGAAAGATGTAATTCTGGAATAATTGTTTTCATTTTTGAGCTTTGTGCTATTATTTCAGAAGTGTATAGAAACTTGCCTATTCTAGCACACACTTCTTTTATTTTCATTCCATAATGGCATTGTTTTTGGATAACCTGGTGTTTAATGATTTAATATGATAACTTTATTCAAACTGAATTCTGCAGCTTTTTATACCTGTAAGCAAGAGAAAGGGAACACATTTGAAATAAGTGATAGGTTTTAAAGCCACCTCTTCCAACTTTCACACAGAGAGAATACTCAGGGGTCTCTGCCATCTGTACAAATTGTTCTAATTTTTGAGGACAGGCACTTCAGATCATGCATCTAGGTCAACTGTTGTCAACCTGGTGACTTTTATTTATTTATTTAGCATCTACAGAGGTCATGCAATCACTGATATACAACACTAATAAAACACGTTTCACAAATATGGATTTAAGTAAAGCCCTAGTAAACATATAGGACTGGCAAGACTCATCCTGATTCTATTGAGGTAGCTCCATATTTTTCAGGCCAACTGCATTTCTGAAAGTGGTTTTGTTGGATCTGTGTGATCTGTTTGATTATGGTTATTAAAGGTCACCCATTTTAATCTCCATTCTTCACCTAGATCATAAAACTGTGATATGTTTTCCCAAATTGGTAGATCTCTAGGAGTTGATGGCCTGCTTATCTTAACCCAGTGCCTTGAGATATGCTGACACTGCAACACAAATTGGGAACACATAGACTTATATTACAACACTTAAGAATACAGAGTCGTAGGACTTGGATAAGGGGATAGATGGCGAATTCATCAGATTTGCAGATGACACCAAGCTGGCAGGAATAGCCAACACTCCAGAAGATAGGCTTAAGATACAGAAGGATCTTGACAGACTTGAACATTGGGCACTATCTAACAAAATGAAATTCAATGGTGAAAAAAGTAAGGTCCTACATTTAGGCAAAAAACCCCAAATGCACAGGTACAGTATTTGTGGTACCTTGCTCAATAGTAGTAACTGCGAGAGGGATCTTGGAGTCCTAGTGGACAACCATTTAAATATGAGCCAACAGTGTGCAGCAGCTGCCAAAAAAGCCAACACAGTTCTAGGCTGCATAAACAGAGGGATAGAATCAAGTTCATGTGATGTTTTAATACCACTTTATAATGCCTTGGTAAAGCCTTGGAATACTGCATTCAGTCTTGGTCGCCATGATGTAAAAAAGATGTGGAGACTCTAGAAAGAGTGCAGAGAAGAGCAACAAAGATGATTAGGGGACTGGAGGCTAAAACATATGAAGAACGGTTGCAGGAACTGGGTATGTCTAGTTTAATGAAAAGAAGGACTATGGGAGACATGATAGCAATGTTCCAATATCTCAAGGGCTGCCACAAAGAAGAGAGAGTCAAGCTATTCTCCAAAGCATCTGAAGGTAGGACAAGAAGCAGTGGGTGGAAACTAATCAAGGAGAGAAGCAACTTAGAACTAAGGAGAAATTTTCTGACAGTTAGAACAATTAATAAGTGGAACTACTTGCCTGCAGAAGTTGTGAATGCTCCAATACTGGAAGTTTTAAAGAAGATGTTGGATAATAATTTGAAGTGGTGCAGGGTTTCCTGCCTAAGCAAGAGTTTGTACTAGAAGACCTCCAAGGTCCCGTCCAACTCTGTTATTCTATTCTGTTCTGTTCTGTTCTGTTCTGTTCTGTTCTGTTCTGTTCTGTTCTGTTCTGTTCTATTCTATTCTATTCTATTCTATTCTATTCTATTCTATTCTATTCTATTCTATTCTATTCTATTCTAATTTGTCTGCAAGTCTGGTACCTATTATTGCTATTGTTCATCCATTCCAACATTTTCAACGCTGGCCAAGCTTATACAAGCCACTGGAAGTTGCAATTTAGCAAGATCTTAAGTTCTTCATATTGGTCATCATTGCGTTTTACACTATAACTAAATTGTGTGGGACTGGCAAAATCCAAAACGTGTTTACTTACTTGCTTTGGTGCGAATGGACAGAGATTTGAGCTTTTCTTCGGAAACCCTTTTAGAACAATACCCTGCTATTTATTACGATTTGAATTTTGATCCAGGATAAGTACTTTTGTGTAGTTGATCTAATGTCTGGGAGAATACACTTGCCTGGCCCCCATTTCTGTTTTACTTGAGTAATAAATAAGTTAGCACTCAAGTTTTTAAACTGTTCTTACAAGGTATTTTATCTCACTGCTCCTGGTTGTATGTGAAGTGAACATCTATTACAGCCTTCAATGTTCTGCTGTTTTTATGCTTGCTTTGAAATTTGGCTGCCAATGGCATTGGAAGATTATAAATCCTGAGAGAATATACCTGATTTTGGATGTTTTTGGGGTCCAATTGCCTGTGTTTTATTGATACTGGCGGAATCCAATAGGAATTTTGTGACAAACCTTTCACGTCAATCAAAATATGGCTGATTTCAAATGTTGTATACCCTGTGACTACTGCAGTTTCTTTTATAAAGACTAACATCCTCCTGAGAATAAGCGGTTATTTCCTTTCACTTTGCTAGTGAGCCGAAGAAAAGAAACAGCTTAGAATTTTAATATCTTCCAGATGGGGTTAGAGAGAAAGAAAAGAACACAGGAAATATTGTATACAGGGTTATCCACTGAAGCTACTGGGGGAAATTCAGGAATGGTAATAAGAAACGAGTCATTAAAGACCATAGGTATTTTTCAACTTCTATAGCGATTTATAATGTCTTAATAGTCTCTCCTGTCACAGAAGATGGCAGCACTTAGCTGACCTTGGTTGATCTTGAAAACAACAACAAATTAACAGGGGCAGTATGTGTAAAGTGGGAAATTATGCTTTATAATACAACCTCTAATTTAACCAAACATCGACAATACATAAAGAAGCACCTTTGCAGAATGCACTTTTTATTCTTTGGCTATGATTTTAGTAGCAGCTCCATTGTGACAAAATTTCTTATTTGGGGGGATGCAAAAAACCCCATAGGTTATAGGTACTATTTACTATTATTCTTTTTCTCATCCTTCCTATTACCTATCTCCTCCCACTTATGACTATAACCATGTTGCTTGTATCTTTATGATTTATATTCTTTTATTTGTTTCCTAGTATGATTTGATTGCTTATTAGTAACCTATGACTATCATTAAGTGCTGTATCTTATGATTCTTGATGAAAGTATTTTTTTTTCTTTTTATGTACACTGAGAGCATATGAAGCAAAGACAAATTCCTTGTGTGTCCAATCACATTTGGCCAATAAAGAATTCTATTCTATTCTATTCTATTCTATTCTATTCTATTCTATTCTATTCTTTATGAGAGCTGGTAGGGCCAGGATGAACCTGAGGCAGAGCTTGATACTGATTTTAATCTTTTAGGACTTGACATCATTTTTGAAGCCTTAGATTCCAGCATGATTAACAGAAGAAATTGTGCAGATAATGTTTATCCAAGAAGATTCAGAAAAAGATATTCCCATTGAAGTTCTTTCCCGGCATCTCCTGATTATAGGGACATGGCATATCTTCTGTTAATGCATACTAACTTTAGTGACCAACTACTTTATAGGAAATAATGTTATTTCTTGTATATTTACTAGTTATTTTCAAGAGGAATTCAACTTCTCCTTCCCTGTAATTGACTCACAAGATTAAATAATAGTGTGTGTCCATTTGTCTGCATGCATGTAATATATTCACTAGCTAATAGTTGTTTATGTTACAATCCAAAACCTATTGGGTACAAATAAGACAAGAGAAGGATAGACAGTAAAAAAATGACAAGGGAGCAAACTGTTCTCAAAAGTAAATGTATTAAAGATTGATGAAGTTTAGAAAACAAAGTTTCAATCCTAAGGGACTTTGGGGATAATGATTTTTATTTATTTTATTTATTAAATTTTTATACCGCTCTTCTCCTGCGGGACTCAGGGCGCTGCACAGCCGAGATAAAACATAGCATATAAAATTTAAAAACAATTTAAAAAACATTAAACAATTTCGGCCCAACAATTTAAAACAACCCAATTAAAACCGAATAAAGAGAAGGAGAGAGAATGAATGAGAATAAGGAATTGCTTTTGAACATTCCCAAAGATTTCTAATAAAGGCAATGTTTTTTTTTCTAAAAGCCTAATAGATTTAGGTACTTCTGAGAATAATCCTTTCTGATCATTAGCAAAAATTAAGGTCTGTCCAGGGGTGGGCTGCTGGGGATTCGCAGGAGTTCGGGAGAACTCTAGCTAAGATTCTGTGCAGTTCGGAGAACCCCCAAATCCCACTCCTGGCTAGCCCCGCCCACCCTGCTCCACTCCTCTCAGGAGTCCCCACGTGGCCCATTTTGGATGCAGGTAAGTGCAGGGTGCATGCAGAGGCTCAGGGAGGGCGAAAAACGGGCCTACCAGAAGTTCAGGAAGGCCGGAAATGGGCCCGTTTCTGGCCTCCAGAGAGCCTCCGGAGCCTGGGGAGGCCATTTTCACCCTCCCAGAGGCTCGAGAAAAGCCTTCGGAGCCTGGGGAGGGCAAAAATGCCCCCCTGCCGTGGTGCAGGAGGCCGACTAGTCCAGGCCCACCATGGCCACGCCCACCCAGCAACCAGGGAGAGAACCCCTTGCTAAAATTTTTGAAGCCCACCCCTTGGTCTGTCTATATGCTAATTCCAGATTAAAACTGCAAATCAATATCTTCCTTGAACCTGGTGTCTCCTAAATGTGTAACCTCTGGGCTTGAAGAATATCAGTTTTGGAAAGCTGATGTAGAAAATTGGTGGATGGCCTGTTCACACATTTTAGTACCCATGAAAACAAAGTTTTTGTATCCCTGGAACTCTGTTGATTAGACAGCTTCTTGTATGACTGCAAAAGAAAGAAAGAAAGGAAGGAAGGAAGGAAGGAAGGAAGGAAGGAAGGAAGGAAGGAAGGAAGGAAGGAAGAAAGAAAGATCTTGACTATTTCTACTAAGATGTGTAGTTTAAAGATTAGTAACAAGAACTAATTTCCTTAAAATACCTACTTATTGTTGGGTGCAATAATATTTTTCTTACAGGCCCCTGATAATTTCTGTAAATAAAAAAGAGCATTTTGAATATAGCACACTACAAGAAAGCCATGTATTCTCAGGCCCAAACAGGTCCAAAAACAAAACAAAACAAAAATTAAAGGGTACCTGATTGCCTATTGCTGAGCTAAAGCCGAGAGCAGAAAATCTGCTATTAGTTGCAATCATAACGGCTATTTCTAATGTTTGAATTCTGATTAGTTAAAGATAAAAGATGTGATTTGATGTTTTTGAGTTGGGCTCTGCTCTCTCTACCCAAGAATTGCATTTTGGGGTGTTCAGTAAGGCAAATGGGGGGGATCCTTTCCTCTAAGTGCAGAATAGTTGCATGATATCAGGGAGATTCTGGATGTAAGCAATTGTCTACCAATTATATATTGACCCCTTTATAGGAACTGAAGTGAGAACTGGATGAATCATACTGTTTTTACAGTCAAAGTGTCAGTTAGGACATTCCGAGTAATCAGGGGCAAGGAAGTCACAGTGTCCAACAACAACAACAACAACAATAATAAAAAAACACCTTTCTCATATTCCAGCTTCACCATATGTTGGAGCAATGGCCATTATAAAGGTTTTTAAGTTGTGGAAGGCTACCACATTTAGTCTTGCACATTGGGGATTTTCCTATCACACCAGATTTTGGGGTTTTTTTTAATATATGTTTTATTTGTAGTTTTCCTTTAAACAACCAGAATATTTTGTGGACAGAGTGATGACTGGATCAATGTATTTTTTACACAGTGCTAACAATAATAATACAATTACATATACATAGTTTTGTCTTTCAACTTCTAACCTTAATATGCTCATTATAATTATAATATTTTATTTTATGTATCAATGTATATAATATTATTTTCCCAATTTGTACTTATTTCTTTTTCTTTCTTTCTTTTCTTTTTTCTTTTTCCGACTTGTTTGGGTTCTTCTATATTCACCTCTTTGTCTTTAAACTGTACTATTCTCTCTTTATGATTCTTTATTACTTTCTCCAGAAATATATTTAAATATCAATTATTTTTCTTCATACAATATATAGGTTGACCCGTTATTAAATCACTAAAATTTTAATATTTTAAATATTACTCAAAGTTCCACCATATTTCCAATATCTCAATTTTCTATAAACACCAATAAAACTAATTATTAATAAAATTTAATCAGTCCTGGGATTATATCAGTCCCCTGAATTTATGGTCCTTAAAAGTTATAAATTTCAGTATGTTTTTGCACACTGTTAATCATAATAATACATTTAAATATACCTAATCATAGTCTTCTAACCTCCTAACCTTAGTATATTTGTGATTATATTAATTATATTATATATCTATATGTGTTACTATTTTCCCAATTTATATTTTCTACTTATTTCTATTAGTTTTTAATACAACCACAATATTACAAGATATTATATCTCTATACATCATCTCTCAACCTTTTTAGAATTTCATCATTTATTGCCTTTTTGATTATTCTTTTATATTTCTCTCTTGGGATCCTATATTTGTTTCACATTTGTTTGACACTTTTCACAGACTGAATGTTCCCTCTGCCTTACCCCTTATCTCCTTCTGCTGCATCATTTGGATACCCATCCATAACCCTTTCATTATTTTTGGAAAATCTTCCTTCCCCCCCCCTCTGTTCTATTGTAAGCTCTTAAAGAATTACCTATTTGATTCTTAGTATTTATTGTTACTATCTTGTTACTACAGTGTTTTTGTTTTCTTGTAACTTATTTTGATTTGTCTCCTCAAGCACCCCTAGTTTTTCATCTGTCTTCTGAGAATCATCTTTTCCCACCATTTGTTGAGGGTTTTCTACATTCACATCTTTTATCTTTGAATAATTCCATAATCTCTTTATGATTCTTTGTCACATTTTCGTAAATACTTTTAATCATCACTAACATTTCTTCATAGAACGCTATTATCTCCTACTGAGTCATTTTGTACCAAATTAATATATTAAAAATTATTCAAAATACCTCTAATATTCCAGTATCCCAATATCTAAAAACTCCAAAAAAATCAATTATTAATAAAATTTAGTCAATCCCAGAATTATTGTTCCAAGTCCCCTACATTTCTAGTTCTTAAAAGCTATAAATTCATACCTTACAGTCTTTATAATTTCTAGTTTACACCTTCCCAATTGTCCAAATTTTAAAGTCTTGTTTGTCTTTTCTTCTTTTTCTTTTCTTTTTTTCCTGCTATCGCTTTTCTTCTTTAGTCTTGTAGGATGACCTATCAAGTGATGTTAGTAAACCAAATCCAACTTGATCCACCAGATTTCCTCAAATCTTCAAATCCACCTTTCAATTAACAGTTTCAATAAAGTTTTAGTATTTACAGTTCAGTTTGCCTTAAAGATTTTCAAAAAGCTCACTAAATATTTCCAAGCATCCAAATTGCCTACTAAGATAGAGTCAAGGTCAAATAGCCTGTCCACGGACTGCTCCAGCACAAAATCTTAGTGTCCCAGTTGTCCCAGCTCGTGACTTACCAAAATGGCTGTCGTCACTGCTACTGTTTGGGAGATCTTTCTTCGGATCAACGAGGAAATTGCGGTTTCCTTGTGATTGACAAAGTGTTTCTCCTTTCTTCACCACCCCGCCAGGGCGGCTTGACCTCATAGGGTCTCCTGGCAAGCAGTTGCCGGCTGCATTTCACGGAGCCCAGTGGAGCTCCGCTATTTTCCAGCCATTCCCGCCGTAACATCAACCGGAAGTCCTATCACACCAATTTTATGATTGTCCTCCTCCCCCTCCCCCTCCTCTTTTTCATGTATCATTGTGGAAGGCTTACGGGAACAAAACTTTGCTTCAGAGGGAGGAAAAGAAAAGATAGCTAAGGGTCTGTACAGTTTAAAAATGTAGTAGATAAGCATATATTACACAATGCACAACATATTTTATTTAAAAAAATGTATCATTTGAAGTGTCATTTGATGTCACCATAGCCCACATACATGGCCACTTTACAGAATATATCAATTTCTGCTGCACAGTATTGCCTTGCAAGATGGGCATGACTCAAGTACATTGCGAGTTGGCTTTACACTAAGAGCTGCCAAATTGAATATTGGTCTGTTATTCTCCATCAATGATCAAGCTAAATCAAGCCCAGAGAGAAAAGCTGTCTTTTTACTTTGTTCATCATTAATAGCATTTCTCATGACAACACATTTGATAACAAACTTATCTTGAAGGACAGAAGTCTAAAGCATTAGAGCTGAAGCTGCATTACGTAATGTTTCATCCCTTAAAATGCTTTTTGCATCTGTGTAATCTTGCCCCATTCCAAACTATCCTATTTCTTTCCTAAATAAATGTCATGCTTGGTTTACTGTAAATCAGATTCGAAGTGTTAGAGGTGCCAAAAGGTTCTGAACAGAACTGAAATTGCTGTAGAGGGGCAGGGAAGGTAGCCTGTTTTATCAGGGTACTACTTCCCCAAAGGCTGAGTATTCTAAGAGGCTCAAAACCTGGATATTGCCCGTTAGGTACTTTTTTAAAAAGAAAAGGTCAAGATTGATCACTCAATTGCTGCTGTACTTCTTTCTTCTTGTCAATCAGGTAGTTTCGGGTGGGGGAGGGTACGATGGTTCAGTGGTTAAAGACGCTGAGCTTGTCAGCTGAAATCTGACAGCCTGGTTTGAGACCCAACACTGCAATGTGGTGAGCCTGCCCAACTAGCAGTTTGAAAGATGCAAATGCTAGTAGACAAATAGGTACCACTTTGGTGGGAAGGTGACAGCATTCATATTGGCCACATGACCATGGAAGTGTCTTCGGACAGCACTGGCTCCCATGGCTAGGAAATGGAGATGAGTACCACCCCTAGAGTCAGACACAACTGGATAGGGGAAACCTTTAGATTTGGATAATCATATTTGAACTTTTTAAATAGAAGGTGTACTATATAGTTAGTTGTTACGTAGTAAACAAGAATGCACATATTGCATTTATAGTCTTCTTTCCAGTAGGCAATCTATGTGGGAAGAGGGAACTGTCATAATTTTAGCCCCCAAACAGAACATTGGGCTGACAGAATGACGAGCCCAAATTTACCCACTGAAAGGGAACAAATTCCATGTCAAAGCCCAACATATTCTTACACATAAATCATTCAAATACCGTTCTAAACATATATGCATGCTGTCATATTCTCTACTCATTAACCGTATCTCCTTTGTTGTCTGTCTCTTACCATAGTAAAAATAGTAGGAATAATAGCAATAACAAAAGGAAATCTGGAACCTGGAATGGTTGAATCCTAGTTGAGGCAGGAAATGGAACTGATACCGAGTGTAAATTGTGATCTGGGGCATATTGATGAGAAGCAGTTGCAGGGAAATAGAATAGAATATTGGAAAACCAAAGGATTTAGGATATGGAAGAAGTAGAAAGCCAGAAGAGGGATGAAGTAGAATGCCACTGATCATACACTGAGGAAGGGAAAAAAAAAGAGTAGGGCACTTACTCAGCTTTAGCTATTTTAAAAATAAATGAGGAGCCCTGAATTTGACCTCTTTCTGGATTCCTGGCCAGGCAGAGCAATTCAGAGACTATAAATGGGACACGTCTGAAAAATACCAGAGCATGCTAATTCTAAATGAGTATTAATTAACTGAGGTTGGGTTTGGGAAACAGTGGCAGCTTCAGGGACTGTTACTTGGCTAACCTAATCTAAATATTTTAAGAGCACAACTTTAAAGATTGTGATAGAGCCACATTTTGGGGTCAATTAAAACATGGAATTTTGAGGGCATCTTATGGATACTTTTATAAAATGGCTGTCAGGCCTGGAAGCCATCTGCATTGTCCTGCACCTGGAGGGCTGGAACTGGGAGGCATCTCCAGTTGGGATGGTGCTTTGATTGGACCATGTGATGGACATGTGGGTGCTTGGCAGGAACTTGGACTTTCCTATGGGTGGGGAAAACCTGGAAGTTTTCAGATTCAGGTTTTCACAGATGTGCCAATATGACATCTCTAATAAAATGGAACTTTGAGGAACTTCAAGCCTCCAAGTCGTCTTTTGTTGGGGGTGTTACTTATACGCTAGTCACTGAACTTGTCAGACTAGAAATGGGCCACCACTGAGAACTTATTCGATTCATCATAGCTCCAAAAATGACTGAATCAAGCATATTGGGCCTTGCATGGTTAGACAAATGGGGACTGACCATCACATGGGAAGATGGCTATAGAAAACTAAAATAGGCGTCGGACCACTACCACCCATAAAACAAGATCGGTGCCAAAATGCCACAAATCCCAACAGCACCAGCGAACCCGAAGCCGCAGCCCCCTCCACAGATGGACTGCCTGGCAGCCCGCAGGTGCCAAGAGAGTTCTGAGACCTATCGGGAGTCTTTAGCAAGGAAGATTGCAACTCCCACCACCCACCGCCCAACAGACTGAGCAATCAAATTCGTGCAAGGAGCCAAGCTGCTCAAGCCAAAGATGTATTCCATAACTCCCAAAGAAATGGAGGAATTGAGAAAATACATCAATGCCAACATAGCATGGGGCTTCATCCAGCCCGCAAAATCCAGAGTGGCTGCCCCAGTACTATTTACAGAAAAAAAAGAGAGAGGAATGAGGCTTTTCGTGGCATTAATTCTGTGTAAATTAATTCTGTGGGATTGATTTTCGTGGAATTAATGCTGTGTGCATGGAAAACATCTACCCCCTCCCCCTCATGAAGGACATACTAAGCCACTTAGCCAAGGGCAAGTTGTTCACCAAATTGGACTTGAGAGAAGCCTAGTATCGCATAAGGATCAGAGAAGGAGATGAGTGGAAGACAGCCTTTAACTGTCCGCTTGGCAGCTTCCAATTCAAAGTCATGCTGTTTGGCCTGCAGGGAACCCCAGCAGTCTTCATGCAATATAATCAATGAAGTGCTACATGAGCACTTATACAAGGGGGTCCTAGTTTACCTGAATGACATTTTTATATTCAGCAAAACTCTCGACCAGCATGTAAATCCAGGCAAGTACTGAAAAAACTCCTCACCGCAAAGCTCTACCCAAAGGTGTCAAAATGTGAATTCCATCAAACCTCCCTAGATTATCTAGGCTACTGAATATCCAGCGGAGGGGTGGAAATGGACCCAGGAAAAGTGAAAGTGGTGCTAGACTGGCAGCCCCCATGCACCTGCAAACAGCTTCAAAGCTTCCTGGGATTTGCAAACTTTTACAGGCAATTTATCCCAGTGTTTGCATAAGTCACCCTCCCCTAACAGAACTGTTAAAAATGGGGTCTCCTCCTGCAACACCATAGCTGAGCCAACCACTCGCCTGGTCAATGGATTGCCAAAGAGCCTTTGCGAAGTTAAAATGACTCTTTGCCAAGTAGCCGATTCTCCAGCACCTGGATCCAGAACATCAGTTCATCATCCAAGCGGATGCCAGTGAGTACATCCTGGCGAGGAAAAATCTGCTATCTAATGCCCTATCGGGAAAAACACAATTTGATAGCCGCAGGGAAGAAGTTGTCCACGCCATCATTCCCCCCTCGCAATCAGCTGCACAAGTCACCATCAGGGGCCAAACCAGGCGACAACCTGATCCCAGGCGGGACAAACCAGGGGTGAAATGCTCCCAGTTCAGATCGGATCACCTGATCTGGTAGTGATGGCGGTGGGTGCTTCAGAGAACTGGTAGCAAAAATTCCTGGGCCCTCCCCCCCATGCTCAGCTGAGCCGCGTGATCATCAGAGTTTTTTTTACTTTTAAAAGCATTTTTTCTACAACTTCTTCAGCCGAAGAGGTTGTTAAAAAAATGCTTTTAAAAGGTAAAAAAAAAAAAGCCTCTGACAATCCCAGCTGAGTTGCCAGATCGTCAGCGGCATTTTTTTAAACTTTTAAAAACATTTTTTCTACAACCACTTCGGCCGAAGAGGTTGTTAAAAAAATGCTTTTAAAAGATTTTAAAAAAGCCTCTGACGATCACGGCTGAGCCGCATGATTGTCAGAGGCTTTTTTTTACTTTTAAAAGCAATGCTTTTAAAAGTAAAAAAAAAGATTGTGCACCACAGCTGATCACCCCCCTCTCGTGCGCTGTTCTACTTAGCACATGCCCCCTTTTGGCGTGCACTGCACATGCGCACCTCGCATTTGATGCGTGGTGCGCACTGCACATGTGCAGCCAGCAAAACGGTAGTAAACCGGTTCAGATTTCACCACTGGGACAAACTGATAATGGCACTGAAAACAGCGTTTCCAACTGACCCATGGCTCATACATAATAGAGACATCTTGACCATGAGAGATGGACTGCCTTGGAAGGGATCAAAACTGTATGTACTTGCCAGCTTGAGACCAGAAGTGTTACAGAGCAGCTATGATTCCCGCCTGGCTGGCCATTTCAGATTCTTGAAAACTCTATCCCTGGCCAGGAGGCAATTTTGGTGGCCAAAAATGAAAGCTGATGTATAGAAGACTATGTGAAAAGCTGTGGCACATGTGCTGCCATGAAGATGAGGCCAGGGAAACCTCCTGGACAGTGGTGGGATTCAGCTGGTTCTCTCCAGATCACACAAACCAGTAGCGCCGACTGTGGGAGGCTCCGCCCACCTGCCTGGATGTAATGTGTGACTACTGCGCATGCGCAGAAGGCCATGTGCATGTGCAAAGGTGGCACATGCGAGTGAAGCAACCGCGCACGCTCACATTTGCGAACTGGTAGGGAAGGTAAGTGAATCCCACCTCTGCTCCTGGACTCCTCCACCAAGTAGTTAGCCCCAGCAGACCTTGGGAGGAAATTGCAATGATTTTATAGTCAAGCTCCCAGAGAGTGGAGGAAATACAGTTATTTGGACAGTGATCAACTTATTTTCAAAACAAGCCCACTTCACAGCCTGTTCGGGATTGTCATCAGCGAAAAAACTGGTTTAATAAATTTTTTGAAACAGATTTACCAACTACACAGAATACCCTGCTGGGTCATTTCAGACCGAAGAGTCCAATTCACAGCAAAATCTTGGAGAGAATTCCTGGGATCAGTCGGATCTACACAAGGACTTAGCTTGGCTTTCCATATGAGTATGAATGGAGCTGTGGAATGAGTGAATGCAGTGGTGGAACAATATATAAAATGCTATGTGGATTACCAACAAGAGAATTGGGCGGACCTGCTGCCATTTGCAGAAGCGGCTTACAACAATGCTGTGCACAGTAGCACAGGATTAACCCCCTTCCAGATAACCAGAGGCATGAACTTTGTACCCATGCCCGAACTGCCCAGAGAACCCTCCTCCTCCATGACCCTGACCAAGTATATGGAGTCGCTGAGGAAGGGCTGGGATTACATTAAACATTAAAAAAGCACTAGCAGAAGCTGCTGAGGCATATAAAAAGCAAGCTGATAAACACCAATCTCTTCAACCTCCCTTCTGTGTGGGAGATTGGGTTTATCTATCAACCAAATACATAAAACTAAAGCTGCCTAGTAAAAAGCTGGGATCTAGGTTTTTAGGTCCATTCCCAAGTGAAAATAATTAACCCAGTGACAGTTCAGCTGAACCTCCCCTGCATCCTAGGGAAAGTGCATGCTGCTTTTCACCATAGTTTGCTGAAGCCAGCCATAGGTCCAGATTAAGACCACTGGCTCAACCACCTCCCAAACCTATGGTGGTGCAAGGGGAAACCCATTCTGAAGTTGAAAAGATTTTAGACTCTAGGTTATATAGAGGTTGATTACAATATTTAGTGCATTGGAAAGGGTATCCTTTGTCTGAAGCAGTGGTCATCAACGGGTGGTCCATGGACCACTGGTGGTCCGCAAGAAAATTTTGGTGGTCCGCGGCGCACCAGGGTGGAGGAGCTGCTCCAGGATGAGCAATGGCCAGTCCTGTGACTGGAGTTTTGGAATATGGGACTGGCCAGGCAGCTCATGGTGGGGCTGTAAGTCTCTGCTGTAGAGGGAGGTTTGTGCAATTTGCAACTTTGCAGCGCAGCCCTCGCCAGCTGGAATGAGCTAATGGTGCAAGGGGGGTGGGGGTGGCAGTGCATGCGGGCCAAAGCAATGGGTGGTGGCAACCCTGGGCTGTTTCTTCCCCCTGCTGTAGCTTCCTCTCGGCTGAACCCACCAGTGGCTGACCCCGCCCCTCACCCTCCCTTCCCAGTCACTCCTCTCCTGGCAAGGGAAAGGGAGGGGGGATGGAGTTTCACTCCATATTCCAGAGCGGGAGCGAAGTTTGTTTCTTGCTGGATCTTACAGCCGTTACTTCTGGCCCTTGTTGGTGCTCTGCGCACCTCAGTCTCTTGGGGAGACGCTTGACTTCCTCTCAGCCCCAAGACACATGAGATGGCCCATGAGATGGGAGAGGGAAAGAGAATGAGAGAACCAGAGAGAATTAGAACGAGAGAGAGAGAATGAGAGAGAGGGGGGGGAGAGAATGAGAAAGAGAATGAAAGAAAGAGAAAGAGGGGGGATAGAGAGAATGAGAGAGTGGGGGAGAGAAAAAAAGAGAATGAGAAAGAGAATGAAAGAGAGAGAAAGAGAGGGGGAGAGAGAATGAGAGAGAGGGGGAGAGAAAAAGAGACAGAAAGAGACAGAATAAAAAAGAGAGAAAGAGAGAGAAAGAAAGAGACAGAGACAGAATCAGAGAATGAGAGAATCAGGGAGAGAATGAGAGAGAGACAGAATGAAAGAGAGAATCAGAGAAAATGAGAGAGAATCAGAATGAGACACACAGAGACAGATAATGAAAGAGAAGAGACACAGTGAAAAAGAGAGAATGAAAGAGAGAGAGAAAGAAAGAGACAGAATGAGAGAGACAGAAAGAAAGAGAAAGAGACAGAATGAAAGAATGAGAGAGAGACAGAGACAGAGAGAATCAGAGAGAATGAGACAGAATGAGAGAGAGAGAGACTGAGAGAGAGAAAGAGAGAGAGAGAATCAGAGAGAGAATGAGAGAGAGAGACAGAGAATGAAAGAAAAAGAGAGAATGAGAGAGAGAAAGAGAGAGAGAGAATCAGAGAGAGAATGAGAGAGAGAGA
>WNWU01013802.1:4762324-4790808 GCA_012654045.1 Ptyas mucosa
AGAGAGAAAGAGAGAGAGAGAATCAGAGAGAGAATGAGAGAGAGAGAAAAAGAAAGAGACAGAGAGGGAATCAGAGAGACAATGAGTGGGAGAGAGAGAGGGGGGGAGAGAGAGAGAAAGAAAGAGGAGGGAGAGTGCCTGCAGGACCCCATCCTGTCACTGGGAGTCCAGGCGCTTCAGCAAGCGATGCACTGGATTCGTATTAGTGGTCCGTGGGATTTAAAATTATGAACTTGGTGGTCCCTGAGGTCCAAAAGGTTGGGGACCCCTGGTCTGAAGCTACTTGGGTTAAAAGCTGGGATGTAAAAGCAGACAGGCTAGTAAAACAATTCCATGATAAATATCCTGATAAGCCAAAGGGGAGGGGGAAGTCTCTTGAATTAACTCTCTGTGTTATTCTTGTTGCAGGACATGATCGTCTGATGAGGGTGTGTGTGTGGCCTGTCAGGCATGGAAGCCAACTTTTGCATTGGGCCTTTAGGCCTGCCACAGTTATTGCTGTGGGAAACTGGGAGGGGGGATTGTATGGAGCATGGGTGATATATAGTCATAATAACATTCTTTTCTCAGAGAGTCAAGGACATCTTGCCCTGCACCTGGAGGGCTGGAACTGGGAGGCATCTCCAGTTGGGATGGTGCTTTGATTGGACCATGTGATGGACATGTGGGTGCTGGGCAGGAACTTGGACTTTTCTTTGGGTGAGGAAAACCTGGAAACTTTCAGATTCGGATTTTCCCAGATGTGCCAATATGACATCTCTAATAAAAGGGTGCGCAATCTGGGAGTCCTCCTGGATACGCAGCTGTCCTTAAAGGAACATCTGACAGCTGTAGCCAGGGGGACCTTTTATCAGGTACGCCTGATTCGCCAGTTGCGCCCCTTTCTTGTTCGGGATTCTGTGTGCACAGTCATTCATGCCCTCGTCACCTCTCGCCTGGACGACTGTAACGCTCTCTACATGGGGCTCCCCTTGAGGAGCACCCGGAGGCTCCAACTGGTCCAGAATGCGGCCGCGCGGGTAATTACGGGGGCTACATGGCGCTCCCGCATAACACTGCTCCTGCTCGAGCTGCACTGGCTCCCAGTGGTCTTCCGGGTGTGCTTCAAGGTGCTGGTTACCACCTTTAAAGCGCTCCATGGCATAGGGCCCAGTTATCTACGAGACCGCCTTCTGCCACTGACGACCTCCCGTCGACCCGTGCGCTCCCACAGAGAGGGCCTCCTCGGGGTGCCATCAGCCAAGCAATGCAGGCTGGTGACCCCCAGGAGGAGGGCCTTCTCTGTGGGGGCCCCCACCCTTTGGAATCAGTTGCCCCCAGAGATAAGAAGAATCCATGACCTCCGTGCCTTTCGCCGTGCCCTTAAAACATTTTTCTTCCAACAAGCCGGGCTGGCCTAAGCAAAGCCTTTTAAATAATTTTAAACTGGGGTGTTTTTTAAATTTGGGGCCAATTTAGATATTCTTTTTAATTTGTTCTTAATGTTTATATTGTGTGTTTTTACTTGGCTGTACACCACCCTGAGTCCCCAGGGAGAAGGGCGGTATAGAAATCTAAAAATAAATAAAATAAATAAATAAAATAACAATGGAACTTTGAGGCACTTCAAGCCTCGGAGTCTTCTTTCATTGGGGGTGTTACTTGGAACCCTGACAATGGCTTCCATGGTATGTTTGCCAATTTACAATGATTCCTATAAAAAAAATATCCACAAGACTTCTCCTCTAGTCCTTGGTCTCTTTTCTGGAAAGATGGGTATCAAGAAAAGTTTTAATATATAGTCACTCATCATTTTTATTTTTTAAGAATGTGAATGGTATCCAAATCATTTCAGAAATGAAGATAGTTCTACAGGCAGATTCTTTGCTTGCAACATGACAGCCTTCCATTTATTTTAAAAAAAATTAAAATGAATAGAAAATCCAATAGAAAGGCAGGGACATTTGAAGACTGCAAAGGAAATGTTCATGGTAGCATAATTTTACTGTATTTCCATGATTTAAACCAAGATTTAGGATTTGGGAGTAGGGAATAGACAACATATGTTTCCCCTTTGACTGCTGAATTGTGAGACCAAGGAAAAGGATTTCTTTCCTATATTGTGGAATGGAAGATAGAAAAACCATCTTTCATTCCAAGATATATGAAATATATCTTTCCATTCCATGTATTTTCTAAGTTAAAATATTGATTGGGGTGGGAATGCAGATGGCATTGACCTCATATAATATTCCCCCAAAAGTCTCAAGAAAAGAAGGTCTCTGTGGGGACCTTTACATGTTTAAAATTGGTGTGATTTTACCAACGGAGCAATAAATGTCTTCCTTGCTGTTTGAATATTCCATAAAACACTTACAGGGAGTGTTTTTGCTGATCTCCAATCAGAGCCAGAATACGGCTTCCTGTACCATCCTGTGTTCAATAGCTAAGTTAATAATTATAGCTGAGTTAATAATTATTAATTCAGGGATGGGTTTCAAAAATTTTAGCAAGGGATTCTCTACCCAGTTGCTGGATGGGCGTGGCTATGGTAGGCATGGCCTAGTCAGCCTCCTGCACCACGCGGAGGGGGGGTGCCCTCCCTGGGCTCTGGAGGTTTTCTTTGAGCCTCCAGGAGGGCGAAAACGGCCTCCCCAGGCTCCGGAGAACTTCAGGTAGGCCTGTTTTTCACCTTCCCTGAGCCTCCGTGCGCACCCTGCACTTACCTGCATCCAAAATATGTCACATGGGGCTCCTGGGGAGGCGGGGTGGGAGGGGCCAGACAGGAGTGGGATTTGGGGGTTCTCCAAACTGCACAGAATCTTAGCTAGAGGGTCTCCCGAATCCCTGCGAACCCCCAGCAGCCCACCCCTGTATTAATTCAACTATGTTGTATATAACAGTACTCCCCCCCCCCGCCCCCGGTCAACCAAGTCTTTACATTTTTAGTCATGATCTTGCAGAATGTATGGACAATCTGGTTTTTATTAGTGGGCATTTGTTCTTTACCTTGCCTCAAGGTATCAGATGTCACTGAGTCTGTTCCTTAAAGCACAAAGATGGCCTGAGGACTTTACTTGTTTCCCTTTACTTAAGCTATCTTTCTTTCTTTCTTTCTTTCTTTCTTTCTTTCTTTCTTTCTTTCTTCCTTCTTTCTCTTTCTTTCTCTCTTTTTCCTTCCTTCCTTCCTTCCTTCCTTCCTTCCTTCCTTCCTTCCTTCCTTCCTTCCCTCCCTCCCCCTTCCTTCCTTCCTTCCCTCCCTCCTTCCCTTTCCCCTTTTCTCTTCTTCTTCTATTGTTATTCCAGGGTTTTTTTGCATTGATGACATATTTTGCACTCCGCAATTGATCGATTGGCGAGAGAGCACAAATTGGCTCAACATCATCTTCTAATTTGTTCTCTGCATTCTGAGGTTTGCAGCACTGAAGATTATTGCAGAGCTAATTGTAAAACTGTGTAGAGAGATTGGGGAGTACAAATAGGGTTCTACAGAAATACCAAGAGGATCCATTTTTCAGGGTGCATTGTTTAGGATAGTAGCAACTGGCCTCATTACTGGCCTGAAATGCTTCTGATCAGATGAGAGATTTAAGTTTGGGGAAAACCAAATGAATATGCAATGTTTTTTTCTTTTTTTTTCTTTCGGCATCGACATCTGTGTATATCATAACTTAGCCCTCAGTCTTTTAAGAACATTTCTCATCTGAAAAGGTACCATCTGCTGAATGTCATTTCATCTTTTGCTAAACGAATACAAAATTTCTGCCTTTAATTCCACACCCAACAGCTCATATAGAACTCTACAGCATAAACACTGCGTCTCTACTTTGTCCCTCAGACACTGAAATCCATTGTATATGTTTAACTAACCTCCCCATTCCCTCCAACCACAGTATAGCTGAGTATGTTGCATTACAACCAGAGGTTTCTGTGTTGAGGTGAAACTTCATCTTGTGGCATTGTCACAATACAGGTACAAAAGGAGTGGAGCTCTGTTGCTGCACCCATTTCATGATTTTGCCCCTTGACCCAGCCAGGCACACATCATTACAACTACAATTTTCAGCCCCCAGACTACTTAGGAGAAAGCATACAAAAATCCACTTCATTTTTTTTTTTAAAATTTGATTTATATGCCACCCTTCTCCGGAGACTCAGGGCGGCTTACAATGTGTTAAGCAATTTTAATTTTATTATGCATGTCCTGTCTCTGAATTTGAAAATACATAGTTTATTTCAGTTTCTTCACATACCAGGCCTTTTGATTTTGTCACTTTGGAAAATCAGAAACTTTTGGATATAAAATGGAGTATCATAAAGACAGCTGTACAATGTATGAAATTACACATGGAATGCTATGAAATGAGCTTAGCTGAATGATAATAGCCAGAGATGAGTGCGCCGCATACTCCTAGAGCAGCCATCCATGCATATTCTTTGTTTTGCATGCAGTGATTTTCAAAGTCATTCAACCAAATGTAATGTGGTATCTCAGGCAATCAGCAGTGTTTCTATAAAATTCTCTTTTCACAGAGCATTCCATACCAATACAATCCAGCTATGATTCTTCTTCCTGGTTCAGCAATCCACCCACCCTCCCCCAATCCACTTCAACTACTGGAACAAAAAACTGAATACATGTTTTCTTTGCTTTATTCTTAACCTGACATTTCATATTCTGAAGATTGGTCGTTATTATGCCTATTATTTTTGCAGAAGCAAGGCAATACTCTATAGCAGGGGTGTCAAACTCGGTTTCATTGAGGGCAGCATTAGGGTTGGTGCATCAGTGCCATGGGGTGTGGCCATGGGGTGGGCATGGTCATGGTGGGTGTGATATGGGACTCGTGTCGGGGACACCTGTGGTGGCCAAGTGCTAAGGCAGGACTTCCCTGAGACCCTCCCTCACTCTCATTATAATATCTGTCCTTCCTCCCTCCCTCCCTCCCTCCCTTCCTTCTTCCTTCTCTTTTCTTCTTCTTTCCCTGCTTTCCTTATTTTTCCTTCCTTGCTCTCTTCCCATCTTCCCATCTTTTTCTTTGTCTTTCCTCTTTCCCTTTCTCCTTTCGTGTCTCTTCTTGCATGCTCAAATGCAAAAGGGGAAACATTTCTCTTTTTGTTTTGTTTTTAGTTTATTTTGAAGGTCCTCTGCCAGTGAAAACAGAGCTCGGGGGGGGGGGGGGGGGGGGGGAGCGGGCTGTGCACAACCTCCCCACACCCAGCTTTGCTAGCAGAGGCACTATGGGCCAGTCCTTTGCTATTTCCAGGCCGGCCCTGCTGGCCATATATAAACACCCTGTGGGCCTGATTTGGCCCACAGGCCTTGAGTTTGACACTCCTGCTCTATAGCAAAGATGGACTATGCTGTGCAACAGTGGCCCTCCAACTATTTTATTCAGCCACACTAATTTCACAGGGCTGAAGTAAGGACAACTCATGATAGCCTCTTCCCCAACTTTCAATTTATACATGCAGCTTTTGTCAGTCTTTAAAGGTGGATCCTGTACTAGATAAAAATGCACATAGCCCTAACTAGGGAGAGGAAGAAATACATTTTAGAGCTGCGCATTATTTTATATTTATATATAAAGGTACTTTTAAGTGCTTCAAGCAGTACTTTGTCTGAATAAATTACATTTGAAAGAGGAGCTCAAGTCAAAACAATAACCTGTTTGAATGCTTTATAAATGTCCTGCCAATGAATGTTTGGAAATCAGAATAATTACTATAGTCTAGAGGGGCAAATTTTCAGATATAGATGACAAACCACAATTCTTATTTTGTAGTAATCCTTTCACTTGTCACATGCTAAGATACTCAGCATGCCAAAACCCAGCATATGCCAGTGAAGTTGTGAAATTCAGGGCCCACGTAGGACAGACACGAAACCTTGGCAGACAGTTGAAGTTTGCCACTTTCCTTGATAGACACTTTCCCTGACAGACTGTGCCTTTAAAAACTGTCTGACAATCAAATTCAGTGGGTGATATTTTTCTCTTATCATTTTTCCCATCCTGTGAAAAGTTTCACCTACTGAATGTTTGTCTGTCAAACAGTTTTAAAGGCACAGGAGCAATATTGCAAGAAGAACAAATGAAAAAGAAAAAAAGAAAAAGAGAAAAAAATGGAATGGTAGAAGTTAACTGAGGATACAACTGCCTTTAGAATTCCAGTTATAGGTAAAACTTAACAGAAAAAAGTAAATTTTTTTCACCTTTGAATTGGTTCATGTTGTTTTCTTGGTGACAGCAATGAGCAGTTTGCCATTATTTTCTTCTACAGTGTTTTTCAGCTTCATCTCCCATGCAAGTACTTTCTAGGTCGAACCCTGGGGGTATTTTTGAGATCGACTGATAGCTGCCAGCAATTAATGCATTGTGTGAGAAAAGAACTGCTGCTTCAGCAGGAGTCCCCAACAGAGTGGATGTAGTTTACATTTGGAAAGCAGAAAATACCTCCCCACGGGGTGTGGGCCTGTCCATTCACAAAATGGTTGCTGCAGTGGGTACGGTGAGTCACAAAATACAAATTTGCCACAAGACAAGCTAGCGAGCGTGTTTCTTATTACTGTCTCTATCACGCCACTATCTACTCACTATCAACTCCTTACTTAACTTTATCTTTATTTGTAAATAGATGAGCACAATAAAGCACAGGGTACTGTAGCTCTGGCCGGCTATTTTTATTTTTAATTTTCCAAGAATATCCAAAAATCTGTATCTTCTTGCAGGTCTATCAAACAGTCTGTGTTTTGCTATACATGCAGCAAGATATAGACTGTTCAAAGAGGTGCCTTGTTCTATCCAAACTGAATTTGCAAGAATCTAGGGCACTGTGTGCCCCTTGGGACTACTGAATTAACACAGATTCACAATTCCTGTACTACAGTATCTGTTTTAATTCATCTTAGTCATTCCTTGGGACTGCCTCTCCCTCTCACAACTGCAATACAATTAGTGAGTTCAAGCCCAAATTTCCAGATCTGGAACCATTCTGTTTGATTTGATTTATATTTTAAGAACTATACAGTCTTTAAGAACTTTGCTTTCCTTCTAAAATATTTGAAAGTTTTCACTGTGACTTTCAAAATAGCACGGATGCTTAGTTTTGAATTCTGTGTAATGGCTTGCAAATATTCTTAGCATTGTTTCAGTCCTATGCGCTGCTGGATATTTATCTCAAACATTTCCCAATTTTTAAGAAAAGATAAAGTTTCCAAAATTGAAGGCAATTTTAAAATTGTTGTATATTTTTAGACTTTTGAGATATCAGAAAGTATTTCTGTGGTGCTCTGTTGTAATGAATATATTCTCTTTCTTTCACATGATTTTTCCTTTATTTTCTCATTTTCAAACTCAAGTTAATAGAGATCAGAAAATCAGAATGACACATTTGTTTCAAATTTTCAAATGAAATCTTTCAAAGTTCAATGTACACATATCTAGGACTTTCCTCTTTCCCTTTTCCTCTATTGATCTGCTGTCTCAATGAAGAACTGTAATGTTTAAGAGCAGAGATGTTAATTCCCTCCAAAAATAATGAAGAAGTTTGCTTAACCATGGTATTCCTGTAGAAAGCCTGCACTAGAAGATTTCCAGCAGTGAACCAAAGAACATCCTTTGCTTAGATGGAAGTTCTGTGTATGGAATACTCACTGACATATATACAGAGACAATTCTGGATCAGTGGTGGGTTCCTCACGGTTCGGCCTGGTTCTCCCGAGCTGGTAGTGGTGACGATATGACGTCACCGAACCGGTTCTGCCCCCCCACCCCCCGTGTTAGTCTTACCTTTTATTTGGCCCCACCCCCAATCTATTGCTGCCTCTTGAGTCCCAACTGATGGCTAGAGGGAAAAAAACTGTTTAAACTCTTGCCACTGGGCTTCAAAGGGCCGCCCTACAGCTGATCAGTGTTAAAAGAAAACAAATGAGTAGACCAGTGCCTGCAAAAATAAATGGGTAGATCAGTGCCTGCAAAAATAAATGGGTAGATCAGTACATCTCTGTAAGCAGTTAAAAGCCTGGTAGACCAGTACTTCTGCTAAATCCTAAATAATTGTCACATGACCATCAAGCCACGCCCACAAAATAAGCCACACCCACAGAACCAGTAGTAAAAAATTTTAGAACCCACCCCTGTTCTGGATCCATTCCAAAAACAATACTGCACAACTAACACTTATTGTGAAAGCTGCAAAATTGTGATGACAGGAGAAGAACACTCAGGCAAAGGGTGGGGGAGGGGGAGGAAAGCAGTTGTGTAAAATTCTCTTTCCAAGTCCTCGTAGCACTGAATTTTCTCAGCATCCAACTCACTGACTCATTTACATATTGCACTGAGGGATGGTTTAATTTGCTGAATAAACCCCAATTTTCTGAATTTATACAATATGCTAAGTCAAAACCAAATAAATAAATTTGACTTAAATCACTGTGAGATCAACGACCTACATGTTGTTTCCTATTGGCTGCAGTTTTACACTGATTTTCTAGCAGTCAAGCCAACTGAATTTGACAAGCCTGGCATTTGAATAGACATGAATGGCATTGCACTGGGTAAATTTTCATAATTAACAGAGTTTCACCCTGTCTTTGAAATGCTAAAAATCAAGATATAAGACTGACTGAATTAATACAGTATGGTAAAACAGCATTAGGTGTCTAAAAGGGATAATTTATCTAAAATTCTATCTCAGAGATCATCATAGCCAAATCAGCCTGATGCAGATGTACTATTTTAAGAGATTTTTTATGTAACTGAAAAATGATTTTTTTTGCAATTATAACAAAATTAATATTACAGATAAGAGGGAAAGTCAAAAAAAAGTTGATAAAGCAATAAAAGCCTATGATTCTAAGCGTAAAGTGAATGTAACAATGCATAAAAGTGATTTCCATTTTTGATTTTGTAATTAACTTTGAAGCAAAACTAAGAATAGAACATATAAAAATGATTAAAGTTGTGATTATCTGGCTTCAGTAGAATTTTGCAAACTCTGAGATATATTTAATAATTGTAGACATCATTGTGTTTTCTCAATAGTGATATACTTCGTTTTTATGGGTGACATTCCTTTGTTTAATACTCAGCATACTGTGCCTGTCAAGGGAGATAAAGATTGCAACCCTACAATAAACAATAGAAACACGCTATTCTTCATCCGGCATATTCCTGAGCTATTCTGTCATTAGAGGAGATCAGCACATAATTATACATAAGGAAGATTTGCACAGTTAGTTGTCAAGCCTCACATAGCTGGCAAGAGCAGGAAAGCAAGGCCAACATCGATTTCAGGACGGTATCTTTAATACCAGTCTGGGATACAAACAGGTTCCTGAAAACTGTAAGAGAAAATTCCCAACCTCAGTTTGAGTGAGTTAATTAGGATGGAGTCTTTTTGAAACACTTTCTTCCCATGTCTCTCACGTTTGGATTAAATTGCCACTTCTCTGATAAACCAGATGCCTTATTCTTCACTTTTCCACAGTCTCCTCCCCTCCACCCAAATGAGATTGCAAGGCTGGCTCGAGAATTCTGAGCATTGAGGTCTACACATCTTACAGTTATGAAGGTTGAGAAGCACCGGCGGTAAATACTGTACATATAAATGTACCCTAGAGGACTTATTGACATCCCAGTAAAATAAATCAGTGTTTGATTGATGATTATGCATACTGTACATATAACATCACCTTAAGGAAAGTATTGACATCCCACTAAAATAAATAAACATCTGATTTATTTTAATGGAAACAAAGTACAGTTAAAGACTTGTTGGTCAACACCCATGTTCATCATGCAATTGGTGTAAACCATCAAGGAAAACAGTGTGAAGAACAAGTTGAAGGATATTAACATAACATTCTTAAATGGTCCAGCTCCTTGATCTTAAAAGGCTGAAGCTATCTGAAGTAAAATGTGTTCTGGACTCTTGATGCAGGGAGAAATAGTTGGGACATCTGATTCATTGTAAGGCTACTATGAACTGGAGAGTTTATGGGAAAGCACAACAGTTATACACAACTCTATGCCTTGCACACAAAATTTCTACTTAAATTCTTGTAATTAATTTCTTGTGAGAAACAGACTTATTTTGGTTATCTTGGCTATTGTAAGCTATAACAAAGATAAGGGAAATACAAATGATAAACCAAGAGAATGACCTGAAAAATGTTTCTTATTGAACTTAACAAAGACGTTTCTTAAAGCCTTGAAAAAAAAGTTGTGTGATGGAATAAAGAAGAATTGAAGATAAATCAAGTCATATAACAATATTTTGAATTAAGGAGAGAAGATTAAAAGGCTAAAAGAAGATACTTTTGTCCAATGTTCTTGCAATACTTTATGGACTTATTATTCATACCAAGATTGAAAAAAATGATGTTTCGTGGATTTGCTTATAAATAAGGGCTGGGATATAGGATGAAGAGATATTCATTTGTAACCTTATAGGGAGTGAACGTTACTCAATTTATTTATACTTGTAAAGAAGATTGGTAGAAATTTCCTTTATATATGTTTTTCTTTTTCTTTTTTTTCTGCACTTTTTATACTTTTGTTCCATTCTCTCTTTCTCTAAGTTTAATTTGTATTGGTTTTTACTCTTGTAATCAAAAATTTT
Organism: Ptyas mucosa; assembly: GCA_012654045.1. NCBI lineage: Eukaryota > Metazoa > Chordata > Lepidosauria > Squamata > Colubridae > Ptyas > Ptyas mucosa. The sequence continues at coordinate 4,772,927 of WNWU01013802.1, forward strand.
AATAAAAATTATATAGATGAGAAGAAGGGGAGTAAAGACATTTGGGGCAGGAAGGGAAGGGAGAACTACCAATTCATTCTAATTCTGCACTGCAGGATTTGTCTAGGGATCTTGGTATGTTGCCAAGCAAAGAGGTGGGATTGCCTCTAGATTATTTCCAGAACATCATTCCAGGTTTTCTTTGGGGTGGGAGAAGGGTTTGAGTCTAACAGAAAAAAATGGTCTGGGCAACTATGGAGATGTTCTTGGAGAAAAGATATATGACAGTTAGCAAAACATGAATCAAAACTGGAAGAGAAGAAAGCATTAGAAACAAACTTAATGTGGCCCTGTCTTGACGTTCTTTGGTATAAGAGGAGAGAAGGGAAAACACTGCCAGGATTTTAGGATTCTGTTATGGTAGTCTAGATCAGTAGAGTTCTGATATTTTTTTTGAATTTACAGTATTTCCTGACCTGGTTCTACCTTGAACAACTGACACTACCCACTTTCAATGTCAGTTTTAAGGCCAGTTGCTGAACCTGTTTTGGACTTTTTAAATATTTAATCTTAATTCAATTTTTCTTAAATTGTACTCCTTGACTTTCATTAGTAAATTTTCAGCTCATGTGTACTTTCAGTTACCAAAGTAGCATTTTTGGAATATAGTAGGTTATTAAAGATGTTTTTCCTCCATTTTTTAACCAGACAAGTCTTCTAATCTAGCTTCCCTCAATATATATTCAGCATGGAGACTGAATAAATATGAAGAGAGCACATGATTGTGTTTGACCCCCTTTGCTGATCTGGAACTAACCTGACATGGGTCTAAGCTGTTTCACAATCCATGTTCAATCTGAATTATGGTTTCATGTCTTATGTATAGATTTTGCAATTGGGATGTTCTTCAATACCTATTTTCATAAAGTCATTCTACAGGTTGAGCTAATTAAGAACTTTCTACAGTATAGTCAAGAAAGTTCATATTGATTTTTGGGGTGGGGATTCTTTGGCTTTCTCATTAGCTATAATATATCTTGTTCTTCAGCCTTTTCTAAAACCAGCTTGAATAACTGACATTTCATTTCCATATAGGGTTCTACATGCATTTTTTTGCTAGCATGTGAAATTAAGGATAATGTGTTTGCGTGCTCTGCTAAATCTCCTTTCTTTGGTATTTGTTCATAAAGAGGTCTCTTCCAATCTGTTGGCCATTATGCTATTTTGTAAATTTGCTGGTATGGTCTAGTTGACTGATTCTTTTTATGTTGCTTGCTGTACTTCTATAGGTGTTATCAATTCCTCTAGCTTTTTGATTTGATAATAACTGAACCATCTTCTGGTGCTAGATGTACTTGTAAATAAGGAATATCTTCTTAAGTATCTTTGGTGTTGATTTCTCTAGTTTGCAGAATTGATCTTGAGTCCACTATTATCTGTTTATTGGTATCTTTTACCATTCCAATCTGAGGTTAGGACAACCTTCTGAGTTTAAGAATCTTTTAGAAAACTTCCCTTGTTTTTCCATATCTGTTTCTATGTTCATTTTTTTTTACATAAATGATGATATTGCATTGATTCTCATCTCCTCTAATAGTTCTCTGAAAGTTTTTGTTATGTTCCCTCCTGAGACTTTTGGGGGGGGGGGGGGCTTGGTTGTAGCTTCTTAGCAATTTCAACTAGGAAACCATGGATTCCAGGCTTCCCTCAATCATGAAAACTAGATGGGTGATTCTGGGCCAATGAACACAAAATGATATTTTTAAAAATAAAATGGTAAAATAAAAATGTGTAACTCTACATGTCTGGTTGGCCAATTGCTTCCTTTAGTACATTTCTGAAAAAGAAGGATGGAGCAGTATCAGCCTGGGTAGAATTTGGGGCTGACCCAAAATTGCTTACAACTGGCATAGTCACAGCCATTCTCTATGTAGCCCTTTGGGAGGCCTAGAAGTGAACAAATGAACAGCTGGAATATGTATGTGTATATACATCTGTGTTTATATATTGATGTACTGTCAAGTGTAGCATGTTTCTTTTTTCCTCTAATATTATAGGCCTTCCAAGGTGTAAATATACATAGCACCTGGAACAGTTTTCTCTAGTCAAGATTGTTGTCTCTTCCTACACTCTGTCTGGAATTTCTTAAAATTCCAAATATATGTAGATTCCATGGACACAATTCCAACATCACGCCAACTTTTTCTATTCTTCATTCCTCATCTCTTTGCATTGGGTTTGATATGCAGCCAAGATGGAAATATCTGGAGAAAGTGAAAGTTTTTGCTAGGTTTTAAAAAATATTTCATACTATACATTTTGAATATTAACTCTCATATAAATATATAGTTAGAATGTTAAAGCAAGTCTTGGGTTTCTATGAAAGTAAAGATTGCATATCACTTAGTGAAGTCTCCCTCACTGACCTTGTTATGAATTTTTAATTCTGATTAGGAAAAAGTGAGTGACAGAAATTCCACTGAAATGTCTGTTTTTGGCTATCTGATGGGACTTAAATCAACCATTTTCTTTAATTTAGTTCCTAGATATATTTGGGTTAAGATCAAAGCATGGCAACTGCACATATTTGAATGATTTCATATGCAGATGTATCAGGGTATGCATTATGCAGTCATGCACCCTTAACTCCACTGGAAAAAAAGCCATTAAAATGAATATAAACAACACTGATGCAAGTTTAAACAGCTACGCAGGCATCATCAATTATGCATTCAGTGCTTGAACCAACAGCTGCTAATCAGTCTCTCGCCTAAACGCAGAGAAGGTGACTGTGAGTAGTACGATGCTACAAAAGATGGGAAGCAGGAAGAGAAGGTATTTAAATGAGAAGGCAGGCAAGGCAAATGTACGAGATCTTTATTTCCAAGGTGCAATTATCGCCTTCAATAGTGAAATGTTACTTTCTCAAGAGATCATTGAAGCCAGGACAAGACAGAACAACATTTCTCAAATTGGAACGACTGGGTGCTCATTTTCAAACCTACCACATCTCAGAAAGCATGTCCCTATCACAAACATATTCAAAGCAAATGGATGTTTGCCTGCTCCTCTAAAAGAACCCTAGTGATGGTTTGAGGAGTCCTTTCTATTGCACCAGGCTCTTTCCCCCAAGTTGAGTGAGCAAGACCAAAATGCAGCTATATCATATACCTATTTTTTCCCCTGTTTCTTCCTGCATAGTTCATTAAATTATTCTGTCTAGTTGAATTTCCTCCTTCTTCGATCAGTATTTTTCCTTCATTTGTGCAATTCCTTTACTCCGTTTTTCACATCCTATTATGCTTGTACATAATTATGCCTTTTACTTATGATGACTGCTACTTCGATGCATTTTAAACCTTTCATTTTTGTAGCTTCGCCATGTCAGGTCATGCGACTACCACACAATGCTACAATTGCAATTTTGAAACAATCATTCACTGTCAAGAGCAGACTGGCATTAACCCAATGCAAAAACTCTGAAGTCCTACTTCCTCACTACTCTTTTAACATTCGTCAGAGGGAGATTCAGCCTGGAAATAGGGAGAAATTTCCTGACACTGAGAACGATTAATCAGTGGAACAGCTTGCCTTCGGAAATTATGGTGCTTCATTGCTGGAGGTTTTCAAGAAAAGATTGGTCAACCATTTGTCTGGAATGGTATAAGGATTTCTGCCTTGGGCATGGGGTTGAACTAGAAGACCTCTAAAGTCCTTTTCAGCCCTAAGATTCTATGATTCTAAGACCAGACCCAAAAGTACTTTTTCAAGAGGCAACTAGACTTTCTAGTTTTTTCTTTGAAGTCTTTCGCTTCTCGTGCAAGAAGCTTCTTCAGCTCTGGCTGGATGGTGGGCAATGGAAGGATTTATATTCCTTGCAGACAGCTGGTCATTTGCATTCTTTTAGAAAGTTATTGAGGCCATTTGGAGGTTTATCTGTGTCCTCAGAGTCACCTGAGTAGTGCAAATGGGTGCGGAGCCTTCTTGGAACTACTGAAAGGACTGTGTTGTAGACTGGAGAGAGATGATGTCGTATTCCTCCCCCTTTGTTGAGAGAGGACTGTTCAATTTTGACATAGATGGCCTCTGAAATGTCTTCAAAGAAAAACAGGAAAGTCCAGTTGCCTCTTGAAAAAGCACCTTTCAGACAACCATGACCTGGATGACCGAGAAGCTCCATAGACTTCTAAGATCAGAGTTTTTAGTTTTCATTGGACAGACTGCTTATCTTCTTTTCTGAACTACCAGCTCCTTCCTACACCTTCCTACACACCCATGTGCATTAAAAAAAAAAAGCATTGAGATGCTGAAAATAAAAGTAACACATAAGCCCTGCTGTCCTCTAAAGTTTGTGAGAGGTGCATTTGGCACCCTGGAGTGGAGGAAGCCAATTATTGAGCCCTTTGCTATAGAATTACAGCCCTTAATCGACTGTAGATTGATTTTGTCTCAGAGGCCCTAAACATTAAAACCATTGAATGGAGAAACATACAAGTGTTTAATTTTTTTTAATAAAATATATAACTTCCAAGATTAGCAGTGGGGTCCAATATGGCTTACAGTAATATGGATGAAAATAGCCACAATATAAAAATTCAGTGTAACAAATAAAAACCACAATCAACAAGATCCTAAGAAATATCAACAAAGGTTTAAAATCAATTACATTCTCTCTGTTATTAATACAGTCACTAAAGACAAGAGAAGACAATTTCATCTTTGAATGAAATATAACTCTTTATATAAAAATGCCTAGGAAGGAACCTTTTTAGATCTTTTTAAAATTTCTGTACAATGTTAGAAATCACAATGATTAAATCAAGACAGTATTCCTAGAAAAACACAAAACAGGTACAATTCGAAGATTTATACAGAATAAATCAATTCATTTTTACAGAAAAATGTCAAGACATTTCAAGCTTTGAAGGCCAAGTCCTTTAAACTGTGTCCCAAAAGAGTGGCAATCAATAAATACAGGTAGTCCTTGACTTACAACAATTGAGCCCAAAATTTCTGTTGCTAAGTGAGACATTTGTTAAGTGAGCTCTGCCTTATTTTACAACCTTTCTTGCTGCATATATTAAGTGAATCACTGCAGCTGTTAAATCAATAACACGGTTGTTAAGTGAAACTGGTTTCCCCATTGGCTTTGTTTATCAGAATGTTGCAAAGGAGATCATATGACCTTGGGACTCTGCAACTGTCATAAATATGACTGAAGTCTGAATTTTGATCACATGACATCGGGATACTGCAACAATTGTAAGTGTGAAAAATGATCATGACACTTTTTAAAGTGCTTTTTAAATGAACTGTTTAAGTCGAGGACTACCTGTATATTGCAGCCTTTGCCAGCTGCATGATCATGGCACCTCAGTCAGGATCAGGGGTGGGTTCCACTTACCTTGACTACCGGTTCGCAGCGGGAGTGTGCGTGCTTCTGCGCATGCGCAGATCACCCATGTGACATTGTGGAGCCTCCTGCCAGTTTTACTACCGGTTCTATAGAACCGGACAGAACTGGGAGCAACCCACCACTGATCAGGACCATATAGTTGCCGCTTTCAAGGCTTCCAAGCAGGGGTGGGCTTCAAAAATTTTAGCAAAGGGTTCTCTGCCCGGTTGCTGGGTGGGCATGGCCATGGTGGGCATGGCCTAATTGGCCTCCTGCAACACAGCAGGGTTGGTGGTGTGTTTTTGCCCTCCCCGGGCTCCAGAGGCTTTCCTCGAGCCTCTGGGGCGGTGAAAACGGCCTCCCCAGACTCCGGAGGCCCTTCCCAAACTTCTGGTAGGCTTGTTTTTTGCCGTCCCTGAACCTCCGTGCATGCCTTGCACTTACCTGCATCCAAAATGGGCTGTGTGGGGACTCCTGGGAGGGGAAGGGTGGGCAGGGCCAGCCAGGAGTGGGATTTGGGGGTTCTCCGAACTACACAGAAACTTAGCTAGAGATTCTCCCGAACCCCTGCAAACCCTCAGCAGCCCACCCCTGCTTCCAAGGCTGTTCAATGCAATTTGTTTGGTGTAGCTGTTACAGTAGCAATTAGAAACTAGGAGATAGTGGTTCTTCTTCTGCATTCTCCCTCTGGGAAAAAATACAGTTATGACACTTACCAATCCTGGTGTGCAAGAAGCAACACCCAGAATCTTGCAAGTCTGAAAGTACATCTCTACCCTCTCATGTTTAGAGTCCAAGAAACCAGGGAACCCCCTTCAGAGACATTTGCCATGCCCATTCGTTCTGTGGGCTCAGCTCCCTCTTGTTTGACTGCTCTCTGGTTTGCAGCTCTTCCTCCTTTCTCCCAAGGTCATTCCCACATATTATTACAATAACAATAGCATTCAGATTATATACAATTTCACAGTGCTTTACAGCCCTCTCTAAGCGGTTTACAGAATCAGCATATTGCCCCCAACAATTTGGGTCCTCATTTTACCCATCTCGGAAGAAAGGAAGGCTTAGTCAACCTTGAGCCTGGTAAGATTCGAACTGCGAAATTGCAGGCAGCAGTCTGCAAGTCAGCAGAAGTAGCCTGTAGTACTGCATTCTAACCACTGTGCCACCGCAGCTCTCAGATATTATTACAGATAGTAATATTGCAGTATACACTACAATAGAGACCACTATCCTTCCGGCAATAAAATGGATGATAAGAGCACTTCAAACTGCAAATGTAAAGGTATAATTGAGAAACATATTGACTATACTTGTCCAGCAATGAAACATCATTAAAATACTAACCTTTGTCCTGAATGTAAAGATATTAACTTTTACATTCTCTCCAACACATTACAGACTCCAGTCATATTGCTGTTACTTTTAGAATGCCAGCAATTCAATGAACTTCTCGTTCTATGACAGGCAGAAAAAAAATATAATTGCGTAACCCATCACATTGTATCTTTTGGGGATAGGCATCATTATACAAAGAATAGAGAAAGAATAAGAAACTGAAAACATATCCATGCCCCTACTGACTAATTAAAGTTTCTTTCCAGGTGAACTACAGTTGGTTCCATGTTATGATGAAAGCTTCTTTGTGGGAGGGGATGGACTAAAAGGCAATAGTCTGTCCCTTCCTCAATCTATCAGATCTGGGTGGTTTCTCTCCAATCTCCAACCTTCCCTTTTAAGGGAAATTTGGGAGAAGGGGCTTACAGTTCTAGTGGCATTGGAGAATGACTTTTCCTGACCTCATACTTTGGTTATGTGAATTATTAGTTGCTCAATTTTATTGTTGTTTAACTTCTTGTATGCTGCCCAGAGACATTGGTAAGATGGATATGGTTAGATAAATTGTTCAAATGAACAAACAAATCATGTTGAAGCCCACACCATTCATTATATTACTCTATACCTGTTCATTCTTGCTTCTACTGTGTCCATATATTGCTTCACACTTTGTTTTTTGTTCTTTAAAATTCTCATTCCTCTCTTCTTGACAATTTCCTCATGTCTATCCAGTCATGTGTTTCTTGACCTTTCCTTCCTCTCAATTCTTCCTCTTCTTTTAGGTATTTGTTTTATCATTTGGTTACAATTCATGCTTCTAATATTATTTTTGTGTGACTGCACATTTTTAACCTGAGTCCACATTCATTAATCACCCATTTGTTCTTGACTTTGTCTCATATTTGCAATACTCACACTTTAAGTAACCCATTTGCACTGCATTGAGATTTGGGTTTTGCCATACCAACTCTGTGCTACCATGATTGCTCTTCCCAACATTTGTATTTAACATTTCCCCATCTCTTTCCCATCATTAGTAACCATTTTATCAAGCTACACAAATTCTATCTATTTGTTCCAGTTTTGTGAAATGTATGCATAACTTGCAATCATTCACCTCATTTCCCCTATGAAACACATTACTATGGTCTTTGATACATTTGATAGATCCATATGCCTCATTGCATCAGGCAGGATATTTAACATTTGCTGCAAATCATTTGGGTTCTCAGTCATCAATAGGGTTCATTTGCAAACAAAAATACATGTACTTTCATTCCCCAATAAAGTCTGCTCTAATATGACTGTAATATACATAAATTAATATATTTAACAACTAAGAAGACTTCATATAATATTTTCTGCTGTACCCTTTGCTAAACAACCCAGTTATACACAAGCATATTTATTTCCACATATCATATTTAGCAACTTTTAGCTCCATATTCATTTGAAATATGCAATGAAACTTATCATCTTATTGTACACCTTCTCTAAATCAATAAATGATACTCTTGCTTTCATATATTTCTCAATGGCTTGTTAAAGAGCAAGAATTGTTCTGCTCAACCCCTATCCAGCACAAATCAATTCAAATGCATACTTTACATACTAGTGAAACACACCTCTCACACACTCAGAGAGAGCAAACTACACACCTATTTTAATATTTCTCCGATTACATTATTTGTACCTGCAATCTTACCATTTTTCAACATTCTCACTTTTCATAAGCTCTTCTCTTGGATAGTAACATTTATAGCATTTAACTCTGTTGCATCATCAACCAAAGTGGGATTATGGGACTTTTAATATACATACATACATACATACATACATACATTACATACATACATACATACATACATACATATGTCTTCTCAAGTTTTTGCGGGTGTGTGTATGTAAAAAATTAAAATCTCGGGTGTTTTCCCACGTCATTAAAAGTCTGTTAGTTAAAATGCTTAAAATCAAGGCTAAAATCCATATGTCAGCAGAAGCGAACATAGAAAAGCGACAACTCCGACCTCACAGCATACCCAAAGCTTCTAAACTGAAAGTAGGGGCCCGATGATGAAAAGTTAGAGAGCTTGTCGAAACATTGCCAAAAAGAAAACTTTTAAAGTGTTGGTTAGGATTTTAGCCAGAGTTTCAAAAGACCTTACAAAGTGTTTGTTGGGACTTTGGAGGATTTTAAGCTGAGATTTTAGCCAGGATTTTAAGCATTTTAACTAACAGACTTTTAATGACGCGGGAAAACACCCGAGATTTTAACTTTTTACACACACACACACACACACACACACACACACACATATGCAGGTGTGTGCCTCCCTTTCAGCCTTTCCCTTGCAAGTTGATACGGAATACAATACCTGATAATAAACCAGATGGAATGCAACATTAGAAAAAGAAAAAATCAGTAATAATGCTAAATAGATCTCACTATCCTCCTCGCCCAAGAAGATGCTCAGTTTTTTCTTTTACCTTAGCATGCCTCTATCTCTTGTCAAGACAATAGCAAAGCAGACTGTACCATGAAGGATGACTAAGGATTCTGCCTTGTAAAGCTGAGGCTAATTGTTTCCTTCCTTAGCAGCTGTATAATTTGACATGTAAAAGAACAAATTCTTTGAGCATTGTTGTTATTCTGTACAATACAAAAGCGAAAGTGAGAAAAGTGAGAGAATTAGAAAGTGGTTCTTTTAATTGGCCAGACTGGAGACAGGCAATTTTTCAGGCTTGTGGGAACCTTGGGAATGTTAAGAGCATCTCACTGGCATTCTTATAAAAAGGCTGCTGTGATTTATATCACAACATGACTGAAATCACTGAAAACTACCTAACAAGAATATTCTACCATCCTAGTTTACCACTGTATTTATTTTTCTTACCAGTTGGGCATATTTCTGGGTTGCAGCCAACATATCAGATTTGATTTCCAAAAATACCCATGGAATCTTTGTAGAGTTACGTATTATTATAAATGAGGGAATAGCAGGTTTTTTTTAAATTATGGGGTCCTTGATACTCTCTGAGTTCTGTTCTTTGATGTTTCATTATCCAACTAGGTATTAGGGCAATAAAATATCTACAAAAAATTACCAAGCTCAGAGAGCACCAAGGACCCCACAGTTCAACCCTGAGCTACAAATTTTCTTCTATTAGCCTTCTATTAACCTTTTTAAGGTCAAGAGTTGGATCTTGTTTCACTCCTTCCTTTTGTGATTGAAGTCTGAAAGACTTTTGCCTATCTCAGCCTCTTGTTTTGACAGGCTAAGTTTTCAAATACTATTATATAGATGTGTTAAACCCATTTGAGCTTCACATATTTATTTTATTTACTTTCCCAGTGAAAATGATTAAGAAATCATGCTGCTATTACTTGTTAGTTTCCACTAAAAATGTCATTGGCACAAATTCTGAGCTCTCTGGAGAGCTTGCGACTTCATATGGCCTGTGGGCTGCATGATACTCTCCTGCTCAATTTATTAAACATTATTCTATATCTTGGTTTTTCATATTGCTTCATGACACTTCCTCCCCATTTTTAATTAAGCTTAAAAGAAAAAAAAAGTCAGAAGGGACATGGAGCCTGGTAGGAGAAGACCACAAATATTCTGTTTATTCTCCACACCAAGATGATGAAACTTTGATCCTTCAGAGGCTGTCACTCAATGGGTTCCCTCAGCCTAGCCAGCAGGGCCAGTAGTCAAGGATGACGGAAGTTCATAGTTATGAAACAGCTGTGGTGTCCACACATCCCCAATTTGAAGATATGTACATGAAACAAGGAGACTTTACATTTGGAGGATTCAAAGTTCTTCCTGCTCTGCCCACAGAATCTTTCTAACTGATGACACCCTTAAATGCCACTAACAGGACAGGAGTTGAGTTGGAGAGTTTTAATACACAGACAAAAGAAAAACAGTGGAGTAAATCTCTCTCACCATACGTTGCCTATCTGACAGAGAACCTAAGACCCCTGAGAAATCTCCCCATAGACTTTAACAGTGCATCCTAAACTATATTTGAAAATACCAGCAAAGATTTGGATGCTTACCATTAATACTAATCTACTATTAATATTTCAGTATCTCCCCATAGCGTGGAAGTCTGGAACAGCATTGTCTGTTCTTAATTAAGAATGTGCAAGGATTCATCACCATTACTTTAGGAACCATTCAATTAAAACCAGTGATTTACAGTTAGGCTTGGTAAGATAGTTTGTGATTGTAACCATATTTGACATAATTTATCAGTTTTTTATTGTCTCAAACACTTTATGTTAAAAGGAAAAGAAGCTACTATAGACAGTAGATCTATAAGAGCAAATGTTCAAAACTGCTTGAAGACTTACAATTGCTCATCAAAGCTCTATTCTGCACATCTGGAAAATATAATGATGTAAAGGCCTGTCAAGACGACTTTAGACTGCAACATAATGAGCATGCACTATTGGGCAGAATTAAGGCTGCAGGTACAAACCGTAGCAATTTTCTAATTTTCACCTGCCTGCCTTTGCAAATGCAAATAACGAACTTTCCACTGTGTTCCTCCAAGAAGTCTGATTTCCAACGTACCTACGAAAGACAATGGACAAGGAAAGGATGGCAGAGCACTATACCAATTTATGAGAAAGCCAGATACTGAATATGAAATGTGGGTAGAACATCTTGCATGAATGACCAGAATAGTCTTATCTGAAATTAAGCCTGAGTGGCGTAGGAGGCTAATGCCTCCTACAAGGCAGCATTTAACATCCAGCTGCCTGCAATTACTGTAAGTTTGAATCTCACCAGCTCAAGGTTGACTCAGCCTTCCATCCTTTCTAAGGTGGGTAAAATGAGGACCCGGTTGTGGGGGCAATAAGCTGACTTTGTATAAAATATACAAAAGTATGAAGGCTATTGCTTAATGCATTGTAAGCCGCCCTGAGTCTCCGGAGAAGGGCGGCATATAAATAAGAATAAAAATAAATAAATAAAATAAAAATAAATTCCACCTGAAAGAGTTTACTGATTGAGTTTGTCTACTCTGATGGCACCACAGGAGTGGCAATAGGTCAGCCTAAAATGAGCACCAATAAGCTACCTAGTTGGATAATAAAACATCTACAAGCAAATAAATAAGCTTGGAGAACACCAAGGATCCTCCTGAGCAACTTCTCTCTGTGTGAATATTTATTGCTTTACATCCTTGAATTCCTCAACGGTTCCATTGTCCAGCCACACCAGATGGTCTCAGATAACTTCTAATTTGTTGTTCCCTTAAGCAGCCAATAGTCCATCAACATTTGACTAACATAGGTTCAGAAAGAGAATATTTTTGAATGTCAATAGTTTGTGAACATGTGGATGCCGTGATACAAGTAGGACGGTATACATTTGTATCTCGAGTACATCAAGAAATGCCCTTCCATCCTTTCCAAATGGGGGCTTTGAAGCATTGTAAAAGACACTTTGTGTCTTTTCCTCCTGACTGCACTGTACAGCTGCTGTTATGTCTGCACTATCCTGCTAGGGAAATTGAATGCAGCTATGCATTGCATGATGGGACTATTGTCTAATGCAGTGCAAAAAGCCAAACAGATCTGATTGCATAAAGATATTTCAGTAACATCAGGGACCTACATTACAAGACAGGAATCTAAAAATCTTTCACTTGCCCGAGGGGACCCTGCGTTTCACAGCAGAACTAGTATTTTAGCACAGAGAAGACAATTATCTCCCCCATCAATGTGATACAGTAATGAAGTTCTTTGCATGCTTTAGAAAAAGCAAAGGATTGATGACCTGTGTAGAGAATTTTCACTCCCCTAAAATTGAAGAATAACATACTAGTTCCCATTTGGTCATAAATGATAGAATCTGGTGGCTGTATATTTTTATGTATTATATTTACTGTATTTATTGTATTTCACCCTTCAGATGCACAGTTTTCAAGATATGCAAATAAAAATGACAATAACCTTAGAATAACATTCCTGGGGCCATCAGATTGTTTGGAGTATCTGCTGATTCCCTTCCAGCCTTAACAGAAGCATGTGGCTTGATCTGACACCAGAACCTAGAAAGATCTCAAGACACAAGTAGAGGCTGCAAAGAATTTCCAATATCTCCCCACTGGTGTGATATTTAGATTAGATGGTTGTCTCATTGTTTACAATGGCAGGGAATTTTTTTTTAAAGGGAGAAATGCAAATACATTTTCAGCCACATTTTTGCCTGCTAGTCTCCATCTAGCAGAGCTTGGGATGTGTTGCTATCCTCCGATTTTGGAGTGGTAGGACACAGCAAAAACATTGCTTTCCTAACATTGCTACTACCAAGAAAAAATGATAATAAAGCAGGCTGCTAACTCATTTCCAAATCCAATTCCAAGCTGGTGCTCCAAAGCATTACATAGTCAATTTCTACAAAAGATTGAGGGGAAAGCAGATAAAGATAAAACCTCACAATGGCTTACAACTGAACATTAGAATAAGAAACTCTTCTTGTTCTTTGAGTTATTCCCATCATATCATGGGGTCCTCAGATTAAAATAAGAAACTGAAGGCTTGATTTAGGCTGTGCAAAAGCAAGTGATTTCAACTAATGCAGTCAAGGCCAGAATGAAACAATGATCAAATGATTCAAAGTGCAGATTGTGTAAAGAAACAGAAACAGACAGTAGATCATATACTTAGCTTGTGCAAAATTGCACAAATTGATAATAAACAATTGCATAATACAATCCCCAAAGCGATTCATTGTAACATCTGTAAAAATTGACAGATGTCAATAATGAAAAATGGGTGGGAACATGTAGTTGAAAAAGTAGTAAAAAAATAAGCAGGTTAAAATATTGTGGGATTTCTGAATACCAGTTGATAAAGTCTTGGCTTGTAACATGGCAAATTTAACTGTGGTTGAAAAGAAGAAAGTGTGGATACTTAATGTGGCAATACCAGGACATAGTAGAATAGAAGATAAAGAATTGGAGACGATCACCAAATATTAAGATCTGAAAATCGAAGTTTAAAGATCATGATATAAACTAGCTTTCACATTTAGAAAATGTGCACATTGACAACATTTCCACCTCTCAGCTACAAAAGGCCACACTGCTTGAATCCACATATATACTACACCGATTATGACATTATGACATCCTAGGCATTTGAGAAGAACTCAGTGAATATTAAGGCCAAGAACTGGCAGCTGTGGTTTCACATTATTATATACAGCAATAATTAGTATTTATATTAGACAAATAATGTTGTAAAATATTTTAAATCATTAATGAAAAAAATGGCCAATGATATATCTTCAAAAAAATATTAGCCCAGTAGCAAGAATTTTTCTTTTTGTTTAGTGGATTGGGGTAATATATAAACGTAGTCAAATAAAAATGCATACATACATACTTTCTAGATCTGTCTCAGTATATTTATTGATTTATAAAGCACAACGGGGAAAGGTTGTTGTTTTATCTCACCCCTTTGTATAGATTGATGTTTTTATATCACATTCTTTTATGTTTGGATGTTTTGTAGACAAGGCTCTTATTGAACTGTACCATGCTACCATTTACTGGGTTGTAAGAGATACCAAAACTGCTGTAAAACCAACCCATTTTCCCCACTTTGTCCTCATCTGTAGTGATTTCATATTTATTTATGGTGCTATCCGGTTTTATAGCTGCAATAGCTATAAATCCCTCCAGTGGGAAGTAACAGGTCTAGAACTGAGAGGAGCTGAGAAAGCAGCAGGCAGAGAAATGGGGAGAGAAAGCAGCTCTGAAGGGAGTTGTAAAGAGTAGGAATCTTTATTCTTATAGCAACATCAAATCCAAGAAGCAAGTGAGAAAAAAGTCATTATCGATGGTCCAAAGGTTTGAGGCCAATGGGGATCGAGAGTCACCATTGGCCTCAAAGATTCAAAAGGTTCAAAAGGTTCAGGATAAGATTTTGTAGTTCTAAGCAGCAATGAGAAGAACAGCCAGCTAGCTTAAATCTACCAAGTGGGGCATATCTCCCCAAAGGGCTTCTTAGACAATTTCCTGGGGTTGTCCTTCTCTTGAAAGCTTTTAGCCTCAGTTACTTACTGCTTCTGTGCTCTTGCTGTTTGATTTATCTCTACTCCTTAGGATTGGAAGGGGGAAGAGGCACGGATGCTAGCAGCTCTTCAGTGCCAGCTGTTTCACTTCTGGAAAAGAATGTACCTCCTGCCCCTCTGGTAGATGAATGTGATTTCCATGTTTCCTGTGACACTTCGCCTTGAAGAGTTTTCAACTCCCGCCCCCCCATCCTCAAACAACCATTTCCTCTTTTGCTGAAACGGGGATGTTTTCCCTATTTCAGGGCCTTCTATCCCTTCTCTTTGTGGAACTACACATTCCTGCCCTCCTCTCTAGAATTTTATCTGTTAGCTTTGGATAGGGCTCTTTTTCTCTCTTGCTAGTTGTTCAAATGACTCTATTCAAATTAGTCCCTTTCTTCATCTAAATTAGAATTGTCACGTACCAAAGCCAAAATATTTGGCTAATCCAGTGATTTGGTCCTATGAAGGTTATTGCAAGTGGAGCTGGTGATGGGGGTGTTTCTACTGCTTCCTGCAATTGTATGGCATTTGAGTAGCCCTTCCAATTAACATTTCAATCTAGGATTCATTCCACCTCATTCTCCCCTTTTCCTTTAGCAAAATAGAATGCCAAACAGCCAAGAAAGATACCCAGGACCTGGAGGGAATGGTGAAATATTATCAGTGTAACTAGAAGCTGCAGACAAAACACAATAGGATTGATTCTGTACAAGTCTAGGAAACAGTCTACTAAATTAGCATCCAGCTTTTTAGAATGTCAAGGAGAGGAGGAGATCACATGGTCTTCTACCGCAATTGCGGGGGTGGGGGGCTCCTGGTGATAATAGTCAACAAAAGTCTTTGGGACACCCAATGATATGAGGATGTGGGAAGATTCAGATGGTCCTTGAGGAAGTGATTGGCTACCAGTTCCTCAAAAAATAGGAACCCTCTGGAAAGCATAGAATTGGAAAACATGATAGTTGGTGCAGGTTGCCCCAAAGTTCTGAACAAGCTTCTTGGATGAGATGCAAAACATCTTTAAACAAAAACAAGAAGTCCAGTCGCCTTTTAAAAAAGCACCTTTGAGACCTTTGAGACAATCATGACCTGGATGACTGAGAATCTCCATAGACAATTGGTAGAGTTTGTAACTTAAGGAGCTTGAAAGAATAATATTTGAGTAGAGGTATACACTGAGTTACTATAAATAATTCAAGCATATGTAAACAAACTAGTTCAATTATTTTGCTGGTAGTTTATATAGAAAACAAAATTGTTCTAAGGTGATTTTTGCTCTCTTCACCTGAGAACATGGGATGGGCATAGGACAGGTAGAGTTATTTCTTTTCCCCCATTCAATCATGTCCAATTTTCAGAGACTGCTCAGAGAAATCCTGAAGTTTTCTTGGCAAAATTTTATAGACCTTGGCTTTGTGCCTAAGGCAGGACTAGAACTCATAGTCTCCCAGTTTTTGACTTTCTGCATTAACCACTATACCACATTGGCTCTCAAATAGAACTTTGATACCAAATATGCTGTGAACTGTGTTCCTCTATAATAATTGGGTAAATTATGGTTTCAGAAAACTTATTGAATCAAAGTATGAGCTGTGTTAAGAGTGGAGTGTAGGCTGCAACAGAAAATGACATGAGTGAACTTAGAAAAATGATCACCAGAATAGCATCTAGTTGCTATCCGCTAAATTTAAGAGATCAAGGTCTAGTGAGCCTTGAACTGTTTGCAACCGGGCTGTGGCCAGCAAATGTGTGCATATGTACCAGGGGTGGGTTCTACTTACCTTTACTACTGGTTTGCAGCAGGAGCGCGCGCGCAGATGACCCATGATGACCCATGATGACGTCATGGCAGATGGGTGGAGCCTCCCGCCGGTTTTACTACCAGTTCTATAGAACTGGACAGAACTGAGAGCAACCCATCACTGATGTGTATGCACATCCCCATTTGCGTGAGTGGTGGGCACGCATGCACGCCACTCATACAAATGGAGCTGCATATGCTTGTGTGCTTGCCAGCCACTCACGTGGAGTCATCCATTCTCCCCTGCCCCCACTGGTCCATAAAGCTGGAAAGGTTAGGGAACTTTGCTCTAGGTTGCAGCTGCATGTTGGTGTGTAGTAGTGGCATCTCTCCCAATTCAGTTGTACACAAAGAGGTACTGGAGGTACTGGAACCATTGCCTATAGCCCTCTTTTCCCTTCCTTAGCCAACTGTCAACAAACAACACCATTTGACATATATCTATTGTCAGGTGAGGCTGTCTAGGCAGATTAGATTCTCACTGCCTGCTTCTATACTGCCTGCTTCCTTGTAGACTGGTGGCACTACAAGGCCCAACATTCTTCATGAGGTGTTCTTAACTTGACATGACCTACCCAGTCTTTTCTTCCATATTGCCACCCCAAGAATCTTGCATGAGTTACAGAATTGCTTTGTAGGCATGGTAATGGGAATGCTGTAATGGTAGCAGTTTTCAGGCTGAACTTAATTCTTCCTATCTCAAGGACTAGAGTAAAACTGTAGAGCAGAGGGAACAGCAGATTTGTTAGAATAGACATCAAAGCCTACAGACTAACATGATGTCTATTTTAACACAAGACCATCAAAAGTCATGGAGAAGGGAAATATTTTGAGTATACCAAAGTGTCTAGTTACAGGCTAGTATATTCAACTAACTCAAAGTGGAGAACATGTCTAACACTCTTTCCTTATAACAATATCCCTATGAGGTGAGTTGGGATTAGTGAGAGTGACTGGCCCAAGGTCACCTAATTGGCTTTCATGGTTAAGGCCAGGACTAGAACTACAGTCGAGGTGGCACAGTGGTTAGAGTGCAGTACTGCAGCTACTTCAGCTGACTGCTAGTTCAGCAGATCAGCGGATCAAATCTCACCGGCTCAAGGTTGACTCAGCCTTCCATCCGTCCGAGGTGGGTAAAATGAGGACCCAGATTGTTGGGGGCAATATGCTATTTAGTATACTGTCTTTGGTGTAAGCCACCCAGAGTCCTCCGAGAGTGGGCGACATAGAAATATGAATAAAATAATAATAATAATAATAATAATAATAATAATAATAATAATAATAA
>WNWU01013802.1:4793344-4934076 GCA_012654045.1 Ptyas mucosa
TATTCTATTCTATTCTATTCTATTCTATTCTATTCTATTCTATTCTACTCTACTCTTTTGAGTTAAGTCTTTTTGCCTGACTTTCCTCTGCCCTGAGACTTGGAGATATTTGTGTTCTATGTTTACATAATGGTTTTGCCTGTCCTGAAAATTATTGGCTCCCACTGTGGCAGCTTCAGCCTGTACAGCAAGCATTCAATACACAGCATGATATGGAAAAGAAGAGCCTTCCCCAAGATCTACTCAGGGAGGAGATCCTCTATGCAGGGAAAATTCCATCAGTTACTCAACTTCCTAGCTATCTAGAGTTATGGTACACTATGTACAACATCACATAATAACATCACATTAGTGAGGTACTAATACCACTCTATAAAGCCTTAGTAACACCTAGAATACTGCATCCAATTTTGGTCACCACAGTATAAAAAAGATGTTGAGACTTTAGAAAGAGTGCAGAGAAGAGCAATGAAGATGATTAGGGGACTGGAGGCTAAACCATACGATGAATGGTTGCAGAAACTGGACATGGCTAGTCTGGTGAAGAGAAGGACCAGGGGAGACATGATAGTAGTGTTCCAATATTTGAGGGGCTGCTACAGAGAGGAAGGGGCCAACCTATTTTCCAAAGCACCTGAAGGCCAGAGAAGGAATAATGGATGGAAACTGAACAAGGAGAGATTCAATCTGGAAATAAGGAAAATTTTTCTGACACTGAGAGCAATCAACCAATGGAACAGCTAAGCTTGCCTTCAGAAGTTATAAGAGCTTCATCACTTGAGAATTTCAAGAAGAGATTGGACTGCCATTTGTCAGAAATGGTGTAGGGTCTCCTGCTTGGGGGGTGGTGGTGGGGTTTGGACTAGATGACCTACAAAATCCTTTCCAACTCTGTTGATCTATTTGTTATAATATTCAGTACTGTACTATTCTGTACCAGTTTGCCACATCCTCCTCCTCCTCATCATCATTATGTCCTGTGCAGAGCATATTGGGCAGCAAGTTGTTTTCCAGTGGTTTCAATCATTCACAGAATCTTTGGCATTGTCCCAATTCCACCTGGGTGGGAGGTAACCCAGCCAGGTCCAAGTCCGGATAAAGTAAAGAGGGTTGGGTATAGGGCAGTGATGGCTAACCTTTTTGCCATCGTGTGCCAAAAGCGGGGGTCGCAGGGGGGGTCACGGGTGCATGTGCCCACATCCATAATACAATACGCCCCGCCCTCCCGCACATGCGCACATGACCCCCCCACACTTCCCCCTGCTGTTGGCATGTGATGGCACTGTGGGCCCGGTAGGCCTGTTTTTCCACCTCCCCAGGCTTTCTAGGAGCCAGGGGAAGGCAAAAACAGCTTCCCCATCTCCCCGGAGGCCTTACGGAGGCCAGAAACAGCCAGTTTCCCAACTTCCGGTGGGACCGGAAGGCCTGAAAATCAGTTGGCCAGGGCGCGCATGCGTGCTGGAGCTGAGCTAGGGCAACATTCGCGTGCCCACCAATATGGCTCCGTGTGCCACCTGTAGCACCTGTGCCATAGGTTCGCCATCATGGGTATAGCGTTACCACCCCTAGCCTTTAAAACTAAAAAAGTCTCTAAAGAAACATGACAATGCAAACTTTCACCAGTTTGCATTGTCATGTATCAACCATATTCATCTGTATTCCAGCATTTCAGCTGCTTCCCATAATGCATCTGCACATCAGTCTTTTGTTTTTTTAACATAATACCCTTTACATTTTAAAATTTGTGTATTGGCCCAGCCAACAGATGGAGGCCTTTCTATGTGGGGTGGTGATGGATGGATTTTGGCATGGTAGGTGCATGCCTTGAGGCTGTGATTCAGCATATTCTTTCATTGCTGCAATATGCTAATCCCAACAAAATTCAAATAAGTGCTTCCACTGGCTGGCTGGCTACATATGCACAGTTTAGGCAAGGCTGATTTGGGGTTTGCAATCTTCTGTCATGGATCGGTACTTAAAAGAACTGCTTGGCTGCAAAATCAGGGTGACTTTCAAGGTCTGATAACTCATGAATCGCTAGATTAAAAACTGAACATTGCTTATGCTGTATGCCACTAGAAATTTAAGGATCTCTGCCTTCTAGTAATATATAGCTCAAGCTTTTCCTTATAACAAGGGACATTATTTAGAACTGCAATATTTTGGTTGTCAACTTCTTTTTTTTGCTATTTTAGCTGCACTGTGATCTTAGCCAATCTAGGTCTAGAATGATGTCAAACTAAGCAGTGTGGCAATGACAACAACACACAAGAATAAAGATATCCCAAAACTATTTGTACCCAGACAACACACTGTTTAATGGAAAATGGATTTTTATATGTTATAAAATAAAGTAAAAAACTTGGGGGGAAAAAAGAATAAAGATACCAAAAGAGACAATGCATCAAGCAATATCAGAAGATAAAAAAAAGTAATTAAAAAAATATTAGATTGTGCAGAAATGAATAGACTGACTTTGATAACTAAAGAAAGAGAGGATTCGGATTATTACAAGGTATGGAGACAATTTTACAATCGGTTAGAGAAGAGATATAGATAAAGGTATTAATAGTAAATAAGAAAATGTTATAATAAATGAAGTATGGGGAGAATGTCATAATAAAGAAATGGGAAAAATCAAGAAATGATGAAGATCAGAGGAGTAAGAAGAAGATGACACAAAAGAAACACCTAGATGATACACTGAATGATTGATTATGTATTGTATGTTTGTTTGTTAATAAAATATATATATATATATATATATATATATATATATATATATATATAAAAGAAGACAAAAAGATGGGTCCAGAGAATTACACGATTACTAATTTATGCAAAAGCAATGTTTTAAAATGGAGCCTAAGAAAATCAGAGAATACATGGATTCCTCCACTGCATGTTGATAAAGAGTAAAATTACATATAGTTCCTCATGGTTCCAGTTTCTCCGTTGCCAAGAATTGTGGCTGTAATTTGGAGCTAAAAGTTACAATAGAACGAAAAAGACTTTTTATCTCACGTTGTTCCACTGGACATTGATTCCTGTTGAACTGCTGTGAAAAAGATACCAATGCTCCTGTGTTTGGATCAGTGCTGGGTTGCCCCCGGTTCGCACTGGTTCTATAGAACCGGTAGTAAAGCTGGCGGGAGGATCCGCCCATTGACCCTGATGTCATCAAACGACATTCTGCGCTTGCGCGCGGCCCCATTGCAAACCAGTAGTAAAGGTAAGTAGAACCCACCCTTGATTTAGATGTTTTTGTTTGATGTAAAAAACAGTTGAAAAGAGTGAGTCTAGTAGAAAATGAACATTTATTATTAGTTCCCATCCACCTTACCAATAGTGGGCTCCACTTACCTTCGCTACCAGTTCAGAACCGGGAGCGTGTGCGCACTCACTTTGCTCATGCACGGCGCTTCTGAGCATGCATAGAGCATCCATGATGACATGTGGGCGAGTGAACATAGCCTCCCGCCGCACCACTACTGGTTCACCCGAACCGGGGTGAACTGATAGAAACCTACCACTTCACTTTACCCATTTTAGAATTGCAAAATCTCTCTCCAAAAATTGAGTCCAGGGCAGTGGTGGGTTGCCCCCAGTTTGCACCGGTTCTATAGAACCGGTAGTAAAACTGGCAGGAGGCTCTGCCCACTGACCCCGACCACAGAAGCTACTGCGCATGCGTGTGCGGCCCCGTTGTAAATCGGTCGTAAAGGTAAGTAGAACCCACCCCTGGTCCAGAGTTATGCCTATGAAAGTGCAGTTTCATCCTAAGCCTCCAAGAAGGAGTTGATCGTTCCAAAAACAAAGACATACAAGCAATCCTCAATTTGCCACAGTTGTTCGATGAATAATTGCAGTTGTTAAGTGAATCATGTAGTCGTTTAGCAAACCTAGCTTCTCCCACTGACTGTACTTGTCAGAAGCTGGCTGGAAAGGTTGCAAAGGGTGATTATATGACCCCGGGACACAGCAACTGTCATAAACACATACTGATTGCCAAGTGTCCAAGTTTTGATTTTATGATTGTGAGAATGTTGTGATGGTCATAAGTGTGAGGATCAGTCATAAGTCACATTTTCCAATGCGGTTAAAACTTCAAACGGTCACTAAACAAAAGTTGTAGGTCAAGGACTACCTGTAATTACATCCTGGTGTGCCAGAATATCACCTTCAGGGACTACAAAGTCAAGCCCTTTCAAACGGCTTTCTTACATCTTTGGTACAGGGATCCACACGATCCCAATTGACTGGCCTTTTAAGCTCATTAAAATCTGCCTTTTCCAGAAGGCTTTGGGTCTGATGTATTACGAAGCATTCTCGTTTGTTGTGCGGTGTTTTGTTTTTTGAACTGAGTCTACTAATTGTCCTTGGAATACAATTGTTAGTCAGTTCAGTTAGTCCAAGTTAAAGATATATTTTGAAATCTTGGTTTACAGAATAGGGCAGTGAACCTTTTCGACAATGAGTGCCCAAACCGGAACACGCGTGCAGGTGCTTACATGTACGCATGCCGGAGCATCGGAAATTCGAACACCAGCTGGCGCATGCGCATGCTGGCCAACTGGTCTTCAGGTTTTCGGCACGCGCAGCTGCTCAAACCAGCTGCTCTTCTGGTTTCCTGTTTTTGGGCCATTTTCGGCCCGTTTTTCGGTGCTCTGGCACCCACAAAGATCAGCTGGCGACAGCATGCATGCCCACGAAGGGGGCTCTACATGCCACCTCTGGCATGCGTGCCATAGGCTCGCCATCATGGGAATAGGGTATGTAAGCAACTCCGACTTGATGGCAATTCAAGTGGCATAGAAGACCAAGAAAATCGATCAATCAATCAGTGGGAAAAAAAGTTATGAACAGAGTTGTCGATATATTTTTTGCCAAACAGTAGATATGCCTTGATTGGCAGAAAGTATCTCCAAATATTTAAAAATGGTTTCTTGATAGCTGGTCCTTTAGGAAACATTTGTTTGAAAAAAACAATGCCAGAACTTTGAGGATGTTGCTGCAGCTTTGACGTCTCTCTTCAAGAAGGGACTGGTTAAAGTTTCTATATGTTTCTCAAAAATAGTGAAAGAGAAATTGTCCTCTGAAATCAAGCACTGCCATATCACACAGATTCCACTTTTCAATTATTCAAAGGCAAATTGAAAGTGACCTGTGTTCACTGCCATCAGGTTTCAAGACGCTGAGAATACCTGCTGGAGAATGCAAAATCAGTCTCTCCCTCTCCCTCCCTCCCTCCCTCCCCCCTCTCCTTCTCCCCCTGTTCTCTCCCTCTACATATTTTTATTTCATGCTTTGTGCATTTGTGCAGTGATTTCTACAAAATAAAATTAAAATATGGAAAGAAAACAAAGAAAGCAGAGGACCTGCACTGATACCAAAGTACTCTTGTTTTGTTGCATTTCAAAGGGCTTTGAAATAATGCCTCGGAATCAGACTCAGTACCAGAAGGGAAAAATGATGGGGCTGAGCCTGAAGATGGAGGGATGTGAGAGTTCCTTAAGAATCTAAGTGAATGTTACTATTGGAACTTGTCATTGATTAGGGAACTGTTAGTGGTTTAACAATATACAGTACAGATATGCCCAAGAAATATATATTCCATTTGGGGAATAAGCAAATTGGCTCAGACGTATAGAAGAATAAATATTGTGTGTTTTATGAAGTTTACTTGCAAATCAAAAAATAGTAGAGCATCATTTTGTACATTTTGAAGATGGGGAGGTGGCATCTGCTTGCCAAGGTCCCAGATTTATATTGTACTCCAAGTAGTTGAAACCTGATTCAATTAGCAAGTTGAGCAGTTTGATGGGATGGTTGAAACTTCTGGAGCACCTCTAGGAGATTAACTTCCCCCATCCTACATTTCCAAGAAGGTAGATTAACACTTCTCAACTGATGTGTGGACTTCAACGGCTAGAGTTCTCATTATTGATCATGCTGTCTAGGGAATTCTTGGAGTTCGAGTCTGCACAATTTGAAATTACCAAAGTTGAAATCACTTAGATGTTTGGGACTTTAATCCCCTATAATGATTTCAGCAAATAAACAATAAACTATGGTCATATACTTGCAATTAACACCTTTACCTTACAGAAGGAAAATGTGCAAATGAAGTTAAAAAGAGTGTGTCATCAAAACATATACATTCCTCAAATGTAATATCTTGAAATAACAGCCAAGCTTGGAAACATGCAATATTTTACATGGGGGATTAGAATTGGGGATGATGTTTAATTATTATTTAAGAAAGTCACTTGTAGATTTTATCAAATTTATCTGCTAAACCTGTGAATTCACAGTCTTCAGTGAGTAATGCAAGAAAAAGTGTGTCACTGTCTTAACATATTTTATTTGAGAATTAACAAGGACAATAGGGTTGTAAATTACCATAAAGTACTGTACTGTAAGTGTACTGTATTAAACCAGAACAATTTCAAGATTTCTATAACCAGGTTTTCCAAATTTATTTTTCATATGTTTTTACTTAATGTGTAGAAAACAGGGAAATAGATTCTTATTTGTACAATTCAGCATAATAGTTAAATTTATTATTTTAATTGTTACATTTATATTTTCTTTTCCCGCAGCACTTCAAGGTGAAATACCTAACACTCCCTTCTCCAAGTTTTCTCTGGAGATGAATTCCAAGGTCCTGGAGTATTTCCTCACACCTTTGTTAAGTGCAATCCACCATTCAGTCTGTTGGCTGGAAAATTTGTTGGCATAAAATTTTCTTCCTGAAAAGTTTCATAGATGTGATACAGCACAATTTAAGAAAATCACCCCTCCTAAACATCACCAGCTAGTGGAAGAAAATTCTTCTTAATCTGGATTGCAATTAGGGAGGAAGTGAAGTTTGACAGATGACTAGACTAGATTCATGGGTTGATCCATATGTTGAGCTATTGGTACCAAGATAGCTGATCTGGCCTTGAGATCAGAACCTGTGCCTCTCCTCCTTGTTCTCATCTCCATGACACCATCCATTAGTTCCTATTATCATGCTTAATTTGTGAAGGACGAGGTAGGGTAGAGACAGAAGTAGAAGGAAGCAGTTGGGCTGAGGAAGGTATTTCTGCAGATGTGATTCTAAAACAGGTTGGATTTTTTTTTTATCAGTTAGTTTACCACTCCATGGATTACTGGGCAGGGACAGAGAGGAGGAGGAGGTGGAACAGAGAGCCATCCTTCTCCAGTGGCCTTTCCTTACCTAATGACCTATAGGTATCAAAGGCTACTCAGCATCTCAATCAGGTTCCCATCCTCCATCCATAGCCAAGAAGTCCTGAAGTCACCAGTGAAAGATTCTGCATCTGTCAGCCTTTGGGGAGTTCGCTTTAAACCACATGTTAAATGCTTTTTGAGACAACAGCTGTGTTAAAAGCAGCTGAAGGGCAAGGCAGCATTTGCTCAGGGCAATGGCTGAACTCCTTTCCCCTTCTCTTTGCAACCACTGTCTTCCTCTCTTGCACATTAGCTGTTCAGAGTTTGGCATGACATGGGAATGCAGCTACTACCTTGTCAAGCACAACTAGTTTCCTTTTGTTTCTTACCCATGCCAAGAATTCGCCAACTGGCAGGTTCTATCAAGATGGTAGAATTCTTCTTAGGGCTGTTTCGGAATTCTAGTCTGGATGATTCCTGGTACTGAGGGAGACAGAGAATTTCCCTCTTTAGTCCACATATCTTGGAGCTTTCAAATGTTTCATAGCATTTAGCAATAGCACTTATATTCTGTCCCATAGTGCTTTATAGCACTGTCTAAGTGGTTTACAATGTTAACATATTGCCCTCAACAAATTGGGTGCTCATTTTACTGATCTTGGAAGGATGGAAAACTGAGTCAACCTTGAACCCCTGCGCCAACGGGATAGAAATAGAAATAATAGAAATAGAAATAGAAATAAATAGAAATATAGAAATAGAATTAGAGTAGAGTAGAACAGAAGAGAGAATATAGAATATAGAATATAGAATATAGAATATAGAATATAGAATATAGAATATAGAATATAGAATATAGAATATAGAATATAGAATATAGAATATAGAATATAGAATATAGAATATAGAATATAAAATTATTGGGCAAGTGTGATTGGACACACAAGGCATCGTCTCCGGTGCATAAGCTCTCTGTGTACATATAGACAACAAAGTAACATAATGATAAGAAACCAATAGGGGAAGGTAGTAGAAAAGATGAAAAAGTTAAAGATGAGAAAGATCATGGGGATCTTTCTCTTCTTTCCTTTCTTCCCTATTTTAAATTCTATCAGATTTTTGAAAAAAAGTTTTCCAGCAGACAAATTACCTAGCATGATTGGAGAAAGCCTATCTCGCTTATTTCTTTGGGATATTGGGGAATGGCTGAGGGGGCCAGAACACTCCTCCCCTTTCCAACCACCCTCCCACCACCAGCCTTTGCTATTTTTAGAGCTATTTACTGTATAAAGAGGGATTCTTAAAAAATAGTGAAGTCAAGTTTAAAAGTAGCCTGTAAATCTGACAAGTGCTGTAGGAACTCTGTGGTAAAGCAGGAATTCTCATTAGGGATGAATCCCTAGTCCAATACCTGAATGACTATAACACATTAACTTTGCTCCCTGTTATTACAGAGTCACTCATCCACCCCTGTTCATGGTGGGAAAAATAATATTTGTATTAACAGCTGCTAATCTACATTTTCGACTAAGAGAAGCAAACTGCATGTTAAATATGGATTCACCTCCAGAGAGATCAATTAATCTGCTTGAGCCAGCAATAAATCCTCAATCAGCTAAATTTACCTATTTAGGCTGCAAATTATACAGTATTATAATGTGCAATGCTTGCTGTTACTACAGTTTTTCAATGTTTTTTAAGGCCTGTTGCTTCCTATTGTGCTACAAATCATACTACCATGGAAAAGAGAAGCAGAGTTTCTCTTTTCCATGGCAGGAAGTGATGAATGTTTGTTTCGAGACCAGCAGAGGTAAATTAAACCAAGAGTCACATAAATTCTCATCTATTATGCAAGCTCATTTTATCTTTTCAGATAACTGGGAGATGCGCTCATGCTGGTTAAAGCAAAACTAATCTGTTGCATCCAGCCTTAATCTTCACCCTAGCATTTGGATTTTGGAATAGTTAAAATGAAACAAAAAAGTGAAATATAAGTGTTATTCCTGGATGAGGTTAAAAAGCTTGCCAGAAGTGTTCCATCATTTACAGGTAAAAAGGATATAACCATGGAGAAGGCCCAGCTATTATTGTTTCGCTTGTAAAAGCAGGAAAAATTGAAGAGAAACTATTACTGTGACCCAGGTGTGCACATGGGTGCATCCTATTTGCTTTCCTGCAAGGATGGAAAGAGAATTCACAGATCAGCAGTCCCGTTAATCATAGTTCAGTCAGAACTATCACCTGGTCATGACTGAGGCCAAAGTGGAGGAAGGGATTCAAATCCAGAAGGGATTTTTAAATCCAGCTTCACCTTCAGCCAGTTTCTGACAGGAGATAAGCCCTACAGAAAGGCCCTTAAGAAGCCAGGAGGTGAATTCAAGAAAGTAATTCTCAGGCTTTGGGGCTGGGAAAATTGGAACTTCCCATAGAGAGAGAGGGAGAAAAGAATGTGATTTCCTGTTTGCGTATTCATGTTTTGAGCTTTAACACATTTTTATTATTGAATAATAATAAACAGTTTAAGATATAATCCAATTGCATTTTGGAGGGCCATAAAGAAATGACTCTTTCTCCTGGCACTGGTATAGAGATGGGAGCTTGTGGACAGTTGGTTGCAGAGGTGGGTTTCAGCAGGTTCTGACCAGTTCTGGAAAACCGATAGCGGAAATTTTGAGTACTTCGGAGAACCGGTAAATACCACCTCTGACTGGCCCCACCCCCATCTATTCTCTGCTTCCTGAGTCCCAGCTGATCGGGAGGAAATGGGGATTTTGCAGTAACCTTCCCCTGGAGTGGGGAAGGAATGGAGATTTTACAGTATCCTGCCCCTGGAGTAGGGTGGGAGTGGAGATTTTACAGTAAACTTCCCCTGCCAGCCCACCAAGCCACGCCCACCAAGCCATGCCATGCCCACCAAGCCACAACCACAGAACCGATAGTAAAAAAATTTGGATCCCACCACTGGTTTGTTAGGCGTATCTTGGGACAATGGCTGAGGTGCCTTTTACATTTTTTAAAAACGTTTTTGTTTTACCAGTTTTCCATTTTGTGGTTTTATAGTTGTTGTGCTCTAAGAGAGACAGCCATATAGATCTTGTAAATTAAATGTTAATAAGCTAAAGAAACAATGGACCACCTGGTTAGTTGCTGAGTACAAACAATGTTATGACGAAGTAGCAACAATGGTGCATTGGAAGATCTGCAAGAAATATCATTTGCCGAGTGAGAACTATAGTGGGATCACAAAAAAGACAAAGTATAGAAAATAAAGCAGCTAAAGCGCTCTGGGACTTTAGACTTCAAATAGACAAACATTTGCCACATAACATCCCGGATCTAACAAGTGTTGACAAGAAAGACAAAAGTCTGAATAGTGAATGATGCAGTACTTTGAAACAGCAGAACAGAATAGAAAAAGCACAAAGCACTGAAACTATAAGTAGAACAATTGTGGCAAAGGAAAGCAAGGATAGTACTACTAATAATAGGTACCTTAGGTGCAATCCCAAAACATTTGGAGTACCACTTGAACACCATTGGCATTGATGAAACCACCATCAGTCAATTGCAAAAAGGAGATTTACTCAAAATGGCTTACATCTTGTGACGATATTTTTAATATTATTAAACAACAACCTCTGCCTATCCCAGGTCCTTGGGAAGGATTTGATAGATGGGCAAAAATGCCACTTCCAGTCAAAACATCTGGCTGACTGTCCAAAAAGTTCTTTTAACCATATGCTTAGACTGGATTTGTATGTTGAACTGAGATGCACAGAATGGTACAGTGAGTATTCTTCAATATTACTGTAAGTCCCAAATGATTGTAAATACCCTGTGTTTAAGGACACAGACAAAAGGAATTCCTTGGAATATTACAAAGAAAACCACAGGGTTTCCATAGCAAGTCCTTCAGCTACAGGCCATTTTGTCACTATTTGCTTACAGCATCTTTTAGCATCTGTCACTCATTGCTCAGTTGATATAAAGCCTGACCTCCTTGATGTTACATCAGCACAAAGATGGTTAGATGATTTTAGAAGACTATATAAATAATGAGTAGGGAAATTGCCATATTGCTTTGAAAAGAAGCCTGAGAATTTCTTTTGCCTTCAAAGAATGTAATGAAATATAACTAACCAAGCTTCGTCCATTCCTTTTCTCTCATCTTGTTCCTTATTTACTGATATTCAGCATAAACAAAATAATACCAACCTCTTCCATTTCTTTTCTTGCCTCTAATGTTGCATGATCACTTTTTCATCTTGTACAACTCAGGAATTCTCTATATAATGAGACTTAGGAATAAGGCCATTCTGAAATGTATCAGGGTATTACGATATTAATAATACCGTAATATTACGAGAGCTACTTAAATCCAGCTCAAGATTTGGGCTGCAAAAAGTGATCAACTTCTAGCTGGTAGCAAAGTTCTACCCTGTTTCTCCCAAAATAAGACATCCCCTGATATTAAACCCAATCAGGCTTTTCAGCGCATGGCAATAAGGCCAAGCGCTTATTTCAGGGTTCAAAAAAATATAAGACAGGGCCTTATTTTCAGGGAAACACGGTATGATTTTCCATAATTTTTAAATTACCATCTATGGCTGCGCCTTTATTCTTGCAGTTCAGTTCTACAGGTTGGGGAGAAATTTGCTCAATTGCTATTTTAAAGCAGGCATATCTGATTCACATTCCCTATATCAATATTAATGATTTTCTCTATTTCTAAAGTGCAAGTCTCTAATAAAAATGTGTGTGTGTGTGTATGTATCTCAGAAATAATTTACAATTGCTTTGCATTATACAAAGAAAAAATGCTTGTGCAAAATTCCATTTCTCATATATAGAGAAATACATACAAAGCTCAAAAAAAAAGAAAATACTGAATTAGTCCAGAATCAGTGTAGAAAGAAGACATGTGGAATTAGGAAGGCAAAGAAATGGAGCAAAGCCATTCTAGATTGCAACAGAGACAATTAATTTTGTTAAAAAAATCTCTGCCATAGAGCTTTTGCATATCAGGTTTCTGACTCTCTGGGTGGGGACAATATTAACTCTTCAAAAAACACAACAACTCTGTGCACTGCACACCAATGAAGAGTTAATTTTTTTATCCTTGTGCAAAATGCAAACTTCAGTTGTATGTGTCATTTTTCCATTAAAGGGGATCAGAAGATATTCATGAAAGAGAAGATATTAATGAAATAAATGATGCCAATAAAATTGCATTTAGTTTGGCTCATGCTTTTGTTATATACTATATATAGCAACTCTGGTGGTCCAGCTCTCTCAAAAGTAAAGTTCTTCTAACAATCTCCAGTTTGAATAGGACAAAGAATTCAATTGAAAACATTACTAATTAAGAATATTATTTGAAACAACCCAACAAACAAACTAGGAAAACCAAAACAAAAACCTGCAGGAGAAAATTGATTCGAAAGTAAAACCAGCCCTTCAAACTGCCCAAGTTGACAGAGTTCAACTAGCCAGAAGGCAACCTATTTGCGGGCCTAGGATATGGCAGTGATTCACTGTGCACAATAATCAAGGTTAACTCCCATGACTAACGGCTTGTGTGATTATGTCAGAGTGCTTGGAAACAATTAACATCTGCAGTATGTAAATAGTAATACTCCTACAGCTGCTACCACTATTTGAAAATAGTTGCAGAGTGAATATTTGACAGCAGTTACAGAGATTTTTGGCAGAAATGCCATAATTGAGGCAGCTGCAGTCCAAAATATGGGTTGCCTATTCTATGGTAAGGTAGCTGGCCTGAGTAAAGCAGACTAATACTAGAAGAGGGGTATCTCCAACAGAAGTGAGCAAAAGGCAGCCATGTTTCTTTTTTCAAGCTCTGCAGTAGACCTAGTCCTTTGTCTTGATATGAGGAGATTACAACTAGGAGAGACAAATGATTCTGGAAGGAACAGGTAAGGGAATTTCTGCTATCTTTCTTCTATTTTATCAATTGTTGTCTATGGAAGTATCGATTTATACTTCAAATACAACTCACACCTTTCTTGTGAGAAGTTCCCTGGATTATTCCCAAATGCAAGTTTCCATTTTGATTGGATCTGGGGTAGTATTTTCTCAAACAAGCATCTGGAAATGTTATCAGTCACAGCACCCCAGAAATGGGCAGACAAGCTTGAGAGTAGCATTTTTAGAAGCAAGAATATTAGATTTCCAAAATGAACCAATTGGAGCTAATTGTTTATATAGTGAAGCTCAGTGGAACTATAATATTCTCAAAATTAGATATGGATCTCTGAACACATGCCCAGCCCAATTAATTGTTTTAATTATCAGAATTGAGCCCTAAAATTTAGCACAAAATTATCTTGACTTTCCCCAAGAGAAACAAAACTTTCCTTAAGTTTTATTTCACTTGAAGAGAGAAAAAGGCACAGTAAAGTGTTTCTGCAAATGCTTAATTAGGTCAGCTAATACAAATGGCTGCATTTGCATCCCGTATGAAGGCTATTAATACTGACCTTGATTAGATTTGTATTGTGTGAATCATCCATTTAAGTCTATAGTTCTGTACATTGTGCAATCCTGTTTAGAAGCAAAGTTAAATATGTTATGCAAATATAATCACAGGGAGATTCTTTTTATTGATAAATAGTTGGGAATCAGAAACTTCTACCTAATGGTGGATCTTGCTGAACTTTTTTGACTATTCTGAGCTGAGTGGATCAATGATAGCACCATGTGTTCTATCAATTATTTTAAAATTAAAGAGCTTTTGTGAATCTCACTTTATCAAACCTTGGGTCGTAATAAACCGGTTTTTATTTTAGCCATTATATTGTTACGTTTTATAAAATGCCAAAGATGAATTTCATCATAATGGGAGACACTGTAAAATGTATTAAAAGAGACTAAAAATGCACAGCTGAGTAGCATTTTAGGAAACAGCTACAACCAAATTGAGTTAAAACTCCTAGGCAAGAGGGGAAAAAAAAATCTTTACCTGGCACTGAAATAACTTCAACAGATGGACATGGTTTACCCATTTGGAAACTAAAAGGGCAATGACTGCCGCTTGGCATAAAAAGTGGCAACCCCATTTGGCATCACAAATACTCTTCTGAAATTTGCCTCATGCCTTTTTGTAGAAACTTGGCTTTTCTAGAATCTTATATTGTTTATCCCCTGACCAACATGCTTCCAGATGGAGCTCTAATTTTCTGCCTGACTCTCATGGCTGATTAGAGAGCATCAAATAATATCATCTTACTCTTATAACTCCCTCCCTCCATCTCATGTCTTATCTTTAACCATTTATATCCCTATTAAAGAAGGAAATACAGAATAGCTGTGCAGCATCTTTTGGTAGATGACACTGATGGCAAAGGTCTCTAGTCGGGTGACTTGAACTACTCCTATAAGTCCCTGATATATAAAAATTAGCTGAGAACATTCTAAAAATGGTCCACAATTTCTATTAAGTTTCTGCTATCTTCTCTCATTCCAAATTCAAGTGGGGGTGGGGGTGGGTGGGGAAATGCTACAATGCTATAACATGCTTAAAAGAAAGCGAGGACATTCTCGAACAATCTCAATTCCAAGTTAAATACCTAATGTGAGAAAACGTACACTCTGGTGCTTTAGTTATCATTTGTGAATAATCCCAGATCTCAAGAAACACCTGCCCAACTTGGGATTTGAAGACTAAAAACCCTTAGTTTCACTGGTCAGAATACCTTGGGCAGCCATTCAATCTTTTTCTCTTTAATTTATACATTGAAAAATGTGGGAGGGATGAAAATAGAAGATGTTGTCTGGACATTCATTAGAAATCCATGAACAAAATGGGGGTAGGTGGGTTGCAAAATAAAAAAAAACCCTACCTGGAACCATGAGTTTGAACTTTCAGAGAGCCAGTTGAGAGGATATATATTGTGAAATTTTGCAAAAGAAGCCAGGCTCTCTGAGCATTCATGCTGGGCTGGGCTGCCAAGCCAACTAGCATCACCAGACTCAACAAGCGCCAACTTGACAAAATACATTCTATTTGGTTGAAAAACCTTCAGCTTCCCATGCTCCCATTCCTTGCTATGCTAACTGCTATCATTTTTCCTTGGATAGAGAATATATCCTATATGAGGGGTGTTAAAGTCAATTTCATTGAGGGCTACATCAGGGTTGTGTTTGACCTGTGAAGCTGGGGGGGGCGTGGCCATGGGGTGTGGCCAGCTTGCGTGGCTTCTCCAAGCTCTGTTTTCACTGGCAGATGGCTGCAGGAGGCCATCATGGTTGAAAACGGAGCCTGAGAGGGCCAT
Source organism: Ptyas mucosa (assembly GCA_012654045.1). NCBI lineage: Eukaryota > Metazoa > Chordata > Lepidosauria > Squamata > Colubridae > Ptyas > Ptyas mucosa. Next base: position 4,808,818 of record WNWU01013802.1, read on the forward strand.
GCGTGGCTCTCCTGAGCTCCATTTTTGCTGGCAGAGGCACCGTGGGCTGGTCCTTCATTGTTTTTAGGGTGGCCCTGTGGGCCAGATCTAAGCACCCCATGGGCCAGATCCGGCCCACGGTCCTTGAGTTTGACACCCATGCCTTATAATATAACATCAGTTTCTCCATCTCATGGTATAGCGTTCAATATCCTCATACCAACCAGGTATTTTGAGCCTGGCTTCCTTTCCACTGTCTACCATCCACTACCATGAACTAAAGTCCAAAACATCTGGGAGAACCCAGATTGCCTGCCCTGTTACAGCAGATGAAAAGGACTTTCTCATCTCACTTCGAAATACGGCTTCTGGCTATTGCCTAGCCCTTTCAAAATGCTGACAAAAGACCAGTTTACTATCAAGAAAAAAATAGTAAGGCAAACGCCTCTTGTTGCATTCTCTCCATTGCAATGTTGCTGAGCGGCTTTATTGATACGACAGCTTTGGTTTGAGCAGATTTTAAGGTCTGACTGTAATCTTGTGTATCCAAATATTGAGATTAGCCTTGCATTGGTGTCACAACATTGCTAACAATTAGATTTTTTAAAAAATTAGCTTCCTGATTATTAACTCACAATTTGTTCACAGTTTTCTGTCAGCTACCATTGTTCCCCCACCCCTTCCAAGAAAGCTTACATTAAAAAAAAATCAGATGAAGTTGTTGATCCCATTTTTAAAGATGCAGTTGTGGTAAATAATTGTAACATTTGTAACTGTTTAAAATGAAATTAAATTCTTCAGTTTTCTTTATTCCTTTTCTGGTCTCCTAAAGCTACGTAGATCATATTTTTATAATTTCTCATCTTGTAAGCAGAAAACATAGAGAAATCAGCTTTGGTATAAAGGGTGGGGTTTCCCCCCAGCTATTGGCTATTTTTTGTGGTACGAACACATTTGCCACATGGAAGGTACTAGAGCCATGATGGCGAACCAATGACATGCGTGCCACAGGTGGCACGCGGAGCCATATTGGTGGGCATGTGAACTCAGCTCTGGCACACATGCAAGCACCAGCCAGCTGATTTTCGGGCATTGTGGGCCCACTGGAAGTCAACAAACAGGCTGTTTCCGGCCTCTGGAGGGCCTCCGGGGGGTGGGGAAGGCCGTTTTTGCCCTCCTCAGGCTCCTAGAAAGGCTCTGGAGCCTGGGGAGGGCAAAAAACGGGCCTACCAGGCCCACCGTGCCATCACATGCCAAAAGCAGGGGAAGCGCGGGAGGGTCGCGCACATATGCGCGGGGGCGGGGCGCATAGAATTATGGGTGTGGGCACACACGCGTGTGACCCCCATGTGCTCCCCACGCTTTTGGCACACAATGGCAAAAAGGTTAGCCACCACTGTACTAGAGCGAATAAACACTGTTATATTAATATGAATCAATTAATATCAAAACCAACAGATCCTAATAAGCATTAAAACATTCTACAAAAAGTCCATCCATACATCTTTTTATTAAATCTGCTGATTATGTAACTACTGCACATGACTTACTACTGTTTGTAGCACTACATGCTTCTTAGATATCACATTACATCAGACAAAGTGTTGTCCAAAGATAGTTGGGTCACCGTAGCTGGTGCCAGGCTGGAGACAATAGATGGGAAAGGCTTCTACCGGAACCCTGAAGCCTTAGTGCCAAGAACAGATGACTATACTAGGCTAGAAAGATAAACTGTATGACCAGGTATACATCAGCACTAAATTTTCAGTCTGCTAGGGATGCTTGCTCCAATGCCTCTTACGTTAAGAAATATTATTTGGGAATAAGTTCATTGCATTCATGAAATTTACTACACATCAAGCTTACAGGACTTATAGACCCCCTAGAAGCAAATGCAATTGTTATTTCTTGGTTTATCAACCAAACATAAAGCATTGAATAATGCTAGCCTCAAATAACAATTTATTTCCTATGTGTTGCTTAGGATAATAGGGAAATGCTTTATGCTTATGAACTGATTTACTTCCTTATAGGTGCTAATACTCTTCAAGCACAGAAAAGTCTTCCAGATATATTTTAGCAAACACTTTTAACACTTTGGAAAGAAGTGACGAAATGAGATGGAGTCCATAAAGGCATGAAAAGCCCTAGAAGATAAGATGTTTAGGCTTTGAAAGCTTTCTGGGGCAAAATCCAAGACTAGAGATTTGCCCAGTGGCTCATTTAGTAACCTGCTTGAAAAGGAATGAGTGGAGTAAAAAAAACTTGGATGAAATAGAATTGTTAAACCAGCACCTGTTAGCAATTCGGAGATAATCCTCCTTCAGAGATGCTGGCAGCTGGAAGGAAAAACTGATGACCTACCTAATTGTCAAGAAATGGTGCTATAGCAGAAATCTCCAAAGGGACAAGAAGTGCTTTCATCTTCTGCAAAGCTAATTCTGAGAGAAACTGAAAGCTGCAGATTTAATAAGGGAGAAGTATGCATGGACTGCCAGTCTGAATCCAACCATTGTTAAGGACTGATGTAGCCAGTGAAGTCAGTACAGAATTTGCTAAGTCACCATGAAAATGCACAAAGGAGCAGTGAGTAACAGAGATGTTTCCCACCAACCCACCCAATATTAAAATGGCAGTGGTCTCTTTAAAGACCTAACAGAACACTGAAATTGTGGGAAACAATCTGAATGGCTCTTCAACCCACTTGACTTTTGAGTCAAATCCCCTAAGCATCTCTCCTGTTCTGTGGCAACTAAAATTCAATAAAAATTAACAGAAATTATGAAGAAACAGCTTTCATGGTACAGTCTCCTCTACCTTGCATAACCAAAAGACCAATCTTGTATATAGATAGCGGGGTGTAAACAACAATAATACTAATAAGGAATAAATTCCCCATGCTTGGTGTTTACGACAAATGAACAGGGCCTTCAATAAGGATGCTTCTTTCATGGCCATGCTGCTTCTGAAAGACCTCCAGCAGTGGTGGGTTTCAAATTTTTTTACTACCGGTTCTGTGGGCGTGGCTTGGTGGGTATGGCATGACTTGGTGGATGTGGCTTGGTGGGCATGGCGGGGGAAGGATACTGTAAAATCTCCATTCCCTCCTCACTCCTGGGGAAGGTTACTGCAAAATCCCCATTTCCTCCCAATCAGCTGGGACTTGGGAGGCAGAGAATAGATGGGGGCGGGGCCAGTCAGAGGAGATATTTACCGGTTCTCTGAACTACTCAAAATTTCTGCTACCTATTCTGCAGAACTGGTCAGAACCTGCTGAAACCCACCTCTGACCTCCAGCCATAATACAGGTAGTCCTCAAGTTACAACAATTGAGGCCAAAATTTATGCTGTTAAATGAAATATTTGTTAAGTTAGTTTTGTCCCATATTATGACTTGCCGCAGTTGTTAAGTGAATCACTGCATTTGTTAGTAACATGGTTGTTAAGCGAATCTGGCTTCCCCATTGAAGCCAGATTCTGACATTGCTTGTCAGAAGGTCACAAAGGCTGATCCCATGAGCCTGAGATCATAAATATGAACCAATTACCAAGTATCTGAATTTTGATCATGTGACCACGGGGATGCCACAACGGTCATAACTGAAAAATGGTCATAAGTCACTGTGATGTTGTAACTCTGAATGGCCACTAAATGAACTGTTGTAAGTCAAGGACTACCTGTACACCACTGCTGGGGATCTGATACCACAGTTAAAAATATTTTTCTGTCTTTTGTAACCTTGGATCTTCTGGATATAGTAAATCACCTTCTTCACTCTGGTGACCTACAAATACATGTCAGGCCAGACTTTTTTAGCTTGATAACCTTCAGAAAGGTTGGATTAACCCCTTCTAATCCTCAGAGGTGCCACAAGATTGGGAGAGGCTGTTTCGGAACAGAGAACTGAGCATCTCTCCTTCTTTTGTGACATAAATATAATTATCATTCTTGAAAGTATTGCCCTGCAATTTACATGCAAGTAGTGCTTGGGTTCATACTGGATCAGAAGAATGGTTAAAGAACAAACAAACACAACTTCATGGAAGATTTAGCTGAGGAAGTTCAATAAGAAACAAAAGTCTTTAGTTATTTAGGCAAAATGTAGCTACTGACTTCAATCTTTATCCCTAAGGCTGTCCACAGACTTCTTTCTTTCTTTCTTTCTTTCTTTCTTTCTTTCTTTCTTTCTTTCTTTCTTTCTTTCTTTCTTTTCTTTCTTTCTTTCTTTCTTTCTTTCTTTTTGTTTAAACAGAATGGCAGTTTCTTTTTCTCCTTTACTCCTATAACTTTACTCCAAAACCTTAACTCAACATTTTGTTTAAATTAGGATAAAACAATGGTCCTATGCTCCAGTACTTTATATGACAGACAGTTTGCCTTAACATGAAAAAGCCCTTTAATGTCTCGATCAAATAGAGGAACATGTAATTTCTCTCCATGTATATGCATGCAAGTGTGATGCCTGATGCTTTCTTTGAGGTCTTAGAAACTGGGGCAAGGTAAAGGAGGGAGCACAGGAGGAGAAAGCTGGCTTGTGACAGCTGGTAAGGTGAAGCTGAAAAGACATATGAGAGAGAGCACTAAGTAAAAGCGGGGAGGGGAAGCTCAGGAAGAACAGACAACAGAAAACACTAGACTGAGAACAACAGAAGTGACTGCCAGAAAGGAATGGTGAGTGTGTCTTCTCTTTAGCTAGTGAAAGAATCATCCTGTAGCTGACAAGAAGTTTGGGGTTGTCCTCATTTCTGGTTTTGTTTATACATTATTCATTAATTGGTTGGGTTTATGACCTTTAAATCTGTAACATTAAAATATTTTTACATTGCTTAGAGTTCAATGCTTCTCTCATCCATAATAGATAACTGGACATACCCTACCTTCTATATCCCTTCCAGCTCAGTCATTATCTTAATCTTCTGTGGCACAAAACTTGTACAGTGGTCCCTGAAGATGTTAGCCTAGTAGTAGATCCTTTGATGTTGATGAAAACGTCAGAGTATGCATGTAGTACCAGCATAAAAACAATACATGGGCACTCAAGAGTTCCCATTAATTCAAAGAGGAAGTGTATAAAACGGCTACCGTACGTCTATTGTGAAGTTCATTCATCTACTTTTCCTAGAAGACATTCAGGCGGGAAAAGGTTTAGCCATGCATAAAGTATCTTTGGATGGAAAACATGCAAGATCTGGTGTGTATTTAATAGGAAATAGAGTAAGTGAATCAAATTGACCATCTTATGATGCTTGAAGGATAGAATAACATGCTGGAACAATGAGCCTGAAAGAAGAGAGTTTAGGGGTGAAATGGAGGGAAACTTGAGTGTAATATTTTGTACACAAACACAATGATACAGGTAGACCTTGATTTACGTCCATTTTCATTCATTCATTATATTCATTCATTCATTCATTCATTTCCTCCCTTTATTATTTTTACAAATAACTCAAGACAGCGAACATATCCAGCGCACCTTCCTCCTATTTTCCCTATAAGAACAACTTTGTGAAGTGGGTTGGACTGAGAGAGAGTGACTGGCTCAAAGTCATCCAGCCTGCTTTCTACCCTGGTACCTTAATAACCACTAGACTAAACTGACCCATTTATTTAATGATCATTCAAAATGATGACTTACATCAATCCTTGCAGTTACAACCTTCATATTTACAACACTTGCAGCCTCCTGGGGTTATGTGGTCACCATTTGCAACCTTCCCAGTCGGCTCTGACAAGCAAAGTCAATGAGGGAAGCTGGATTCACTTAACGACCACATGGTTCATTTAACAACTGCAGCGATTCACTTAATGAATGCAGCAAAAAAGGGCTTTACAGTTGTCTCACTTAGCAACAGAAATTCCAGTCCCAATTATGGTCTTAGTTGAGGACTACCTGGGCTAATTTATGTTTTATAAATACTGGCATAGAATAAATGGTACAAACATAGAACTATCTCTTCAAATTCTGTGTACAGAGTTACTTCAAAATAGGAACAAACTCTGATAAGTAGGTACTGTATCAATTGTAAATATGTAAGTATGTATTGGCTTTATCAATATGGTTATTTATCAATATTATTATTCTGCAGTCTGGTTTACCTTAGCAATAGAGTCCAGTGTGTTGACTGAACCCAATGGGAATTGTAGTTCAAAATACTTTGAAAGCATCTACTTTTAGAAACCTGCAGTTTTTATAGGTATTTGTAGTAAAAATACTACAATATTTAAATACTACAAATACTTACTTAAATACTACAATACTTACTTAAAATAACTATTACTTGTTTCCCTGAAAATACGACATCCCCTGATAAAAAGTCCAATCGGGCTTTTGAGTGCATGCGCTAAAATAAGCCTCTCCCTGAAAATAAGCCCTCCCCGAAAATATTTAAATGCAGAGCTGGAAATCAGGTAAGGCAAGAGGAGCCTCATTTTGCTCCCCACGCCCCAAAATAATAAGACCTCCCTGAAAATAAGGCCAAGCGCTTATTTCAGGGTTCAAAAAAATATAAGACAGGGTCTTATTTTTGAGGAAACATGGTATATTATTTTTTGGGAGGCACTTTTTATTTTATTAAAATGTTTTTACAAGAGAACCATTATATACCAGTATTTAAAATATTTGTTTCATATATTTATTGAAAAACTTTGAAGGCAATTAATAACTAATAAAATAAAATAATCCCATCTAAAATTAAAAAAAAATCCATAAAAGTTAAAATGCTCGCGAGAAAGTCCTTTTAAAAACAAAATAGCATCCTGCAGATTTAGTATTCTCATACCAGTAAAGTATTCACAGTAAAGTAAAGCTCCAAAAAAATAAAGAAAGAATTAATTAATATTTTAAGAGATTTCCAGGCCAGCCAAAATCATACAACTGACAATGAAAGACAAAGGGCATTTAATTTCTTTTGCCAAAGAGTGTCCTGTGAAATGATGTTTGCCTTCTCAAAAGGAATCTGAGAAAAGACCTTCAGTCAATATAAGTCCCAGAATACTCTCTTAAATTATGCTAGAATTCTGAGTCAGTAGTGAAGTGTCTGCCCTCAACCCAAAGCTCCTTTTTACAAAGAAACATAATGTTCTATAGAAAACTGTCTTTTTTTGTATAGGAATGTAATATTTTAATTATTTGAACTGTTGAGTCATAAATATTGGATGGATGGATTGATGGAGGGATGGATGGTTGGTTGGATAGATGGATGACTTTCTATTAGCTTTTTGTGTGACTTGCCCACTTGGAATAAAAACTATTAAAGGACAAGCAAATACAGTTGTAGATATGTCTATAATGAGAAATCCCACCTAGAAACAGGTTTCCAATCCTATTGCATGGAATTGTGTTCTGTGTATAGAAAAAGGAATGCCATTTATTTATTCTTATAGTCTTGCTTTTCATTGAATTTATCCAGTGGTGAAATCCAATTTTTTTTACTACTGGTTCTGTGGGCGTGGCTTGGTGGGCATGGCAGGGGAAGGATACTGAAAAATCCCCATTCCCACCCCACTCTGGGGCTAGCCAGAGGTGGTATTTACTGGTTCTCCGAACTACTCAAAATTTCCACTACTGGTTCTCTGAACTGCTCAAAATTTCTGCTACTGGTTCTCCAGAACCTGTCAAAACCTGCTGGATTTCACCCCTGAATTTATCTATACGTATTAGTACTCAGATCCACTATTCAATTTCAATGCTGTATTTCAAAATTGTTTATTATGAGGCAGAAAACATGCATTAGTTGTTACAAGAAATACCACTGAAATAATGAGACAATTATACTTATTTAAATTATATTAATTAATGGTATGTATTACTAAATCAGAATATACTAATTGTGAGGGAGTTGGAAAGACAATGTATGTATTATATTGTATTATGTAATATATGTATGTATTAAATAAATGCACATTGCAATATACTCTAATAATGCAGCTAACCTGCATTATTAGAGTATATTTAATTTTTTAATAAAATTGTTTATTTTACATATTTATAGAATTACAGAACAACAGAGTTGGAAGGAACTTGGAGGTCGTCGTCCAATCCCCTGCTGAAACAGGAAACCCTATAAGTCTGTAGAGATTCTCAGTCATCCAGGTCATGGTGCTTTTTCATGATGCAATTGGACTTTCTTGTTTTTTTTAATTTTATTTGATTTATATGCCGTCCTTCTCCGGAGACTCAGGGCAGCTTACAATGCCCTAAGCAATAACCTTCATACTTTTGTATATTTATACAAAGTCAGCTTATTGCCCCCACAAACTGGGTCCTCATTTAACCTACCTTAGAAAGGATGGAAGGCTGAGTCAACCTCGAGCCTGGTGAGATTCGAACTTACAGTAATTGCAGACAGCTGGTGTTGATCACTATGCTTTTTAGTCTGCTGAGCCAAACCAGGCTCCTCTTGTTTTCTCTTTTGAAGACGTTTTGATTCTCATCCGAGAAGCTTCTTCAGCTCTACTATCCACTATCCTGTCAGAGTGGAAGAAGCTTCTCGGATGAGAAGCGAAACTTCTTCAAAAGAAAAAACAAGAAAGTCCAGTTGCATCCTAGAAAAAGCACCTAGTATAGGGAACTCTATACTATTTCAGATAAGTAATTGTCCAATCTCTTCTTAAAAACCTCCAGCAGCAAGTCATTTGGAGCTGAAACAGTTTTGGTTGTTCAAATGATAGAAAAAAGACATATAATTTGACCGAGAGAGCGAAAAAGATACATTTCATTTTGAATTTGGTTTTAATTACTGAAATTTGAAACCAAGTTAAAGATAGTCTAATTTGTATTTTTACTTTGTACTTTTAATTTTCTTTTTTCTTCAAGATTAAAGATTGTTTTGTGAAAAAAGAAAAGAAAAGAAACAAAGATAAATGTTTATCAAGATCAAAACAGTCAGGTTTGGGCTGCAAGAAGCTAATAGTCATCCAGATTTTTGCAGCTCTGGCTGATACAATTTTCCGTCACTATCCAAAGATTTGTTTGCCCATCTTCATCCTAGTCAGTCATTTAAAACAAATCCTCATCCAAGATTGTTTCATTTATTTTTTAAGTATATTTAAGTGTTTTCTATATTTTGTATAGTTTGTATTCTGAAAAAAAGCCCTCAACCGAATAAAATTCTAATTACAGCCTAACATAAAGAACAAATGAACTAACTCCAATCCTTAAACTCCCCCGTTCAGCCTTATTCAGCCGTTCTTCCACATAAATCTTCCTAAAGCCTCCATTATTTTTTTCTGGAGCACTTCCATTCTGGTTCCAGTGCTTGTGCCAGCGATCCAAAGTGACCTCTTCACGAGGCCTCTTTCATGCTTGATGTCACACAGATGCTCATGGAACCTGCCTTAGCCAGCCTTTCAAGATTTGCAGCTCTCTGTGTAAAAGTAGCACATGTAAACATTATACAAATCCCTTGGTTTGGTAATGCCACCTACTTTTGTCTCAAGGAATATTTATTGGGGGGGGGGGGATTGCCAGCTCTACACTGAGTGTGTATGAATGGGCAGACAGGAAAGCATCAGTGCAAATGTGCTGTATAAGAGGTATGCTGGCTGCTGAGATTTGTAAGTAGATGAGCATTACAAAACAGTCGAATCTCTTGCCTGCAGTTCTACTTTTTCTTAAGGAAGCTGACTCGGTAAAGCTTCTCTGAGACTTCTGACTGTTCAGAGAATCAAGGATCTCTTTCCTTTCAAGATACTTCCGAAGTTACAGTAAAAGCAGTACTCTAGTGTCTTCTCCTTCCTCTTTCCTTCCAATAACAAAGAAAATTAAACTTTTCTTTGCTGCAAAGATGAAATAATTAACTAAAGTTTTAAAAAAAACTGCTGGGAAAAATAGAGCTAAGGATAGGGATAGGGGCCAATATGAATAACGATGATGGGAATCATTTTTATATATTCTTAAATGAATATGTAATTCCATTGACTTCAAGACCTTATGAGGGCCCCAAAAGCTGGGTACAGTCTCATAAGATCGCCAAAGATCACATTATACTCTAATTGCAACATAAGTGGCACATTTTAAATTATTTTGACATGAGTGGCAAATTATTAAATGATAATGGACTTTCCTAAAAAAAATTATTTGTATGTATGTAAACTTATGTGTAAAAAAATTAATCAAGTATGTTTGATTTTAGTTACAGGTGAATGTAAATGGAACCAAATCAAAAATAACTTTTGTCCTGTCATCTCTTAATTTTCAGAGTATTCCACTGGTTACCAAATCTAGCTCTCAATCTAGAAAATTTGTGCACTTTGCTAAAAATAATAATTGATAAACCACAATGGCTGGAATCAGACATTAAACCTTAACCCAAAGCAAGACATTTTTTCACAGACTTAAGGTGATATGTTGAATAATATATAACAGAACAACAGAGTTGGAAGAGATGTTGGAAGTTTTCTAGTCCAATTTTTAGACAAATGGCTGTCCAATCTCTTCTTAAAAATCTTCAGTGATGGAGCACCCACAACATCTGAAAGCAAGCCATTCTGTTAATTAATTGTTTTCAGGAAATTTTTTTCTTAGTTCGAGGTTGGGTTCTTGGTTGGATATATTTAACTCTGGTTATTGGTTCCATAGCATAGTTCTTGGTTGGATATATTTAACTCTGGTTATTGGTTCCATAGCAGAATTGTTCAATCCAGATGCTGTCTCATTCTTTCTGAGATTCTATTATTTTGGCCATAAATTATAATTTTCTTAAGCCCATATTTGGGCCAAGCTTGGCATAATGGGGCATGTGTCATATGTGCCATGTTCACAATGGTTATCAGAAGAAAGTTAAATGGAATGCTTCTACCATGTCCCTTGTATAATGGACTTTTACACAAGATAATCATTTTACATTTTGTATAATGTAAACAAAATATGCTAAAATGTTCCTACTCCTATATTTTAATTCTGAAGGCTGAAAAAATGACACTGAATGAATTGCAGACTATGTTCTCATTTGTCCTTCGTTTGGGAGATGAAAAGATATGTATTGTCCTGAATGGTTGAATTTGGAGAGGTGCTCATTTTTCTCAGAGTTTGCATGCATGGGGATTCTGAAAAACAAGATACATGTTTGCCCTCCATTGCCATCATTCCCATGAGAGGCCCATTAAAAAATGTACAAATTGCCTGTTTCCATCATGAAATTAATTATGAGCAAATGAATAGAAGCAATGAACGATAAAACTAGCAACTTGTCTGTTGTAGCCTTAAATGACATACCCGTTTCTGTTCCCAGCTTTAAAGTGGGCAGGAAAGGTTCTGCCCCATGGGTCCTGCTCTTCAGGAATAGAGCTCAAAGAACAAATAAGATCTTCTCAAACATTGTATCACAATTATATCACTGTATATCAGACATTAATATGATTGAGTGGGTCCAGAGGTATTTCACGAGAAGAGTACTCCACTCTTCTATTCACAATAGAATCCCTTATGCCACCAGGCTTGAAATTTTGGGGTTGGACAATCTGGAACGGCGCTGCCTGCGGTCTGATCTAGGCATAGTACACAAAATTGTCTGCTACAACATCTTACCTGTCAACGACTTCTTCAGCTTCAACCTCAATAATACACGGGAAAACAATCGATACAAACTCTAGGTAAACCGCTCCAAACTCGATTGCAAAAAATACGACTTCAGCAACAGAGTGGTCGATGCCTGGAATGCTCTACCCGATTCCGTTATTACATCCTCTAACCCTCACAACTTCAACCTTAAACTGTCTACTGTGGGCCTCACCCCATTCCTAAGAAGTCCATAAAGGGGGCATGCATAAGTGCACCAGCGTGCCTACCTACCCTATCCTACTGCCCCCATTTATTAGTATTCATTTCCTTCGTTCATGTCCATGTTCATATTCATACCTGCTATCTTCTACAGGTTTGACAAACTAATAAATAAAGTAAATAAATTAAGAGATTTTCCAGGCGACATTCTGCTCTTGGGTTATATTTTTATTATTCTGACAGACATTTTAAGATGGTTGATTAATTGATCAATCAATTTTTGATTGATAAGGTTTTAGATTACCAATAAAGGACAATATTTGTAGCTCAGGGTTGAAATGAAATTGGTACTAGCACTGATGATGTTAATCATCAGTCTGCAAAATCTACCGTATATACTCGAGTATAAGCCGACCCGAATATAAGCCGAGGGGGCTTGTTTCAGCCTGAAAAACGTGCTGAAAAACTCTGCTTATATTCGAGTATATATGGTAATCTGGTCTGCAAGAAAACAGCCGGGGCAGAGAGCACCAAGACCTCACAGGTTTTAGATTGTTGTGCTCTTTTATTTGGCTCTGTTTCCTTTTTTAAAAACAAAAATATTTCCCATTTTAAACGTTTTTTCATCAATTGCTTCAAGCAAGAGCTGCTTAAGATAGTTTGCAGTCTGAGATGAAGGAGTAATGACATCTTATTTTGCCATATCCTGAAATCAAGGTGAATAGTTACTAATGTCAACTAATTAGGTATCCAATGCAGAAAACATGGCAAAATTTTGGAGTTCGATTAATCATCTTTTAACTGGATTTTCAGTGTTTTAATTATTTGCTTTGTCTTTTGGCTCTGGAATGTTCTAGTTAGTAAGGTAGTTACAGCTGAAAAAAAGCAACTTTTTTCTATCTTGGCATACTTTTTTTTCCTTTTTACGACCCTTTAATCCAGTGGTGAAATCCAATTATTTTTTACTACCGGTTCTGTGGGCGTGGCTTGGTGGACGTGGCAGGGGAAGGATACTGCAAAATCTCCATTCCCATCCCACTCTGGGGCCAGCCAGAGCTGGTATTTGCCGGTTCTCCAAACTACTCAAAATTTCTGCTGCCAGTTCTCTGAACTGCTCAAAATTTCTGCTGCTGGTTATCTGAACTGCTCAAAATTTCCACTACCGGTTCTTCAGAACCTGTCAGAACCTGTTGGATTTCACCCCTTCTTTAATCTCTTTGTTTTGGGATGAAGTTGGGACAACTGAGTGGAGCTGAGGGTTTACAGGCTAGATGCCCTTCCTGACACTTAATGTGGAGTTCACAACAGATATTTTCCCTTCACTGCCTAGGATTGAACTCTCAACCTTTTGAGTGGGAGGTGAGTGTCTTCACCTCTAGGGCACTGCACGGCCCTTCTATCTTGGCCTAAATAATATTGCCAGAATATCCTATTAATTATTACTTTTGACTCAGAATCATCTTGAGCTGACTGTATTATTGTCTTGATGAATTAAGTATTGTTTGAATATTCTGCCCTTAGACAAGATCAAAAAGTCTATTGAAACTCTGAAGGCTTTATCATGATAAAACCTACTCTGTTGTATGTGACGGCACTGTTGCTGCAGCAAAGAAATTAAAGAGCTTTCTTGTCTAGCACTCTCTTGATTCAGGACACAAATCAATTGCTTTTCTGTAGCATGGTAAATTTTAATGGTTTTAGATTCTTTGGCTCTCAGAAGAGAAAACACAAAAACATGCCCAGGTTTGTACACTTTTAGAATGAATGTAACATGAGTTGGGAATATAAGAAGGAAGGACATGTTGCTCTGTAAGTCAAGAAGGGAAAAATAATGGGCAAGGTTTAGGCAGTGGCTCACAATTTTAGAAATTAAACTCAAAAATCATTTCCAACTTCATTGGGTCTGTTTCCTGCCACCATTTTTGAACATTAAAACAAAAATACTGTTTTAGACCTGGAGAATAGAATAAAATAACAGACTTGGAAGGGACCTTGGAGGTCTTCTAGTCCAACCCCCTGCTTAGGCAGAAACCCTATAGCATTTCAGACACATCGTTGTCCAATCTCTTCTCGAAAACTTTCAGTGTTGGAGCATTTACAGCTTCTGGAGGCAAGTTGTTCCACTGATTAATTGTTCTGTCTGGAAATTTCCCCTTAGTTCTAAGTTGCTTCTTTCCTTGATTAGTTTCCACCCATTGCTTCTTGTCCTGCCCTCAGGTGTTTTGGAGAATAGTTTGACTCCCTCTTCTTTGTGGCAGCCCCTGAGATATTGGAACACTGCTATCATGTTTCCCCTAGTCCTTCTTTTCATTAAACTAGACCAGTGATGGCTAACCTTTTTGCCATCGCATGCCAGGAAGGGGGGCGGGGGCGGGAGAGGTTCGCGTGCATGCGTACCCACACCCATAATTCTATGCGCCCCGCCCCCATCTGGCTCCAGATCCTCTCTATGCATCTGAGGAGGGCGAAAACAGCTTTCCCCACCCCCTCGGAGGCCCAAAACAGCCCGTTCCCCAACTTCTGGTTGGAAGTGACTTTTTTGCTGTCCCCAGCCTCCAGAGATTCCGACGCATGCGCGCCGGAGCTGAGCTGGCGTGCCAGGCGATATGGCTCTGTGTGCCGCCTGTGGCACGCGTGCCATAGGTTCGCCATCACGGAACTAGACATACCCAGTTCCTGCAACCGTTCTTTATATGTTTTGGCCTCCAGTCCCCTAATCATCTTTGTTGCTCTTTCCTGCATTTTTTCTAGAGTCTCAACAGAAAACATATTGTACTGTTTAATCTGTAAAGATAAAAGTAAATTTAATATATTTTCTTTTTAATTTATGACCATTATGCAGTCCTGAATAAACATATATATATACACACTTATTTCTATGAGTCTACCATGTTTGGTGTGAGCCAACAAACAAGTCTGGTCTGCAAAAACAGTTGATAAGCCCCATCACTCTAGAACCCCCAGAGAAAAGTACTTTATAACTGTGTCTTTCCAGAAAAAGGCAATGATTGTTTTCTCAACTATTTCGATTTATATACTCTAATTTAATATCACATTGTGAATTTGATTCCTCTGTCTTTTGTCTTTAATTTAATGATGTAGAATTGTCTTCCTCTACTATTCTGTATTTAAATGTGGCTTTTTGATTCTATGTTGTACTTAATTTGCTGTGTCTTATTAAATTTTATTATAATTATGATTAATTTAACTTATTTTTAGAGAGTCAGTTTTAATGTAGCGGTTAAGACAAGCTAGAAACTGGGAAACACTGAATTCTAGTCACACTTTAGGCATGAAGTCAATTGGGTGACCTTTGGCCAGTTATTTTACTCAACCCTAGGAACGAAGCAATGGCAAACCACTTCTGATAAACCTTGCCAAGAAAAGTGCAGGGATTTATCCAGACAGTCTCTGAGAATCAAACTCAATTGAATAGATTGAATAGATGTTCTTAATTCATACATATCAATGAACATACATGTGTGGGGGGAAAACATGCCTGGATTCCTTCTCATGTCTTTTTAAAATATAACCCTACTCTTGCCTATTCAGACATAAATGCCACTGAATATAATAGGAATACACTTAAGCAAAAATGAAATACTGGGGTCTAACTTTCGGTAGAAAATGTAGAAAATATAAGAAAATAATACAGGGCAAGGGTAAGTGGTACAATCCAAAAGTTGTTTTAGCATATGCGTTGAATCTCTGGATGCTTTTATGTATCAAAAAATAGGTAAACCTTTATTGATCATGCGTAGTTGTTCTATCTGCTCCCAATTTTCAAAATTTAAATTGTATCCTGATTTTCAGATGATTTTTCACTACTATGAAGGATTCAATTTCTTTCCTATAATCCTAAATGCATAAATTTAAGACTACATGCAGTGTTTAACTCCGTTGATGCCCAAATTGTAAGCACACCTAGAATAGAAGGCAGCAAATAGTTTTTGATGGAAATAGTGCACAATATGTTGTTGCTATCATGGCCTTTGGATGCATGACCCCAGAGAAGTCCAACAAATACAATATATTGTGAAGCGTCTCCATGGTCTCTTTTTCTCTTTTGATGGAAAATAACTAGGCATTGTATTCCTTTTGTAAGGAAGGTGCGTGGTACAACAAAACTTAAAATGGCCAATAGAAAGACAGTACTACATCACAACACACCTACTATACAGATCTTATAGCTGACTAATTACTGTAAGTGATAGAATCATTTTTAAGAGACAATACTGGATGATATGACAGTATGGCTTGCCACAGCTTTATGGGGTGATTTCTCTGATTGGCATTGACAGTACACCTACTGAAGATTGAGCCAATTAAATGGCTCACTAACCCACAAAAACCATGTAGCCATATTTTATTGAGTAATCAAGTAAATGGAATGGGTGAACCATAATCCTGATTGTGGGCTGTGGATCAGGGTGGGTTCTACTTACCTTTACTACTGGTTTGTAGCAGGGCTGCATGCGCGCATGTGCAGAAGCATTTTGATGATGTCGGGGTCAGTGGGCGGAGCCTCCCACCGGTTTTACTACCAGTTCTATAGAACCGGTGTGAACCAGGGACAACCCACCACTGCTGTGGATCTATGATATCTAATACTGATCTCAAAGGAAACAAACCTGATTGATAACAGCATTAATCTGATTATTGGCCATATCATTAATATGCAATTTATGTCTTAGACTGCTGCTAGGTAGCTATAATGGGATCCTTTGATATTTTTTCCTCCTCCTCCTGCCAAACCAAGAGTGGAAAGAGAAGAAAGGAAATAATACCATAAACTATGTTATAATATTTCTATTATACATTGACTCTGAGCAGTGGTGGGATTCAAGTAATTTAACAACAGGTTCTCTACCCTAATGATTTCTTCCAACAACCAGTTTGCCAAACTGCTCAGCAAGTTAGCAACCAGTTCTCCCGAAATGGTGCAAACTGGCTGAATCCCACCACTGACTCTGAGGTAAGTGAAGGTCCATTCTGCTGAATAGTGTAAGGATTATATATATTCATGTGCATGAGTGTAAAATCCTTTAATACTCTTATTTGTACACTTTCAATATTTGCACATTACATATCGTTGGCTACTGCAGTCTTCCCCAAGCTAGTGCCCTTGAGAAAGTTTGGGCTATAGTGCCAATTAACTGCAGTCAGATGTAGGGATAGGAGAGGTCCTGAGAATAAACTAACAGTATGACATAGATCAGGGGTGTCAAACCCCAGCCCGCGGGGTACTTAGATTTGGCCCATGGGGCCACCCTGGAAACAGTGATGGACTAGCCAGTGAAAATGGGCTCCCGAGCTCCGTTTTTGGCTGCCATGGCCTCCTGCAACCTTTGCCAGTGAAAACGGAGCTCAGGAGGGCTCTCCTGAGCTCCGTTTTTACTGGCAGAGAGTTACAGGAGGCTGTGGTAGCTGAAAACGGAGCTCGGGAGCCCGTTTTCGCTGGTAGAGTACTCAGGCCACACAAGTGCCCCCGACAGGAGTGATGTTGAGCTTGCCATGCCCATGCCCACCCTAGCCACGCCCACTCCAGCCCCCCTGAGGTCAAACTCAACCCTGATGTGGCTCTCAGTGAAATCGAATTTGTCACCCTTGACATAGATGATAGCCTGCTCCTCATTAGATGAGAAGAACCCTAGAAACTGTTAGATCAGCCTTAGAAAGATAACTGTTTAAAAAGATAACTACACGGAGCAGGCTGGCAACATTTGAAATAATCTGCCTCTCCACACAAATCTGTAAAGATCATTTGTCACTCATTAAAAGGATCTTTTTTCCAAACTTCCCTGCCTGGTGCAGGAGATATTACAGTCAGAATTTTAATAAGCTGTTTTTGGCTGTATTCAAATTTGGCTAAACAATTCCCTTCTGAGGCCTGGACATTTCTTAAAACACACACATATATGGATTTTTCTCTCTTCTATGTTCTAGCAAACTGAATCACAAATGATAACAATTATTTCCATCCAAAACTTCTGACAGGGAAAATTAGAGCTACCATATGTTAGAATTTTTTTGTACCTCGTTCTGGCCATCTGGCTAGATGGCCATCTAGCAATCATCCAAATTTTTGCACCCCAATTACTATACCCCTAGATAAATAACTGCTAACCAAATCAGTTATTATTACTATGTAGAAAAAATTATAATTGCAATTCATCATGAATGGTTACATAATCAAGCTTCTCAGTTAACTGGAATAGCCTTCCCCAATGTGATATATTTGAAAAATTTGGACTCACTAGATTAATAAGTAATAATTTGATTGTTGTAACTGCAAGTCATAATAACATAGCATTGCATAAAAAGATGATAAAAAATTTCCCCTGAAGTATTTAGAGACAACCAAGATCAATAAGAACAAGTGAGTATCTGGGAGACGGGTGAAGTGCAGAGGAGTATTATTATTTTGAAGTACAGGTGTGTTGCAGCAGTGTAAGAAATATTCATGTATGCTCATACACAGTTGCGCTTATTTAACTATGGTTTAGAGAATAAACCATAATTAGCAACCTTTAGAGAGCCACTCAATTCATACAGCTGGGGATATCATTGGCAGTGAACAGCATCAAAGTAAGCACTGCCACTTCATTGAATCCACACTCTTTAAAAATAGTTATTAAAAGATATCACACGCAGGTGTGTAAAAAGGAGCAGAGCTTTGATCATCCTAGTCGCACCCACAATTTTGATCCCTCTGCTGATCCCCCTCCCCATAGATGCCCCTGCATACATCACACTTTGGCAAAATTGAACAGGTTGTGAGTTAGCAGCCTGATGAATGAATAATTGCATCAGAGCAAACTAAGTTTGTGTTTGAAATCCATCTGTGCATTTCTGGATCCTTCACATGGACAAGATTTTAAGTCAATCTGATGCAATGTCAGGAACACAAACAATAACTCTATTGATTTGAAATATTTGTATACTTCTTCCCATTATATATCTCAAAGCATTTTACAGTACTTCAAAGAAAGCACCGAATAAGCCTTTCTTCTGCTAAATGGGGAGGCTTCCAGCTGTGCGGTTGTGACTGAATGTGGTTTTTGCTTCTAAGTTATTCCGGGCTGCATTAAAATTCTTCATATTGTGAAGAATTCATATGTGAATCAATGTACGTTCTTAACATTGGTGCTTGACTAATTTGACTAGATAGACATCATCATTCCTTATATGTATGCATTTGTTCTAAACCTTTGGAGTGAGACAGAATACAGCTGGCTATATGTGACATTTATTGAAGCATAATAACCCATTTGAAGAAATAAATACTTTCCCGTCATTTGTAGAAAGGATAGGGAAGCTATGGCTTGACAAGTATTTGCTGAACTCTATCTTCCAACGGATCCAACTAAATGGTCAAAAGGTCAGGGCTGATAATAACGTGTAACAACACTCTTTTAAAATCTGTTCTGGACAATGTTTGTTTCCTTCGCTCAAGCTTTGATCAATACTTTTCTCTTTGTTTAAAAACATCTCATCAGCCTGGATCAAGAGGTTGGGAGTCAGAATGAAAGAGTTATCCAAAGCCACCCTAATCTATAACCTGGTTTTATGGTGTCACAAGGATCTTTGTTGTTTTTCTTTAGTGCAGCAAATACGTTGACCTTCTAAAATCTTTGAAGAAGGCTCCTAAGAATACCATGGACAACCAAGGAAACAAATGGAACACTGAACAAATCAAGCCAGAGTTTTTACTACAGGCACAAATGATCAGATCAAAACTATGTGTCCTACTTCAGTCCCATTATGCAAAGACTCAGCTCTCTGGAGAAGGCTCTCATGCTGGGGAAAGGTGGAAGAAAAGAGAAGGAGGTGGATGGCCAGCAGCAAAGTGGAAAGTCTCAGTTGCAGTGGTGTAGGGTGAAGACCTCAAAGGGCAGGTTAGGGACAGATTGTAATGGAGAAAATCTGTCTATGTAGTTGCTAAGAGTCCACACCAACGCAATGGCACATAATCAAAACCATAATAAATGTTATTAGTTGTACTGACCCAACAGTGCCAAGCCTCCAGAAAAATTCTGGAATCTGTCCAGAAAGATTGACTAGAAGTACGGATCAAGTCCTAACAACTGCAGTTTTTAAAAAGAATAATAGCAGTTTTCTCTTCTAGAAAAATAGAATAGGAAAAAAAAAGAATTATTGGTAGTTCACTTCCTTCTATTCAGGACATAGCATATAAATGATGCTTGAGCAGGGTCTGCAGTATTGTCTGGGACCCTATCTAGGATGCTACATATCCTCTTCATGACCTGTTTTCCTTGTTACCTTCTGGGAGGAGGCTTTGTGGTATGTATTGGTATGGGTGTAGATATACAGATAGTCCTCGACTTACAACAGTTCACTTAGTGACTGTTCAAAGTTATAATGACACTGAAAAAAAGTGACTTATGACCATTTTTCACACTTATGACCATTGCAGCATCCCCATGGTCACATGGTTTACATTCGGATGCTTGACAATTGACTCACATTTATGATGGTTGCACTGTCCCAGGTTCATGTGATCGCCATTTGCAACCTTCTGATAAGCAAAGTCAATGGGGAAACTGGGTTTACTTAACAACTGTGTTACTAATTTAACAATTGCAGTCATTCACTTAACAAATGTGGCCAGAAAAGTTGTAAAATGGGGCAAAATTCACTTAACAAATTTCTCATTAGCAACATAAATTTTGGGCTCAGTTGTGGTCATAAATTGAGGACTACCTCTATCTATCTATCTATCTATCTATCTATCTATCTATCTATCTATCTATCTATCTATATCATCTCTCTCTCTCTCTCTCTCTCTCTCTCTCTCTGTGTGTGTTTAATGTATATGTATATGTATATGTAATAGCATGTGTATATGTGTGCATCTATGTGTATGGGTAGATATATACTTTCTTTTGAGAGCAGGCAACAGAATTTCATTTTTAATATGTGCCAGTGTTTCTACAGTAAAAAGTGACAATAAAGGTTATTTTATCTCATCTCAGTCTCAATCTCATCTCATCCCATCCTATAGCTGAGTTGGTTCATGAGAAAAAATAAAGACCAAAATCCATAGCTGGACAATAACTTTCAGTCAGCCTAACTACCCCAAGAGTTTGCATATTCTTGAGTCCTGAAAGTTGTTCATTATCCAGCAACATGAAATAAAAACAGGAAAGCTTCAAAATTAGGACATGGAATGTATAGCTCAAGGCTAAATAAAATAAGTAATGCATATAAATTGGGGATATTGAGCAATCCTATATCCTAGTTCCATTTTTTCCAGAGTAAATATATAATGACCAATTCAGGATCTGCACAACTATGGACAGATAACCAAAATCTAAGTATTCTCTCCATACTTTTTAAAAGAAAAGTTAACAAGTTTGTGTGTGAAGGCATTCCCCTTTTCACTGACACCAATAGAGATTTTTAAAAACACATCCCAGGCCTGTCTATATGCAAAAATCTTTCTTTAAAAAGAAGGATGAAGAAGCTTTGTGGTCTTAATCCAAACTAACCCATATATCCTTGCACTAAAGAAACCAGAAAAAGGGAAACAATATTTATTTATTTATTTATTTATTTATTTATTTATTTATTTATTTATTATATACCGGCCTTCTCCCCAGAGGGACTCAGGGCGGTGAACAGCCAAAATTAAAAATACATACTAATACAAAAGTTAAGACAATTAAAAATATATTAAATCAATCGGCCTCCCAATTTAAAACCCCAAATCTTATAAAGTTAAAATCCCATTAAAAAACTATTTAGGCTAGGCCCGCTTGATGGAATAAATATGTCTTCAGGGCTTTACGGAAGATTCGGAGGTCCGGGATCAGTATTATTCCGGGAGGATATGCATGTAGACATTGTTTGCTGCAGACTACAAAATTAGTCTCAAGATGAGGATCATACACTGAATATATTAGACCAGGGGTGTGAAACTCAAGGACCGTGGACCAGATCCGGCCTGCGGAGTACTTAGATGTGGCCTGTGAGGCTGCCCTGGAAACAGCAAAGGACCAGCCTGCAGTTCCTCTGCCAGTGAAAATGGAGCTCAGAAGGGCTGCACACGGCCCTTCTGAGCTCTGTTTTCACTGGCAGAGGGCGGCAGGAGGCCATCACAGTTGAAAATGGGGCTCAGGGGGCCACACATGAGGCACCCTGGCTCTGTTTTCATTGGCAGAGGGCTAGCAAACTAAAAGCAAAGCAAAGCAAAACAAAACAAAAGGAGAAATGTTTCCAAGGGAGAGAGCCTTCTCTGTGGGGGCACCTACTCTTTGGAACAAAATACCCCCTGGAATACAAATAATCCCAGATCTTCGCACTTTCTGACTTGCCCTGAAGACCTTTCTGTTTCAACAAGCAGGGCTAGCATAAACATCTAAATTCTATGCCAAGGTCTTAGCAGATACACCAAGTTGACTCAATTTATTACTGTTTATAAAAAAAAATATTATATGTATATGAAATCTTAATCTGTTCACCACCCTGAGTCCTTCAGGAGAAGGGCGGTATAGAAATTCAATCAATCAATCAATCAATCAATCAATAAATTTTGAGCACCCAAGAAGGGGCAAGAAAGGAGAAAGGGAAAGAGGAAAGACAAAGGAAAAGAATGGAAGATGGGAAGAGAGCAAGGAAGAAAAAATAAGGAAAGAGGGGAAGGAAGAAGAAAGGAGAAGGAAGGGGGAAGGAAAAGGAAGAGAAGGAAGGAGGGAGGGAGGGAAGGAAGGAAGGAAGGAAGGAAGGAAGGAAATAACAAGAGGGAGGGAGGGTCTGAGGGAAGACCTGCTTTAGCACTTGCCCCCCCAACACGAGTGGTTGCATTAGTGCCACCCCCCCAGCCCCCCCGCCTCAAACACAACACTGAGTTTGCTACTCCTGTGTTAGACCATAATAGGTGCATTTGATTACTTAGCTCTCTGAGATTAAAAAAAAAGTATTGCACAATCGCTCCTCCCTGCTTCTCCTATTTAGATTAAAGCTGTATTAAACCTGTCTCTTGCCTTG
The DNA here is from genome assembly GCA_012654045.1 of Ptyas mucosa. Classification (NCBI taxonomy): domain Eukaryota; kingdom Metazoa; phylum Chordata; class Lepidosauria; order Squamata; family Colubridae; genus Ptyas; species Ptyas mucosa. Next base: position 4,831,527 of record WNWU01013802.1, read on the forward strand.
AATGCAAGCACAGGATCTTAGATTGGCAGAGAACAGCAGTAAATGAAAGAACAAAGAAAGCAAGATCTTTGTATTAAATTTCAGCCCGTATTTGCATGGAGGCAAATGCAGGTTTCTACATAATAAATTATACATTTTTAAAGAAACAGCAGCCATAACATCAAGCTTACCCTGCTATTAATTCCTGTTGGGCATTGTTGTTTCTTTTTTAAAAAATATGAAAATAAGCTTAGCAGCAACCCTACATACAGGAAGCTTCTATTTATTAACCAAGCACTAATGCTACAGGCAATCTAGCTGTATTTCTGAGTCACAACCCCGAGGGAGATCATGGAAGATTTGGATCTCTCAGGCCACCTCTCAGCTCAGTAAAAAGGAAAAGGAAAAAAAAGAAAGGAAAGGAAGGAAGGAAGGAAGGAAGGAAGGAAGGAAGGAAGGAAGGAAGGAAGGAAGGAAGGAAGGAAGGACATTGAGGAGTAGAAGCAGTAGTAGCAGCAATGAAAAATGAAAACAGCACAACCCTTGGTCCCTGCTCAGGTAGCAACAGGAAGTTGCTTTGACATGAGTTTTTTAAATGAGTTTTTATTAATGAAAATGATAACCAGTTGGCTCAGAACAGAAAATCAATGATTATTTGCCTAACATTCAGCCATGCTTGATTAAACACCACACGAAAACAATAGCCATCTGGGATATGGGGAATGCGTCTCTTATACGAAATCAGATTATTCATCCAGACAGCAGAGAATGGTCAAGCAGTAGCTATTTAGAATCTGCAGAGAAATTGTTACCAGGAGATCCAGAGACTGAACATCAGGCCTCTATATGCAAGAAAACTATTACACTTTCCTTTAAATAGTCTTTTACAAACGTAAACTGAAGAAAATTAATCTCCAGATATTTTGAATTACAGCTACTTGTCATTGGCCATACAATCTCCGGGTGAATTGGCTGTTGAATTCAAAGCCATCTGGACGACATTGGCTTGCTTAGGCCAGCTTCCATTTTTCATTTCTAAAGATGGGTATCTAGTACTGCATTTAGGAGTATTCCACTTACAGAATACAGAGTATTAGGGTTGGAAGGGACCTTGGAGTTTTTCTAGTCCAACCCATTGCTCAAGCAGGAGACCCTATACCATTTTAAACAAGTCATTGGTCAGTCTCTTCTTAAAAGCCTCCAGTGATGAAACACCCACAACTTCTTCTTTTTTATTTTTATTTTTTATTTTTTAAGACAAACAAACATTTAGTACATCATTCATTTCTTCCATGTGACATTTCGGTGTTATCTTCAAAAATTTCTTCTCTTCTCTACCTCTTCTATCTTCAATCTCACCAAATCCATTACAAAGATTTTCCACTAATATATTATTCTAATTACAACCAATTTTTTCCCAATCTCCTTTAAAAACTTATTTGTTTCTCTTTTCTAACCAATAGTAAAATTTATTCCATATCTTAAAATATTCTGTATCTTCTCTTTCCTTTATCATCATAGTTAATCTATTCATTTCTGCACAATCTAAGATTTTTTAAAATTACTTCTCCCTCCGAAGGTATATTCTCTGCTTTCCACTTTTGTGCATAAACAATCCTTGCTGCTGTTATTACATGTATAATCAAATATACTAGTTTTCTCTGGTAAGATACCCAATAGGAATAGCTCTGGTTTTAAGTCTGTACGTTATTGTATTATTTCCTCCATCCATAACTTAATTTTATTCCAATAGTTTTTCGCTTCAGGACATGTCCACCACATATGGTAATATGAACCTGGTAACTGGTGACATTTCCAACATTTAGCTGATTTATCTTTAAACATTTTTGCCAGTTTCTCAGGGGGCATATGCCATCTATAAAACATTTTATATAGATTTTCCTTATATGCAGTGGACATTGTTAATTCATAATTTATTTCCCATAATTGTTGCCATTTATCCAAGTCAATTGAACATCCAAAGTTTTTTGCCCAGACTATCATTGTTTCTTTTACTTGTTCTTCCTCTAGTTCTATATTTAATAAAAAATTGTAACATTTTAAAATTAGTTTATCCTCTGTTCCCGTAACTTATCAAGCTCAGTCTTCTCTAAATAAAAACCCTGTAATTTAACATCTTTTTCATATCTTGTTTGTATCTGCACATACATATACCAATCCATTTCAATTCCCTGTTCTTCCAAGTACCCACAACTTCTGAAGGTAAGCTGTTCTATTTGTTAATTGTTTTCACTGTTAGGACATTTCCCTATTTTCCTTCATGTAAATGTAGTACCATTAAGGACTACTCACTGAGTGTGGTTTGTCAGCCAGTTACAAATCCATCTGGTGGTGATGATGTCTAACCCATATTTTTCTAGTTTACCAAGAAGTAGGCTGTGGTCTACTTTGTTGAATGCCTTACAGAAATTCAAGTATAATATGTCCACATAATATACTTCATAGAAACCAATTCTATAGAAACCACACTTCATAGAAACCAATGTCCCAACCCCAGTTGTACAATTCAGACTGTTTTCTTTACATGAACATACTAGATTGTTAATATAGCTGAGAATGTTAATCCTATCAGCCTGAGGGGATTAATATCTTCTTTTCCAGAATATCCTCTGGAGAAAAACAAAACAAATAAAAAAACATATTTCTGATTAGGGGACTTGAGTATAGCTACTAAGTAGAATGCTTTGCAATATTTAGTGCTGTGTGATCTGGGCACATGTTTACCTAGGGCAACTGTGTGAAAAAGGGATTAATTCCCAAGTAAAGTTACATATTACTGCAATCTTAAAGACTTAACAAATCATGGGAATAATCAGATATTTCCATCTGAAGACGAAAGATAGTTAAGCCAGTACTAAGTTAGTTCCAACATTATTTCTATTTCAATGAAGCCAAAACCATAGTTCATATCAAGAAAATATTTGGCACCTTCATTCATTTCTTCGCTTCAAGTAATTCCCCAAGTTTCAGACTGAATTTTGAAACTCATCTGCACACTCGTCTACAAAATAGGATGGTAAAGACTTTGAAAGTGGTTTGGAAAAGGAGTTATGGAATTGCATGGCAACACAAACAGAACACCTCTTTAAAAAATAATATATTTTTTCCAGGCTTTAAAAAAACCATTAAAGACTTAACTTGTTAAAGAAACTGCATCTCTAAAGTGATTCTTTAAAGCAGCCATATCTGCTTTTAGCCTTGTGCAGAAGCCATAAAAAACAATTGCTTCAAATAGGTCCTCCACTTAAAATTCCATGTACAGTATTCCAAAACTCCAAATCCTTTCCTAGGTCTTTGCTTACTTTCTGGCAAGTATGGTATAATAATGGCCCAAACTCCTTTGTGCCTGCTTGTAGTAGATGTACTAAATGTAATCATAAGAACAACCATATCACCTTGGGTACCAGCTCCTGTTAGTGCCAGACTCTGTTGTGCTTTGTCTTCAGTTGTAGCAAGAACAGGAGTTGTTATTGAAGCAGAAATTACATATTACATGACAGCCAGCTGTCAACACTACTCCAAAGGCTGCCTTTATATTACTAATGTTTCCCCCCATAAAACACTGCCAAAACCCAAAAAGAAAACCCAACTTGATTGTCATGGCCTCCATCAAGGGACACTGGTAACAGCTGCTTAGATTGTGAGGGAAATGCTGGAAATCAGAGTACAATATTTTGTATTTTTTAAAAAATAACAATTTGTACAGTCTCCTGTTTCTCAAAGCAGCAAGGTATTCCCAGGACAGTGTGCCTGAATCTGGTTTCCTTTTGGAGGCAAGTCTTCCAGTATATGTGTAGTATTTTAGGTTTCTTTATACATTAATTTACTTATTTTTTTTAGAAGTACTTCTGTACTTTAAGACTGACTTCTGGCAGTTTACATGGAATATGAAATGCAAAATTCAAACAAAATTCAAACAAGTGCAAAGAGTCCTTTGCAATTTATACCATTATAAATATATGAGTAGAATGTAGGTAGGGTGACTAGCATGGAAACATCTTACCCGAAAAAAGATCCAGACTCAATGTGAGCTCCCCAAGGGGAGAGAGATGTGTCTCCAATAGGTCTTCAATTCAGATTTTGCTTCTGATCAAACTTGTGTTTAACACAGCAGGAACATCATCAACACCAAACCATCAATTTAAAGAGACTAGAATGGCAACGAGGCCGCTAATGGGAACCATGCATGCAAATAAAAGACCTCCATGGCTTAAAGAGGTCTCAAATTCAGAGTCTTGTGCATTTAAAAAGGAAACAACAACAACAACAACAACAAGGAAGAAATGCATCCAGTTCTGTTAAAGTAAAGGAAGAAATGAAACAAAGCAATAAATAAATTACACCAGGAAGGGAGATTTGGGCTAGGGCTTTATGTAGGTATATCTAGTTAGGGTCTCTTCAAATCTAGCAGTATTGTTGGAGAATTTTTTTAATAGCCTTTCCACTTGAAGGAGTATTTCATTCTGTCCTAACTCCTAATCCATCAACACCCTTCCCCCACCATTGTAAGTCCATCCGTATCTATGATCAATATTATTTCAAGGCCAACCCACACTCAGTAAACAAACTACTGTCTCAGTGTAGTAATACAGTAGATTTCTCTCTCTCTCTCTCTCTCTCTCTCTCTCTCTCTCTCTCCCCACCCCCCGTGCATCTTTGTTCCTGCTCTTTTATTTTCTTTCATTTCTTTTGTTTTGCTCTTGTTTTAGGTAGCTTTCCATAGCTTCTGTTATTTTCCACAGGCTCTCATTAAATATGCTTGCTTTTATCACTTCCCCTTTCCCCTTCATAAGGAGATTCATTCATGGTTATGAATCCTAACTGACCTGTATTTATTGAAAATCTGTTATTTGTGGGTAAGGGGAAAAATCATTTCAAAGCCAAAGCAATAGTTGGAAACAATATCTTATCTGAGATAATAACAGATCTAAAATAGTCTATTGTATTCCCCCATGGGAATTAAATCAACACAAACTTATATAATTTTTATTTCCAAATAGATAGCAATAGCAATAGCAGTTAGACCAGTGGTGGGATTCAAAGTTTTTTACTACCAGTTCTGTGGGTGTGGCTTGGTGGGTGTGGCATGGCTTGGTGGGCGTTCCATTCCCACCCCAAAATCCTCATTTCCTCCCAATCAGCTGGGACTCGGGAGGCAGAGAATAGATGGGGGCAGGGCCAGTCAGAGGTGGTATTTACCGGTTCTCCGAACTACTCAAAATTTCTGCTACGAGTTCTCCAGAAGTAGTCAGAACCTGCTGAATACCACCTCTGACTTAGACTTACCGTATTTTTCAGAGTATAAGACACACCTTTTTCTCCCCTAAAAGGGGGTGAAAATTTAGATGCGTCTTATACACCAAATGTAGCCCCACCCACCCACTTGCCCCCAGCAGTTTACCTCCTAGCAGCAAGAAGAAACAGCTCGTTTCAGCTTCAGCACAGCCTAATTAGCACAAGTTGATTGGATCGGCCTCCCAACTCTCGGCTATTTTGCGCGGGCCTCTGCTGCTTGCTGCAAGGAGGTAAATTGCTGGGAGCAGTTTTTGTTTCTTGTGCTAATCAAGCTATGTTGAAAACAAAAATGAAAGTAAAGCAGGCTATTTGCTGTTTGCTGCAACAAGGCAAAATTGCTGGGAGGCAGAGGCAGAGATAGATTTCTTTTTCTTGTTTTCCTCACCAAAAAAGGTAGGTACGTCTTATAGTCTGGAACGTCTTATACTCCAAAAAATACGGTATATATCTCTTCACAGGGCATTACAGACCTCTCTAAGCGGTTTACAGAGTCAGCCTATTGCCCCCCAAAATCTGGGTCCTCATTTTACTGACCTCAGAAGGATGGAAGGCTGAGTCAACCCTAAGCCAGTGAGATTCGAACTGCTGAACTGCTGGCAATCGGCAGTCAGCAGACGTAGCCTGTAGTACTGCATTCTGACCACTGTGCCACCATGGCTCATTAATCAAGGTGTGTTTATTATTAATAATAATACATTAATTAAAACATTAATCAAGGTATGTTTATTATTAAAGGGCTATGATCTTGCTGTGCAGTTTTCAGGTTAAAAAAAAGATATTAGGGAAAAATCTATATAAGAATGAATATAATGTAAACATATATTACAGGTAGCCCTCAACTCACTCAGCCCAAAATATATGTTGCTAAGTGAGAAATTTGTTAAGTGAGTTTTGCCCCATTTTTTCTTGCCCCATTTGTTAAGTGAATCACTGCAGTTGTTAAATTAATAACATGATTGTTAAGTGCATCTGTCTTTCCTATTGACTTTGCTTGTCAGAAAGTTGTAAAAGGAGATCACATATCCCTGGGACACTGCAACTGTCATAAATGTGAGTCAGTTGTCAAGCATCCGAATGTAAATCACATGACCATGGAGATGCTGCAACGGTCATAAGTGTGAAAAATAGTCATAAGTCACTTTTTTCCACGTCATTGTAACTTTGAACAGTCACTGTGAACTGCTGTAAGTCGAGGACTACCTGTATAGTTAAGAAGCTCTTATAAAAATTCATACCACAGGCAAAACTGCAAATAAAAATGCATGCATTTGGAAAACGTGTATAGAATATGTACACAGACTCTAAACTTTTTAAATATAAAAAGATCCCAAACTATGAGATAATACGATACTATGAGAATGACCTCATGAATGGGATAAATCAATATTATGAATGGAAAAATAAAAAGTTGCCAAACAGAAACTTCAAGAGTTGTGAGAATGAGAACCTGGGGGGGACTACTAGGTTCACCCATCTCTCTAATCCAGGGGTGTCAAACTAGATTTCATTGAGAGACGCATCTGGATTGTGTTTGACCTTGGGGGTGTGGGGGGGCATGGCCAGGGGGCGTGGCCAGCTCGATGTCACTCGTGTCGGGGGCGCCTGTGGTGGCCTGAGCACTCTACCAGTGAAAACAGGCCCCTGAGCTCCATTTTCAACTGCAATGGCTTCCTGCAACCTTCTGCCAGCGAAAATGGAACTTGGGAGAGCCGCAGCGGGCCGGTCCTTCGCTGTTTCCAGGACAGCCCTACAGCCCAGATTTTAAGCACCCTGCTGCCTGTGGGCCTTGAATTTGACACCTCTGCTCTAATCTAAAATTTTATTTGGCCTTTTAATTTGTTCCTGTAAACCAGCAGCAGGTGAAATCACAAAGTTGGTTCATAGGTCATCATCGGTCATCACCAGATGATTTGCTTGGTAGCTATTGAACAAGTAACAACAAATTCCAGTCCTCTACCTTGTTTTATTGAAACTAATTAATTTAGGGTAAGGAATGGCTGTTATGCAGGATATTCTTGTATGCGACATTAATGAATTAGCTCCATATTTTTAAACTGTAAGACCTAATCACCATACTATGCCAGAAGAATTGGAAGACCTATTCACCATTCCATGCCTGATCACTCATACAATACCGATGGGAGTTTGCCTGCCCTCTGTCATCACAAGGAGTGGGCATCTCTTTAACATACAGAGGAAAATCAGTGCTGGATGATGAGAAGAGGGCAGGTGAAACTGGCATGTTTATTCCACTTTTCCGTCCTTGTTGTAGAGTTTGCATAGTTTCAAACGGACTGAAGAAGGCTTTAATGCATGTCTCTTGTTCCAGTTTCTCCAATAATATACATTCAGTAGCTCTTAGCCCTACCTTTTCCTATGATGTGCTTAGTGCTGTAGTAGAGGAGTCTAGAACTTCCATCAGTTCAAAGCCACATTAGACTTTGTGCCATAGATGGAGTGGAGACCAAATTCATTGGGGACCAAGTTTTGCCTATTTGGATACCCATGATATTTATTAACTACTACAAGTGAGCCTCATCCAACCATCACTTATTTAGTGACTGATGTTATAACAATGCTGAACGAGTGGTAGTTATGATGTAATGCTTCCATCAATTACAGCATATCCAATGAGATTGCCATTTGTAATCTTCTTTGTTGGTGTTCTACAAGCAACATCAATGGGGGAAAATAGCAGGAGGTCATCAGAATTGCCATTACTAACTGGCATGGTCACGTGATTTCACACCCTATGAATGCTTTGCTTAGCTATGGAAATCTCAGTTCCAGTTACTGTTGTTAAGTGAAGGATACCTGTACTTGGAGACGTCTGGAACACTCTACCTGATCCTGTTGTTAGTCTCGCTAATCCCCATACCTTTTATCTTAAACATGTTTCTTAAGAGGTCCTTAAGGGGGTGCGCATAAGCGCACCAGCGTGCCTTCCATCCCTGTCCTACTGTCCCCATTTATATGTAATCATTCTATGTGTTTATGGCTATGTTTTGCCTATTTATATCCTTTTATTTATGCCAATTTTTTTTCATGTGTCCATGTCTATGTCTAGACGGTTACTTGTTTCCTTGTATTTATTGACAAACAAACAAGCAAGCAAGCAAGCAAACAAACAAACGTAGAAAACACAGTTCTAGATTAAAAGTGGCATGCATGCAGAGAAAGAGAATTAGAGGCATTATTGTGTTTGGTCGGAGAACTTCCTTGCAGCGAAAGACACAGCTGAGTGGCTGGGACTCTATTTGTTCTTGCCTAAATCATTTCTGCCACTGGATTTCAGTCTGCACCTGAACAGGAATTCCAGTTGTAAAAGGCCATTGTGTGTTTCTCTGAAAAATTACATTTGAGCTGCATAATCGAAAGAAACTGAACGAAGATGTGAAGTCGCCGAATGGCCTTTAGGCAAGCTTCCATTTCTCAAACTCAGTGCAGCTTTGCCTTCCCTCTCACCTACCCTTTATAAAATGTTACAGAACTGCTGAGAGAATGAGCCTCAAGGGCTCTGAGCATTTATAAACAACACAGGAAGAATAGAGAAGCTGCAGCACAAGGCAAAGATCCTCACATCAGTTATAATCAATAGAAGGAACTTACTTTTCATAAAAAAGTGTAAAGGTAAAGGTTCCCCTCGCACATATGTGCTAGCCGTTCCTGACTCTAGGGGGCGATGCTCACCTCCATTTCAAAGCTGAAGAGCCAGCGCTGTCTGAAGATGTCTCCGTGGTCATGTGGCCGGCATGACTAAATGCCAAAGGCACACTGAACGCTGTTACCTTCCCACAAAGGTGGTCCCTATTTTTCTACTTGCATTTTTTACGTGCTTTCGAACTGCTAGGTTGGAAGAAGCTGGGACAAGTAACGGGAGCTCACCCCATTACACGGCACTAAGGATTCGAACAGCTGAACAGCTGACCTTTCAACCAACAAGCTCAATGTCTTAGCCACTGAGCCACTGCATCCCTCTAAAGAAGTGTAGGATGTTGCTAAGCTCTCAATAAAATTGGAAGTTAAAGCATCTCCAAACAGATGGTGGATAAACTTACATTTTAAACATTCATAATGTTAAAAAGCAAAAAAAAAAAAAGAACATGGTGGTCACATGTTTTAAGAACATTATTTTCTCTTTCTCCAGGGCTATTAATTTATTAATAATAACATGTTAGGAAGAGAATGAGGTACTTTATACATTGTATTAGGAGTGAGGAACTCTGGGATCGTTCTTTATTTTAATTTTGTTTTTTCCATTTTTGCTTCTGAAGGCAGTAGGGATATGACAATGATGTCATTGGAGGGATTGTGGTCAACCATCATGAGATCTTTCAGTGACGAATTACAGCATTTCTCCTTATTTTACTTATGAGAAGAGGTTGAGCTTCCCAGAAATCTAGCATCTCTGAGTTTTATTTTGAAAGAAAATCCAGGAAAAAAGTGCTAGAGATAATTACCCTCCTGCCAATAGGCTTTCAACAATATAATCTTGAGAGTTTTGAAGGCCACAGAAATGGGGTTGGTGGCTTCATGTATTCCATGGGTCCCTCATATCCTTTTCTTAATAGTGGAAGCATATCCTAAGGCTTTCTATGGATCAAACCCTGGACTGTCTTTTAATTTGAATCTGAGAATCCTTCATTGTTCTTCCCCCTTAGCCAAACAAACTGCCCAGCAAATGTTATTCTGCATCTATGGCCTAGTTTTCTGCATATGCCATTTCTCTCCTTCTGTTATTGGATTATTTGTGCTTTTTGAGTGAAAGAACGTCCAATTACTTTAACTACCACCAACCATTTATTTATTTTACTAGGTTTATATGCTGCTCCAATTGTTTCCCAGCTCTGCGTGGCTTACAATCTTACTATGTGTACAACTAAGAAATAAACAACTAAGATTTCACAAAGAATAGAATGTGCAAACCTGAAATTTTAAGCATCCTTGATGACTAAGGGAATTCCCTATAAAAAAAATTAAGCGAATTCTAAATTGGAGTTTAAACAGGGCTAAGACTGAAGTACCCTCATAACAGTCACCTTTTAAAAAAATATTCTTTGATTTTAAAAAAATCTATTTCACAGGTGTCAAACCTGATCGCGTCACATGACGTATCACGATATCTTTTGCTTTTGCGGAGCTGGAGTAGGTGTGGCCTGCGTGTGATGCATCCAGCCTGCAGGCCCCCAATTTGACACCCCTGTTCTATTTCATTAAAAGGTGCTCCTATTTTTAAATTTCTAAAACTATTGAATTAGCTTCAGATTTGTTTTTCAAACAAACGAAAGGGCTTATTCTGTCCGTTAAAACTATTTGCTCCAAGGATGGGACCAGTGGTGAAATTCAATTTTTTTTACTACCGGTTCTGTGGGCGTGGCGTAGTGGGCGTGGTGTGGCTTGGTGGGAGTGGCTTGGTGGGCGTGGCAGGGAAGGATACTGCAAAATCTTCATTCTCACCCCACTCCAGGGGAAGGATATTGCAAAATCTCCATTCCCAACCCACTCCGGGACCAGCTAGAGGTGGTATTTGCCAGTTCTCCGAACTACTCAAAATTTCCACTATCATTTCTCTGAACTTCTCAAAATTTCCACTATCATTTCTCTGAACTACTCAAAATTTCCGCTACTGGTTCTCGAGAACCTGCCAGAACCTGCTGGATTTCACCCCTGGATGGGACCCTCCTGATGAGAATGAACCTATTTTTTCTTTCAGGTCTACCTTCCACATATGATTTTTTGGGGTGGGGGTGGGGGGAAAGTCAGCAGGAAATAGAAATAAACAATCTCCTTTCCTTGATGAAATTTCCAAAGTGATAGCAAATCGCTCCAGTAGCTGCATAGGAGGGTTTCCTATATCCCCCAATCTAATTCTAATTGTAATTAAAGAAACCTGTTTGAACTTTGCTCTGAAATACTGCTACAATGGGTTAATGCCAAAAGTTCTCCAATGCAAAGAAACAAAGGAAACAAGTTTTGCATCCAAAGTCTATAACGATGTTTCTTAACCTTGGCAACTTGAAGATGTGTGGCCTTTTGCTGGCTGGGGAATTCTGGGAGTTCAAGTCCACACATCTTCAAGACGACATATCTAATGACGAAGGAAAATGGAAGATGTAGTGCAACAATAACTGCAGTGTCACTAATTTTCCATCCCTGCTTTAATTCAATAGTTTGCATTGAGGTTGCATAGAGAGAGAGATTGCTAATGATTCTTGGTGCACTTCAAGATTTTGATTAAAATAATAAACAGGAAAAATTAGCAAGTGAGGTGATTAAGTAATTGCAAAAATCAGACCCAGTGGCCTTATGGGACATTCTTTTAGAATATTAACTTCATCTGTGAAACATGCAATTAACATTCTTTTTCTCCCTATCTTCAAAGTCAATCCATGCTTAAAAGTGTTTTTTTATTTTATCTCCTGATAAAATTTGGTAACATAAAGGGCATGCACACAAACATATACACAGAGAGATCTGTATCTTGCCACAACACCCAGCCTCATTAATATAGAAAATATAAAACAAAGTGAAATTCATTAGCCCTGTATTTTATTAATAGCAGAATCCTCATCCCCCACAGAATGTTCTTTGACATGCTTTGATCCCCTAAAGCAGCTGGAGATCTGGTTGATTCCTGGGAGACAGAACCTAGACTTGTCCACACTGCAACCTTAAATTAAACTCCTGTGAGTAAATCAGCTGGAAATGAAACTATCTAAGAAATCTCTTTCCAGATTATAATCCTTTTTTCTGCTTTGGCCATAATGACAACCCTGTGAGGGTTTTTTTTGGGGGGGGGGGGGGGGGGGGGGGGTTTGGATCACATTTACCATAGCCCCTGACAGGTAGATTTTCTCACCTGGTTCACCATTTTTTTTCTGTCAGTCGGGATAGAAGGAGAAAGTGGCAGAATTATTGACAAATTTTCCTCATCAATGAGATAGACACAAGGAGAATTCCTTTCGCTGTTCTACCAATTATTTTGTTGGAGAAAACAGGTTTTCACTATTATACTAGTGAATTTGTAAAAAAAAAAAAAAACCAACCGGAAAAACTAAGGAAGGTGGTGACTGGTGATTTGAGGGGAGGAGTTATTCCTGTCACGCCAACCAAGTGGAATAGAGTAGTTTGTGCCTACAAAGAAATGAAGCACAGCAGGTGAACCAGACAGCACTGCTTGAGTTGGCACAAGCACGAAGCCCTACTTTTAACTCATAGCAAAAAATGACAGGCAGGAGTTGCTTTCCTGGGGAGCTGGGTACAGGTAGAGGACAGTACCATGTGTTCCTGCCTCAGAAAAATGGCCAGTAGTCCATACTCATGCTTAGGCAAGGAGGCCATATGGATCAGCCTGATGTGCATGCTAATTTGTATCCTGATAGAGGAATGCTGAGTTAGAAATGTATTAAATAAATGAAAAACTCCTGTATGTTGCCTAATGAATTCTAGATGTTGCAAAGGATTCTGGAAATTAGAGATGATGCTAACTGTGAGTACAGATAGCATATACATTTATTTCTAAAAGTGACCAGCAGTTTTCTTTCTTTCTTTCTTTCTTTCTTTCTTTCTTTCTTTCTTTCTTTCTTTCTTTCTTTCTTTCTTTCTTTCCTTCCTTCCTTCCTTCCTTCCTTCCTTCCTTCCTTCCTTCCTTTCCTCTCTAAGAATAAAATAAATGGAGGGGGGGCATGAGGAATTTGGAGGCAGAGATGCAGAGTCAAGAAACTCCACCAAAAATGAGAAGTAATAAGAACTTATATATGAAATATATGATGGAGCTTAGTCTTCTTTTGGTCCACATACCAAACATGGTACCATGTTGCTGTTGTTCATCCACATACTATTTAGGCTTTTTAAATGGTTGCTTGGGAGTATATATTCTAACTAGCAGTTGGCAAGACTATGTCTGCTAAGGTTAATGTAATCATCAGACAGACCTTCTTCTATCATGTTTGCCCTTTTATCCTCTTGTGTCCTGAAAGCAGGAAAAAAAAAAAGCTGATATTGCAGTCACGTTGGCCATTGAGATATCATGGAAGGGTTCTCAGAGACCTCAAATAACCTTTTATCATCAACAGAGTCCAAGGTAAGCTCCTAGTGGAAGTATATCACCTGTCACTTCTCCCTGATGTAGTCTGGCCTTATTAGCTCATATTTCAAAATGTGCTTGTCTCTCAAACACTGCATACTTGCATACCTGACCAATAGGATATTTCTTTTTCTCTTAACCTATATCCAGAGGGGCATCGGTTTTGAAGGAAACAGCTTGCCACTTAGGATGACCTGGATTTTTATAATGAAGCATGCAGAAAAATAACAACTGAGATCTGAGTCGCTGTGTCTTTCTAAGTCTTGTGAAATATTGAAATGCTTCTCAATAATGGAGGAAGGGAAGATAGTTCAAAGACTGTTCCCTCCCCCTCATCCGACAATAGAAATCTAGTGATAAACCTCAGCATTTTCAGTGATGACCTGACAGGTAGCAAATTAATGCTATGCATTTTAAGGGGATAGTCTGTAGAACATCGGTCTGATTCAATGTATGCCAGTAATTCTTATGTAAGTACCCAGTTTTCTTCAACAGCAAACATAAAATCATCTCTCTCTCTGTCTCAATCTTTTTTTTTTCTCAGCAGAGTGACTCATGATTTATACTAATCTGTGAGAAGAACAAAAACATACTAAACAACACATACTCTGCCTTGCGGGTATTTAGAACAACAAAAGCAACATATGCCATCCAATGGCACTAATTTCAAGTTCACCATTGATTCTACAGACTCCTGCATGCCTGCTAAAGAAATAAAAGTAGGAAGTTTAACTTAGCCAGTTCATCCAACAGCAGATAATTTCTGCAGCATCAATCCTTTTATCTGGGAAATAGCATGATTGCCTATACTAGAGGGATAAAATGAAGCCATAAGGTACTCTGGCAAAGATAAGCAATAGCAGTAGCACTTAGACCAGTGATGGCTAACCTTTTTGCTGTTGCGTGCCAAAAGTGGGGGGAGTGCAGGGGGGGGGGTTGTGCACGCATGTGCCCACACCCGTAATTCAATTCCCCCACGTGCATGTGTGACCCCTTCTTCGCGATCCCTCCACTTTTGGCACGCGATGGCAAAAAGGTTACTGATGGGCCCAGTAGGCCCATTTTTCACCCTCCTCAGGCTCCAGAGCCTTTCTTGGAGCCTGGGGAGGTGAAAACGGCCTTCCCCACCCCCCTGGAGGCCTCTGGAGGCCAGAAACGGCCTGTTTCCCAAGTTTTGGTAGGCCCAGAAGGCCCGAAAATCAGTTGGCCGGCACGCTGGAGCTGAGCTAGGGCAACATTTGTGTGCCCACAGATATGGCTCCGAGTGCCACCTGTGGCACACGTGCCATAGGTTCACCATCACAGACTTAGACATATACTGCTGCACAGTGCTTTACGGTCCTTTCTAAGCAGTTTACAGAGTCAGTATATTGCCCCCAACAATCTGAGCCCTCATTTTTACAGATCTTGGAAGGATGGAAGGCTGAGTCAACCTTGAGCTGGTCAGGATTGAACTCCTGGCTGTGGGCAGAGTTGGCCTATAATACTGCATTCTAACCATTGTACCTCCACAGGCTAAGCTTCATACAAAGTCATAATTTTCAGCTGGATGATGCATCTCCAGGAAGAATCTAGACTGATCAGACAGGTTCAAAGTGGAACTCTGTGGAAGCATCCAGATAGTACACATTATTTACATTGTGCTTGGGCTCATCATCAGAATCAGAAGCCAAGGCATGTGGAAAGGAAGATACTTTTGAAAAGATGTGGCATACTCTTCTTTACTCCAATAAAGATATGTTCATATGTATTTTGAATGATCTGAATTGGACAATTTAGTGTCCATCAGGTATGTTAGATTAGCAGTGTTGACCAATTCTAGGAATTGTAACCACAATAAACTTAAAGACTCCAGATTACAAAGAATACCTCAGAGGACCAGTAGTACTTGCCTTTCAGATAGCAGTATTTTGTCCACATGAAAAATTCTTACTTACATTTTGTCCCTAGGTTACAGTTCAGTGGAAACATACAATGCCAGTGAGATCCTAAGAACATTGGTTGATACAGAATGCTGGATTAGATGGGCCATTGGCTTGATCAAGTAGGAGCCTTCCTATGTTCTTGGCTTGGCAGTGAAGTCTATTAAACGAGGACAGATGATGGCTATGGCATAATTACAAGCTTTATTTAAAAGCTTTTACCCTACCCTTAGAAAACTGTAAGCGTCTAGTTGTTCATAAAATTCAAATTGTCACTCCAATGAGAACTGCCTGGGCCTCTCACCACATATCAGTGGAATTGCTGAAATTTTCTTCAATAGTCTGTTTTTCACTGATTTCAAAGGAATTTTTTTTATTAAAAACACACTAGGAAAAAAAAACATTATCGTCAAGTAAGCAATTGCACCAAAATAGATGAAAACCTAGCTGTGCATAACAGATTTATTCCATATTAATTATAAAAATAAGTTATAGAGACAAAATGCACTTAATCCCACTTTATAGTTCACTCCCAACTCAAAAATTAAGGTTTTGGTGGTGAGGATGAGAAGATAAAAAAATGAAACTATTTTCTATAGCTGTTTACATTACAAGTAACTGACCCATTAAGAGGTGCGGTGGCTCAGTGGTTAAAAAAGATGAGTTTGTCAGATGGAAATTACCAAGTTCCATGAAACAGGGTAAGCTTCCATTACTTGTCCTAGATCCTGCCCACCTAGAAGTTTGAAAGCATGCAAATGCGAGTAGATTAGTAGGTACCAATTTGGTGGGAAGGCAATAGCATTCAGTGTGCCTCAGCATATAGTCATGCTAGTCACATGACCACAGAAATGTCTTTGGACAATGCTGTCTCCCTTGGCTAAGAAATGGAGATGAGCACCACCTCCTAGAGTCTGGGGGGCAGGGGAAACCTTTAGCTTTCACTGACCCATTAAACAAAGCTATCGTGGAGGTTGACTTTGGTTTAGTATAAACCTGGTTAGTAAAGAGTTTCATATTGTCTTCCTCCTGAGTATAGACTATAGAACAGTTCCAATCATTGCCACCCAATTGTAAATTTTTAATTAACTATATGTAATTAATTCCATTTATTTATTTATTATTTACTTATTTATTCAATTTGTATTGAATAAATAATCTCATCTCAAATGTGTATAGTGGTACACAATTATAAAAACAAAACAGTTAAAATATAATAATAAAAAAGAAATTAACTGCAACAGCCAAGAGATATTATAATCTATTGGATTATATTCAAATTAAATTAAATACAAGTACTTTTTATTTTGTTCCCATTCACTTTGTCCTGGCCTTCCCTACAATTTAGAGGTTGGTCCTGGCATCTCATTCAAGGGTGAGTCCAGATGATTTATATTATAACATAATGTGTTAATCTAGCCAATTGCATTATTGTTATTAAACCATGTTTCAGCAATCCGTGGATTAATTTGAGTTCTCAAATTTAAAAGATGCCCTAGCTTGATCCTATGTTTAGTTAGACAGAAACATCCATCTTTTTATTGTGGTAGTGGTGTCATTTAAAAAAATTATTACCATGTTTCCCCAAAAACAAGACATCCCCTGATAATAAGCCCAATTGGGCTTTTGATTGTATGTGCTAAAATAAGGCTCCCCCCGAAAATAAGCCCTCCCCAAAAATATTTAAACGCAGAGCTGGAAATCAGGTAAGACTGCAAGAGGAGCCCCATCTTGCTCCATGGGCCCCAAAATAATAAGACTTCCCCGAAAATAAGGCCAAGCACTTATTTCAGGGTTCAAAAAAATATAAGAGAGGGTCTTATTTTTGGGGAAACACAGTATGATCCTATTATTATTAGGGATATCATTATTATACCCCTAGTAACATTAATAATTGTTACTAGGAAAGATGTATATTTCCAAGCTTGAAAGTCAAAATAACTGCACTTTCTGTGGATACTTGGGACAAGAAGTGTATTTACTGCTCTTTCTCAGGCAGCCAATTGTTTTAGACTAGACATTTTTCCAAAAAGAAGTTGGGGCAAATCATGAGGAATGATTGGCTGAAGAAACAAGATGGAAATTGCCCCAAGATGCAAAGGAACAAAATGGCACTTGGTAGGACAGCTATGAAGGCCTTCAAAAAAAGATATTCAAATTCCAAATGTGTCTGTTTCTAAAAGATCAGGTTCAAGAAAGCAATAGTATTCCCTATATGATCTGCCATGGAAGCCAAAGATGAACCTTGAAAAGCAGTATAGGAAGACTATTGATGCTTTGAAAGTTGGTGTTGGAGAAGACTCCTGAGAATATTGCGGACAACCAAAAAAAGAAATGGATCATCAAGCAGTTTTCAGTTGAGGCACAAATGATCAGGCTTCAGTTATCTTACATTAGCTGCATTATGTGAAAACCTAGCTTTCTGGAGAGGAATTGAATGCTGGATAAGGCAGAAGGAAAAGACAAGGACAAGCAGCCAACTGGATTGATTCACTTAAAGTGGCAATGAATGTTCACTGGAAGACCTAAAATCAATCTATGTGGTCACTACTAAGAGTCAACAGTGACTTGATGCCACATAATCAATTACTTACTCACTTACTTCAGCAAGTTCCCAAGATAAATCCTGGAGAACTAGCAATTCAAAAGAGCCATTCTAACTCCATTCTCTGAAATGTTGGTTTGTTACAGCCTTGCCCAATCATGGCTGTGTAGGCTAGGAACTGAAGATATCAGGAGAAGACCATGTTAAAGAATGTTACTGTCTGACAGAGAAGACCAATATATGACCCTCCAGATGTTTGTGAACTGCAACTCCCAACATTCCTATGATGGTTTGAACAAAGAAGAACTGTAATTCAGCAATATATGTAATTCCTATCTGAAGAGGCACATATTGCTTATCCCAAAGGTGGGAGGAGGCAAAGGAGCTTCTTGAGCTTCTTGGATGAGAAGTGAAACATCTTCAAAGAAAAAAACAGAAAGTCCAGTTGCCTCTTGAAAAAGCACCTTTGGGACAACCATGACCTGGATGACTGAGACTCTCCATAGACACATATTGCTCAGTTGAGATAACTAAGGACAGCAGCACAATCTAGGAGGGCAATAAATACATATATTATAGAATATCAAAATAAAAATGGATTCTCAGTAAAACCTTACAATCATTTCATAATAGTTATGTAATTATAATTATTCAGTGATCCAAATCAACTGTATGCACAAGCAGACTACTCTACTGTCCCTCCTCACTAACAGGATTGAGCTTGCTTAATCCCCTTAGGTTAGTTTGAGATTTTCTCGTTTCTCTTAATTTGTTCTTTTAAAAACCTATTATTTTGCGTAAATTATTACCTTTGCACTCCTGCAAACTTGAGATGTATAAAGTATGCCCTTTTGCCCTTCTTCTTTTTTTTTTCAGTGCTGGTTTCAGTGGGTCAATATTTGTTACCCGAGTTTCTTGTTGTACAGAGAAGGCAGAGAATCAGCGTGAAGAAAACTGCCTTAATGCCAATATGGCAATTGGGAAAAAGAGGAGAAGTTTACATAGAAAGGTGACAAGGTGAAGAAAAAGGCCATGACGGCTTCCTCTTTTATGAACTGCCAAACAATTGACAAACTTTTCCTCTGGATGATTCCTATGACTCTAGTTATCACCTTGGAGCAAGTCAAAGGCAGATATATTGTAAAAGGCAGTTCCTAATATCACTTGATTTAAATCAGTGATGGGATTCAAATTTTTTTACTACTGGTTCTGTGGGTGTGGCTTGGTGGGCATGACAAAGCTTGGTGGGTGTGGCTTGGTGGGCATGGCAGGAGAAGAATACTGTAAAATCTCCATTCCCACCCCACTCCAGGGGAAGGATACTGTAAAATTCCCATTTGCTCCCGATCAGCTGGGACTCAGGAGGCAGAGAATAGATGGTGGTGGGGCCAGTCAGAGGTGGTATTTACTGGTTCTCTGAACTACTCAAAATTTCTGCTACAGGTTCTCTAGAACTGGTCAGAACCTGCTGAATACCACCTCTGGTTTAAATGTCTCTCTGTCTTTCTGCCAACATGAGAAAATTGACATTTCATTTGTTTGTCAGATTTCTATAGCTGTCCATCACACCAATGTGACTCTGGATAGCTATAACAATTAAAAACTACAAGAGAAACAATAAAAGATATAAATAAACACAACAGCATGCCACTACACTAAAGCCGCTACTATATTAAAAATTCAATAAAGCAATCCAATATTGTCTCTGATTCATCATTTAATTTTAAATATATGGTTAATCCAGATATGAATTATAGATAGATATAGCTGCATTCCTGTCAAATTTCATTAGCTGATAGGTATTATGTCTTGATTGCTTTTTTTTTTTTTGAAAGGGTAGGAAATTCTGATCTTACTACCAATAAAGAAGAACAATCAAGACTCTTCCCAGTATTTTGTGCATGTCATCATAGGAAGATGTTATAGAGATATTTGCATTGTACGTAAAAATCCTAGCATCAGAAAGGTTGCCATGTATGATTAAACAAATCATCATTGTGAAAAAAAAAGCTAAAATAGACATTTTCTATCAGAAGAATGAAACTTTGAACAACTTGCTATTCATTTTAGGAATTTCTGCATTAAGAACTTCATCATACACAAAATGATACTAAAGTTTTGCTTCTTGACATTATCTCACATCTACTTCTTCTCTGGGAAACATTGACTGGACGTGACCAAAGTACTAAGTCAGTCAATTACTGCAGTGGTTCTCAACCTGTGATCCGCTGATGCTTTGGGGGGTGGGGGGGCTGCGATGTCATCACAGGGAGTCCACGGAGGCTTAAAGAAATATTATGATTTAAATCTTGAGTTAAATCTTGGGGGGTCGGTGACCACAATAGGCATTTAAAAGGGGTCCATTGTGAGAAAAGGTTGAGAACCACTGAATTACTGTATTCAGGATTTTTTTAGACTGGCTGCAATACAAACCAATTAAGTATTATTGCAAAGGAAGTTAAATCAAGATAAAGCTGTATGGCATTGATAACATGGAACATAAATGACTGGGCAAATACAAATTTGAGAACACGATCCTATATTCATGTAAACATAAATAGGCCTATACATATAAGGAGAAAAGGCTGTTAAGCCAGCTACAACTTCTGAATGGTTTGGGGTACATATTGTCTCTCTCTAGATTGTTATTGCCAAATGCAAACGCCAGTAAAGATTTGTTTCAAAAGAGTGCATATAGTGCCTTCTTAAACAATGGTTTCATTATCCCCTTGTCAAGGTTCCGACTAATGAAACCAAGCAAATCAGAACTCCAAGGCTTTTCCTTTCCTCAAAGAATTCCTTTATTGGGCACACCATATCGCCACATTTAGTGTAAAGCCAACTCTGACTCTTTTGCGCGGTTTCAGCATAGTTCAAACCAGCAACAACCCTTCCCCCCCAAGTGCTAATTGTCACGTTGGCCAATTAGCTTAGTTGGCAGCATTCTCAGGCACTTCTCTCCTCCTCCTCCCATTGCCTGGGAGATGACCTTGGTTCTCAGGGGAAAGCCTTGTGTCGTGTCTAGTAGTGCATTCCTTCCGTCACCCCACTCCCACAGTATGTGGCAATGGCGAACAGGAAAAATGGCTTCTGCCAGGTTCAGTTCGGCATTGACACTCTCCTTGGTACATTCAGATGGGTATGACAATTCCCATAATTCCCAACCAACTATCCATATGTTCTATTTATCTAAAATGGATCAGATTTTGGGAAAGTGGGATTGTGTAGCTGAAGCAGCAAAGGTAAATGTCTACCTGGCTGTATTTGTCATATTTTCTTGCAGCCTACATACAGTATTAATTAGTGGCCACCAGATATAAGATACAAGGGGTATCCTACAAGGACACAATGAGGAAAAAGGTCCAGGTCCAATTTCTTCTCAGAGGTGGTGGAAGTGGAAGCCATGAGCTGAGAAAAGGAAGTGTGTGTGGCGGTGCACAGACATATGTGAGATAGCTTTCCTTATCCTTATGAGCAAAAGCAGCTCCCCTATTTCTCAGTTACAAGAAAAAAAGAAAGAGGACTCAGGCTGAGAAGATAGGCATCAAAAAAGCAATTTTAAACAAGGTGTGAACAATAGCAAGAAGTGTCATAATAACAAAGAAAAGGGTTCATTGAAAGAGATAGAGGCACCAATAGTGAGAAACTGTGAGATGGAAAGTCTACAGAATGATGATAGAAGATGAGGATAAAAGAAAGTTGTCATGGAGCTGAATACAAAAGTATAAATAGCCAACACAGATACAAAGGAATAAAGAAAAGGGGTTTAAGAAAAGCAGCAAAGAGATAAAAATGTAGATGGGGGAATGAAGTTGTACAAGGCAGGGAGGGAAAGGGGGGTGGTGGTTTGGTCTTTCTATTAAGTGAAAGTAAAGACATAATTTCCCCCAAGTGATGCTCAACCACTTAAAAAACCACTTTCTTGTCCACAGTATAAAAATGTTTTGCCATTGTCTTTTTCTGGCTGCTTTTCAATTCCCAGTTTAGCCTACAGCTGTGGGATTTCCAGGTCATTTTAAAGGCATGCATTAAAGAGGGGGGGGAACGCAAAGGACTCTAATATAACTGCCCTCCTCTTCATTTCCTTCATTTGAAACCTTGCTGTAAAATATTTATATATTGGAGTAAGATGGGGTAGAGCTTAAGGAGCATTCTCCTTAACTTTATTAGATGCGTGTTTTAAAAATGTTCCATAATCTATCAATTCATTTTCATAGCCTTGAAGAAAGAAAAGAAAGAAGACATATAAAGCACCATTTTCCTTTGGAAAAGGGGAATGTGGACCATTCAGCAATGATGCAGGAGTTGTTTAGATCTGGACAAGATCTCCATGAAATTAGATCCATTACCCATTGGGTTGGTGACTTACTGGTTAAAAACAGCAACAACAACAACATATTGAGGCAAATACTTCAGTACTCTGAGATTTGGAAATATATTGCCTTAGTTTTCCTGGATGATAGTAAAATCATGTGTGCAGTGGTGGGATTCAGCCAGTTCGCACCTATTCGGGAGAACCAGTTGTTGGAAGAAATCATATTTTGTTTTTTTCCCACTTTACAGGGCTAATCCTGTAAGGAAGGCAGGAAGGAAACATTCTGGTGGTGTTTCTAGCCTAATCTTTATTGCCCTGCTTACAGAAACTGTCTCTCTGCTTAACCCTTATTACATTGTAACAGCTAAGGCGAAGCGCCCATTGATATGAGTGATGTTGAGTTGGCCATGCCCACACAGTCAAATGACCATCGAACCACGCCTATCCAGCTGGTCATTAGGGCAGAGAACCGGTTGTTAAATTATTTGAATCCCACCACTGTGTGTGTGTGTGTGTGTGTGTGTTGGAATTCAATTTTTTTTACTACCGGTTCTGTGGGTGTGGTTTGGTGGGCATGGCAGGGGAAGGATACTGCAAAATCCCATTCCCTCCCCACTCTGGGACCAGCCAGAGGTGGCATTTGATGGTTCTCCAAACTACTCAAAATTTCCACTACCCGTTCTCCAGAATCTGTCAGAACCTGTAGTACAGAGCCTGTAGTACAGTGGTTTAAAGCACCCTGTTATTAACATCTATTAACATCTGCTGCTTGCAATTACTGCAAGTTCGAATCCCACCAGGCTCAAGGTTGACTCAGCCTTCCATCCTTTCTAAGGTGGGTAAAATGAGGACCCAGACTGTGAGGACAATAAGCTGACTTTGTATAAATATACAAAAGTATGAAGGCTATTGCTTAACGCACTGTAAGCCGCCCTGAGTCTCCGGAGAAGGGCGGCATATAAATCAAATAAAAATTAAAAAATAAAAAATAAAACCTGTGTGTATGTGTGTGTATAAATAAAGAGATAGAGAGAGGGAGGGTGGGACAGAGAGACACAGAGAGAAGATTGTTGAATCAGGGGCACAAGGCAGTGAAAAACAAGAGAGGTTATCGAAGAGGGTGTCCTTCAGCATTCCTGAAAATATTAGAAAGCTTCCATTATTTTTCACCCAGTGTTGTCAAGAGTGTTATTGTTGTTGGTGGTGCTACTACAACATAGCTTTGACATCCCCTTTCCCATCTTAACCTCACACACTTGTTAGGGTGCTCCATTTCAGGATTTTAACATGTGCAGCAAAAGCCTTGATCTTTTTCTTAATTTTTTTCTTTGCACGATCCATCTTTGAGGATTGCCTGTTGCACTGTAATGGTTTCTCTCTACCCTTCAAACCAGTCTATAGAAGTAAGAGCTGTTTCTAAAATCGAATCAAGCACTGTATGTGCAGATGATCACCAAGCTGACAAAAATCTGTACCTCCACCTCAGTTTTTCAAAAGAAGCTCTGTCTTTTCTCTACCGTCAGGCATTTTGGGAGAAGGACGGAAAATACAACAGATCTTCTGCAAGCAAGCTTATTCTCCTGCAGGAGAGAGGGCTTGTTCATCTAGGCCGCAGCTCTAACAGCAGCTCGTCAAATCAGTCCTGATGCTGAAGAACATTGTTTCAACTGGAAATGTCAACCACTGGACTTCATATCTGCACAGCGTGACTGAGCTACATCTCCCCAATCTCCGCTGCATCTGGACAGCAAGCCATTGGTGTGCACAGCGTGCTCAGCAGTTGCTTGCTGCTCTGTGTGCAACACAGTGCTGTATGCAGCAAAGTTACAACCATCCTGCCTTCATCCACAGCAGCTGAGAATGTCGTGCTCCGAGGAGAACTCAGGCTGGAACAGCAGGTTGTATTATAAATCCGCCTGGATGTGCAAGAGCAAAGCTGTGCAAGCCTTAGCACTATTTGCAGGTGTTTGGGAATGGCAAAACTGAGGAAGCCAAGCACAGCAGGTTACAAAACTGGAACAGCATCCCCGTCACCGGTTACAACTGGTGTCTATCAGACAAAAAGGCTGATGACCGATTAATATGAAAGCAATTGGAAAACCGAGAACAGACTGAGGCTGAAGGGCAGTGGCAGAATTCCATAGGGGCCTCTGCGAATGTATGTGTCTCTGAGTGTAAAACACAGATGACAGGTGCAAGAGATGAAGAGAAAAGGATGAGAGACTGAAACTGAATAATAGGGGTTTGGCCTCAGTAATGTGAGAAAAGTGAGAAAAAAAGCTAGCTAACAGCTGTCTGCCTTCTATCCCAGTTTCTGACCAGAATTGACTTTTGTCATGGTCAAAATTTCCCACAAAAGGGAAGCAGGGAGTTTGTTAGCATTTCCCCCCCCCCCCAAAAAAAAATTTCCTAGATGGCATTTCTTTCCAACACTAGATTTTGCATTCAGCTTCTTGTCATCACTCTAGGCAACCCACCTGTGATGTCTAACTTGCTTTACATCTCCCATATTTCCTCTTAGTAGACGTTCTTTCTTTCCTCTGCTTATATACAGGTCTCAGTAACCAATCTTTCTTTGATAGCAATGACATGACAAAGCCTTTAACCAGAAAAAAACCCCCCACATTTATTCCTATGTGCTTCCGAAGGCACAAAGTTATCCTTCTTTTCTTATTTCTGGATCTCTTCAGAAGGGAACCACATTAGTTTCTACTTATGAGAAGCTCAGATAGAGCATTAAACAAAAAACAATAGATAAAAACTACTGAGAATTAGCCATGAGAAAGAAAGAAAGAAAACAATTTCTGCAAGAACAAACAGTGTGGCAGAAGGAAGGCTGCAGATTTCATCTCCTTGACATGCAAATGAGCAATTAAAAACTGAAATGATCCTTTCCTAGAACAAGTACAGAAAATTAATCTGCTACAGCAAAAGAAAAAAAAAGAAAAGAAAAAATCTGCTATACAGCAAGAAGCTAAAAGCTTACTTGAAACAAGGCTTCTAAAATGCAGCTGAACTTACACCTAAGTAAGTCCCTGTAGCAACCTTTTTCAACCTAGTGATCTCCAGAATTGTTGGGATTGCAATTCTTAGAATTCCTACCTGGATTCTTGGGTTACAGTTGAACTTAAGGCTGCTTTAGATGTAAGTTCTTAACTTGCCTATCTAGTCAATTCCAATTATCTTCATTTGTAAGAAGATCATATAATGCATGGATATATATGTTAATAGCTCTGAGTATTTTCTACATATCTATAATCAGCAATCAAAATTACATCAGTAATTTTTAAAGATTTTCTCCTCAGATATTTTCATAAGGAGCTGGGATCAAACTTGTCCTGAAAGATCAAGGTAATTGCTTTTGAAATAATTTTTTATTATTATCATATAATAGGCATATTATCAGACTATTTTTCTAAGAGTTTCTAAATCAGATACTTCTTCAACTCCGAATGGTTCTCATTTTGTCTTTCAGGCACGGCAGAAGGAAGGGAGTTTATTAGCTATAAAAATATGACTATTCTCCAAATATCGATTCTAAAGTTATCAGCATCTGGCTGGAAAATGTTTGCTGCTTTCGGTTTGGTTTACAAGCCAAAGACTTTATCCACAGCATCGCTAGGTAGAGCTAGAAAAAATAATTGTCTAAAAAGCATAACAGAAAGCTGTTTGATGATTTCAGTGGGGTTTGGGTAGCTTCCTATGATCCTATTTTCATAAAAAGATGTGTTTGAATGTACAGATGGAAAAACAATGTTGAGTTTTGATTAGGAGAAAAAAAATGAGCGAAGGCATTAAATATTGCAATTCCATCACTGTGAATGAGGCATTCCTGAACATTCTTTTCAATCTTTGAGCAAGCAGCTTATGGGATAGGTGCTGGCCTAGAAAAAGGAGAGTATGAATTCTAGGCTTGCTTAAGCTTGAAATCTGACTGGGTAACTCTGGGCCAGTCACTTTTTCTCAGCCCAAACCACCTTATAAGATTGCTGCTGCTGTGGGGATAGGAGGAGGAAGGAGTATTAGGTAGGCTTGCCATAAAGATAGATAATGAGAGAGATAGATAAAGGGTGAGATAGATAGTCAGAAAGATAATTAGACAACATCTGCCTATTCTAGGTCCCTGGGAAGGACTCAGTAGGTAGATAAAAATGCCAAATCCAGTCTAAACATCTAGCTGACTGTGTTAATAACCATGATAATAACCATACGGGCAGCCTGCCTTCATGGAGCACATGTGCTGAACCAGAACATTATATACAAATATGTATACTGTATGTTACATTCAGATACCAAAAAGGAAATACAACATAATTTTGAAAAACTTTAATAGAAATATGTATTCTCCTTATGGATAAAATTGTGGGCATAGGTTCTACTATATGGTTTGAAGTTTTTTTTAATTGAGCCATTAAGGGCTAGATAAAATTGCTTCTGATGCTACATTCAGTGCATACTTCAATCTATCTAACCCTGACCCACAGGGATGTTACATTCTACGTGACTGTCCTGTCAATCCCAGTTCAGTGCCTCCCATAATATGGTATTAAGTTGCCATGTAATAATTGGATAGGGACAATCATACTCCTGTTGAATATATTTTGCAGAGAAAAGAAGAACCAATAAGCCCATTGTGTCTGATTGGTCTTACTTTTGGAAGACGGCAGCTCTAAAAGGAGAACAGATTGATGTCACTATTAACTAGTAATATTAATCAATCAATCCCTGTCCTTGTTCATTTGAATTGGAAAGACCACTAGGGCCAGCCAGAGGTCACCTTAACTTAGCTCTTACGTTGAGGGGACAGGCAGAAGGACCTCAATGGCTAACCACAAACTCCTAGCCCATATTTTAAAGCACAACCCTGGCAGCTTCTTAAAAAGAAATATCCAAGAAGATCTGTACCTTGGTAGAGGCATAAATATACTGCATTTCAGAGGGGTTTTTTTTGGGGGGGGGGGGGTTTGGGTTTTTTTTGCACATTTTCAGAGAAAAATCAGATTCTTCCTTAAAACAGAAATCTAAATTAAATGTAAAAATCTAAATCCCTCTTGCCAAGAACTGCAAACTCTATAACAAAAGCTACTTTTAAAAATGAAATTCCAGTTTGAAGACGTTATTTCAGTATTCCTTCAGATATTCACAATGAAGGCGAAGCTTCTTTAATCATGTTTTACTCCATCAGTCACAACACATTAAATTACCACGAAGTTTGCAGACTAAAGCGACTTGCTTCATGCTCATCCAAAACCAAAGAAACACATGGTATGTATTTAACATGTGTATGCATTATATAAACCAGGTCAACTGTACAAAAAGACATTAGCCGAGTTCACACAGTATGCTAAAGCCTAGATCTGGGTTAATGAAGCACAATTTTGATGTTCACCACAAATCACACTGTGGTTTAAGGTGATGGTTTAGTTCATACACATGCTAAGACAAGTTCTGTGTTCTGAAAGCACACTGATATAATCTAGTGTGTTGTATGAATCCAGCCAAACAGTTTCTCAATCAAACTTTGGCAGGAAGCAGAGGCACCGAGTGACCTTTTCCTTCCTGGTGATCAACTTCAATTGGGGTGGAAAGGAACATAAGAATTTCTCAGGGAGTGTGTGTGGAGGAGAGCTATCTCGGAATTGAAAGGGGACAGATCAGAAACACCCAGAAGGCTTTTCTTCTGGGGCCAGGGGCTGAGGAAAGACCAACAGTCCTGCCCGGCCAGCCCTTTGGGAGTAATAAGGTCTGTGATCCACTAGAATCTCACCTTTTGGGACAACTAGGTCTGGAGATCCACTTGGAGCTCGGGTGAGTTGTGCAGAACCAAGAGCAAGTCAAAAGCAGAGAAGCTCCCTGACCCCGAGAGCTGGCGTAGGGCACACTCTTCCTAGGCACTGCTTTAGGGAATGGGCAGCAACAGGCGGAGTGGGCTCCGGCTTGCTTATTTTCCAGGGTCTTAAGGAAACTGAGCTGGGGAAGAAGAGCCGCGAATAAAGCAGCTTCCACGCTCGGCTCGTCCGCTGCTCCTCAAGTCCGGGCTGCCAAAGGCTTTGCGGGATGGCGTGCGGTGGCGCGCATGTAAAATAGTTCCCCGGTCCAGGGGAGCGGGGAAGCACCGGGTAGGCCCAGAGCCAAGGCTGCTGCTCCTACATCTCACACCCATTTTGCTGGGCTAGAATGAAGAGCCCGAAGTCGGTTGAGAACAACGAGCCCCTCGATTTCAAGAGGTTGGCGAGGCGGCGCCTTATGAGATGGGGGACAATTAGGGGCTTTTAATTAAAACGTCCTTGCTTCTTCTTCTTCTTTTTTTTAAATCTCCGGGCGATCACAGTCCAGGCGAGAGAGAGAGGGGTGGGTGGGGGGAGTGGACGGAAAGGAGGAGGAGGAGGAGGAGGAGAAGCGGGGGTGGGGGGAGGGAGAAGAGAGACTCCTACAAAAACGGGCGAAAGGAGAAAGCCCCCCCCTCCCCGGCTCTCCTCCTTGACACCCCGCCTCCTCACCTCCCCGCTCCGCGCCAAATGTCCTGGAGCCAGAGGTACGTGCCCGAGGATCTAGAAGCGCAATCACACAACCACAAAATACGGCGACATCCCCTTTCCCCCCCCCCCCCCCCCCCCCCCCCCCACCCCCGCTTCTCCTCCTCCCCCCCCTCCCCCTTTCCCTCCCCCCCCCCCATATCTCTGCTAAGGGTCGCTTGGTTCCTTCCCGACTGTTTCCAGCTCTCTCCCCCCTCAGCCAACTGCTTAAAGCCAGAGAAGGGCACCGAAGGAAGAAGGGGCTTTTCTCTTTTCTCGCCCCCCGCCCCGGGTCCTCCTCCTCTAAGCCCCCTTTCTTGAGCTTTCTAGCGGACCGTGATTTCTTTCATCAAGAGGTCACATCACGCTTTCGGTTCGCGGTTAAGGAAACGGGCTGCCCGCCTGCCTGATAGGCTGTCGGGTTGGCTGGATGGATAAATATTGGAACGTATAATCTCACTTCCCTAGAGGTGGACGCGCGCCCTCGGGGGTGTATTTGAAACACCCTCGATTAATTGGCTGCTTTTGCTTCCCCACCCCCCCTACCCCTGGCTTGAAGATACCCAGGCGGAAGGTCCTCTGCAGAATATGTTAAAAGGCAGCGGCTTGGAGAGAGAAAGGGCACCAAATGCAGTATGCGTCAAACAGACCATCGCTCAATGAAGTCACTTAGCTATTCAAAACATGTTCTGCCATCACTCAACCATTTGCACCAAGAACGGCGGGTTGGTTGGGGGGGCGGGGGTGGGAGGGTGGGAGATGTTCTCTTTCCTGGCTACAATCATTTCCAAAGAACAGCGTTTGCTTTCTCTTTTCCCCTTTCCTTTCCTTTTTTTTATTTTTTATTTTTATTTTGTTTTTTAGAGAATGGTGAGCTGGGGCGAGAGAAAAGAGGGATTATTAGGGCAGCTCGGCACATCTGATGTTCTTTTCCCCTGCTTCTACAGACGATCCCGCTTGCAATCTTGCGGGGTATGTTTCCCCGTTCTCAGCCCTGGCATCACTGGCAGTTATCAGGTCTAGCTCGCTTTTGAGGCGGGGACACAACACAAGCCTGTAGACGCGTGTCCACTCTGACCCCTTCCCCATGCTAGTTCTAATCTTAAAGAGCACGGGGTATTAGGAATTCCTACCTATCAAGCACCCCTACCCTCCAGAGGACCTGAACGGTCAACAATCGATTTTCCTCTCCATAGTTCTCCGCATCATCATCATCATCATCATCATCATCATCATCATCATCATCTCTTGTACACTAATACCCCTACATCTCTTGCACACTGATTCTCTCCTTTTCCAGTGTCTGATTTTTTAGAAGCTAGCTGCCTGCGGCTTCTTCAGCTGCCATCCCGACATATTACGGGTGAGAGCAGACTTGGCATGTTCTCCTTCACTTTCCCACTAGAGGAGGAGGAGGAGGAGGAGGAGGAGGATGAGGAGGAGGAGGAGGAGGAGGAGGAGAGGAAAGAGTTAGAAAGGGTGTTCACCCTTCCTGTTTCCACCACTTGTTCATTTGGAGATTTGAGTGTATAAATTCCCTTCATCAGCCCCAAGTTCTAGAAAGGAGAGCAAACAAAACCACATCTATCCCAAACTATATGATGGTTGCCTGGAGACCATTATGAAAGCTCCCCCTCCCATTGCTTAAAAAAAGAAACTCTTCTGGACCAAGGCAATGAGGGACATTTGAGCTTACCAAATGAGACAGCTGCCTAGACATAACACAATCTACAGTTGGAGGATGACTTTAAGAATATAAATGGTTGCAAAGAAAATCAGCTAGATAGGAAGTTTGCTTTTCTTTCTTTGGTTTCCCTGTCCCAGACTTCATCAATCCAGTTCAAAAAAGACCACCACTTATTTCCTCCTGTTTTTTTAAATAAACCCAACAACCCATTCCAATTATGCAACTTTTGACTTGCATTTTATAAAGGAACTCAACAGAAACCAGAAATTACCAAGCAATTCAAGGCATAAGGAGACAAATGGAGGGACGGGGGAGGGGAGGGGTAATAATGGGAACATGCCTGCCTTATATTGACAACTTGACTGTTTCTCTTCTGTAACTAAATCAAACACCCTGCTTTCTTTGTGGTTGGGATTGGAGTGAGAAAATGGTGGAATGGGGAGCATGGGGGGGGGGGGAGAAAGAAAGATGAAAGAATTGAAGAGATCTAGATTTAAATACCTTCCAAACAGCAGGTTCTCCATAATCCAGAATGGGTCATGACTTCTTCATTCTTTTTGCTGGTTTCATTATCTCCGGTTCCTTTCATCTTGCAAACCCCTCTGGAGTAAAGCCAGTAATCGGTTCCCACAGCTATGGTCATGAGGCTGAAGGCAGCGAAAGCACCAACGGTGGTTAAAAGCATCTGAACACCTCTGTCAAAGAGCCCCATAATTCTTCATTATACAAATACCCAACTGCTTTCTGATTCTTGGGCTGTTCGTGTGTGTGTGTGTATGTATATAATGTTAGTAAAAGAAATGATAATCTTAATAACTATTTGAGATCAATAGAGAGAATCTATATATAAAAAAAGAGGTAAGAAAGCCCACCGAATCAGTGTAAATGAAAAAAAAAATCACACAGAAGAGGCTTGATTTTCAAAAGGAAAAAAAAACGTTCCAGTTGTTAATATCTTATATAATATTATAAAGAAAATAAGAAAGAAAATAGGTAACCCTCCCCCCAAAATGAGATGCCTTAATCCCTTTTTCTAAAATTCTGGTCTCCAGTTTCCATATGTGATGGCTAATTTGGAGATGGCTTCCACAGTGAACAGGGGAGCAGCAGCAGCAGCAGTGGCAACCAAAGCAGCATTCTCAACACACTCTCTCATTATCTGGACCTAGACAGTTAGAGACTGTAAGAGTAGAGATGCAACCTTCAGTCTTCTTGCTTAGCTCTGCAGCCTGCGCCATGAACAATCCTTTTCTTCCCAGTGTATATTCCTTGGATTTTCCCCCTTACTTTGTCTGTTTGCTGGTTTTGGTTTCAATTCTTTTCTTCTCTGACCCTGTTTTTCTTCTCCTTTTTTTCCTTTTTACCACCAAGCCAGACTTGCCAGTTTCTTGTAAGCCCTTGCTTTCAACTGAACAGGTGCTGAGCATTTGCCTTCCATGGTTCTTCCTCCAAGGCAGTGGTAGAGAAGTAGTTGTTACTCTCTCTCTCTCTCTCTCTCTTTTGAGATGGTGAGCTTCTGGAGTGGTAGTAGCTAACAGTTGGGCAGGGGAGGGGGGAATTTCTGCCAGATAGGTTTTCGAGATGGATTTCCCCTTCCTGCCCCCTCTCTGCAAAGCTTCTGAAGATAAGGAAACCAGAAAGGCTTGCTGCAGGATACGCTGCCCGTCGGTGTCTCTCGCCTCGCTTTCCTTGTGAATTCCGCTCTCCACCTACTGCATTAACGTGGTGGTGCTGAAATGGACAGCTCCCCTGCACTGATCACTCCGCGGTGCTGAAGAACAGCTCTGTTACCTCTTTGCCCGGGGTGCTGCCGGGAAAACCGAGGAGGCATTGGAGATTGGGGTGGGGTGGGGGTGAGGGGAATCTTTCACTTCCTAGATCCTCTTCGCCAGCATCTGTAAGTGAGAATAATTGTCCTAGCTAGCTCTCAGAAGCAGGAAGGGCGGGGCTATTAGCCTTCCTGCTTGTCCTTTTCCATTTTCACTCCTCTTCTCCCAATCCCTGAAATTATCTCTCCCATAGGTTTCAGGAGCTCGGAGAGAAGCATATCTGGATCTTCCCCACTCTCTGTCCCCCCTTTATTTGCACTCCAGTCAAACCTGCCTAATTCAATTTCCAAATTCAATTGTCACATCACAATTAGAGGAGGAAAAACTTCAACTAGAAGACAGTGAAAATGAAATAGAGAAAAATATAGTGCATTATGTGTGTTAGCAAAACAAAATAAAAGCAAGAAAAATCAATACTAATTATTCTTCAATGTGTGCTTCGGGTGTGTGTGTGTGGAACAGATAGCTACTATTGCTCAATGTTTGTTTTATTACTTCTTTAATAGCTGGAAATCTCTCTCTCTCTCTCTCCCCCCCCCCCCCCCCCCCTCCCCCCCTCCCCCCCCCCCCCCCCCCCATTTTAGAAGGTTCTTGTAAGAACCCAGATTGGTATATATTTTCTTTGTGGAGTATAGAGTAAAGCAGACAAAAAGATTATGAATATTGTATTGAAACACCTTTAAATTCTTAAAGAGAGAGGAGAGCATAAGGTGATAAGAAGCACCCTGCAGCATCAGACCAAATCACTGCCAATCCCATTACTTTTTTTCTTGAAGTGGCCTGGGGAACCCATAAGTAGAATTTGAGGATAATAGCTCACTCTCATTTAAGTAATCTGTGTATGATAATTTGAACATATGTGCTAGTGAATCTGGATGTAGCATACAGAGATCATAACTAAAGTTATCCTCCATGAAGTAGTTAAACTCCTCCCTCTTTAAGGCCATGGAGATTATTTGAATTTCTAACTGTGTAGTATGATAAAATAACATTGGACTGATTGTGATTCAGTGTTATGTGCTTGCCACAAAGTTAAATCCTAATGTAGTTAATTTGTTTGGTCATAGAAAGTTACGTGAACACAATAATTTCATTCCTTTCCTAATCCATGTTAAGATTTGACATGTTGCCTGAACAGTGGGTATTATATACAGTACTTGTATAACAAGTATACAAGTACTTTATTTAAGGTTTTGTGAAATTCCAACATTGAGATTTCTTTATTAAACAAAGGTGATAACCATTAGGTCATAAAGCATTTAACAAATAAATTTGCAATAGTTCAGTGCCTTTCCATCTCTTTTCCAATTGTAATTAGTTAATAATGGACCTAAGAAATATTGAAAACTCTAAAACACATAATCACTAATTAATATAACAGTAAAGGACACTGTATGATCCTCATCTGCTTTCTGATCCAATTGCAGACTACAGGAACCAAGAGCACTACTCAGGTGACCCTGAGGACACAGATAAACCTCCAGGTGCTTCAATAACCCACTAAGAATATTCAGATTACCAGCTGTCTGCAAGGAATATAAATCCTTCCTTTCCCCACTATCCTGTCAGAGCTGAAGAAGCTTCTTGGATGAGAAGTGAAACATCTTCAAAAGAAAAAAACAAGAAAGTCCAGTTGCCTCCTGAAAAAGCACCTTTGGGATTTCTGATCCAATCAATTTTATTTATCTCTAAACAATTTCATACATCAGAAAACGAGATAAACTGAAAAGACCAGTGCAATTTTTTCAGAAGACTTTGTGAGGAAGTTGAATTTGTAGAAGAGATTGAGATGTGTTACATTTTCATAACCCTGTAAGCCTTTCTTGTTCTCTCTCCTTCTCTCTTTAAAGGCTGAGCAGGGATCTGATCTCCATTCATCAGTATGTGAAAGATAAATGACTTACCTGCCAGAGTCATATACAATATGAGAAATATTCATCATTCTTTAAGATTACTTTTTTAATGCTCTTAAAATTGATAAAGATCTCAAGGATTACCCATATAATGATTAAACATCATTTAATCATTGGTGACCAGTTGTTGCATTCCACAAGTGGCTGGATGTGGCATCCTATCTATGGAGTTGGATGCCAGATTAAGGTAGGTATGTTGTTGGTGTACTACCTCAGAATCCTTAGTAAAGTTATTTGACTTCATGCCCAGGATAATGATGGGTACCCCAGCCTCTGGTGCAGAGAATTTTTAATTTTGATACCCTGATGGGAGAACAGGATAAATTTAAATTTTATGTCAACTGTGGATTCATCCCAAATTATCATAGACCTGAACTGCATAGAGGAACCAGTTTGGTCTAGTAATTAAGGCACTAGGCTAGAAAGCAGGATACTGTGAGTTCTAATCCTTTAGCTATGAAAGCCAGCTGGGTGACCTTGGGCCAGTCACTCTCTCTCAGCCCAACTCAACTCACAGAGTTCTTCTGGGGAAAATAAGGGGAGAAAGTTGTGTTGGATATTTGAGTTGTTTGTAAAAATAAATAAAGGTGGGAAACAAATCAACAAACAAAAAGACTTTGGATCCAACTTTTACTGTAAAATAATGGAAGTTTGATTTGGAGATAGAGGTCATCTCCTTTACACATTTGTCATGGATAAGCCACTTCCTGGTTAAGATGTGGTTAGATGACTATGTTAGAAAACTAAATTAAGAGGATCTGCCTGAGCTGCTTTATGGGTTCTGATCATTTTCAGAGTGAAGTTGTGGTGTTTGCCAACAATCTGACAGACTGTTCCATCAGATGCCTGGCTGACAGTAAGGAGGGGATGAAAGTGCTTAACAGGATTTCTCTTGAGTGGCCTCTCTGGGTAATCAACCCAGGGAGTTTCTTGAAGTACTGAGAAGATGGAATGTCATAAGAGACAAGCGGAGTTATATGGAAAAAGACAAAGAGCAAATATAATTGACTGTAACCTGGAGGTAAGGGTTGACATCTCCCTACAGTTATTGCAACTTTGGGTTGCAAGGAAATACAAATGTTTAGGGTTACCTTAATAGAGTGGAAAATTTTCTTGCAGGGTACTATGACCTATTTGCAAAACACTTTCAAAACAAAATCACCCATATTCACTCTGAGTTGGATGTTGGGTCGGTGAAGTCTCATGACAGGTGATTTGAGATTCAAACTTGTGAACTCTGAGGAAATGGTCAGAGTTGTTTGCAAGATGAACACCATCAGCTATATACTTGATCCTTGCACTGGAGTGGAAGCCACAAATGGCCATGCATGAAGCAATTTATATGGATCCCTTCCAGTCTGGGTTTGGTACAGGGTAGAAAACAGAAAATGGTTGACTTGTTCTTGTAAATGAATTGCTGCAGAATCTAGATTAAGGGAGCATACATCTCCTTGCCCTGCTTGATTGCTCGGTTCAGTAGTGGGATTCAAATCCCATTGCTACCGGTTCGCTTGTTGTTGTGGCCCGTCAGCGGCCTGTGCGGATTGTAGCTGATTCCGACAATGAGGATGCTGGTGTGGTGCTGTGCCAGCAGCCTGTGCAGCTGGCGCTTGAGTCGTACAGTGAGGAGGCTGGAGAAGATGTGGTGCCAGAGGCAGGGATTCAGCCAGAGCCTTCAGAACCTCCAGAAGCTCCTTTAAGTGAAGAGGACGAAGAGGAGGAGCCACTTCTCAATGCACGGGCACACAGAGCTGCCAAAAGGCAGGAGTGGCTCCTCAGGAAGAGGTCTCCTTGAGAGTAAGGCTTGGGGCTAATTGTCCACTCCCTTAACCTATTTAAGGAGGAACACTGATTGCAGCAAGCTGTAGAGAACAACTTCAGTTCACTCTCCTTCGTGTCTGGATTCTCTGCAAAATTGCTTCTGGGCTTTCTGCCACCCTTAGTAAGACTGTGATTACTTTATCTTAGAATGCTTGTAGGCTGTTAAGGAAGTTTATTAACAGCCTTTGATTGAAAAAGACTGAGTTATTTGAGTAAAATAAGCTTTGTATAGATTTTGTGTGTGCTGTGTTCTTTGAAGTCCGTAGCTGGGGCAGAACACTTGTGAACATGTGTGTGCTTGTGCGTGATGCTTCTGTGCATGCACAGAGATGTCTGGGCAGGTGGGTGGAGCCTCCTGCTACCACCACTACCAGTTTGCCCGATCCGTGGTGAACTGGTAGCAACTCACCTCTGGCTTGGTTGCATTTGATACCACTGGTCATGGTATTCTCTGGACCATCAGTGAGCATGGGTTTTTGGTACTATTCAAACTTTTAGTAGAAGCATACTTCCTGTGACAGGGCTGTTTCCTAAAATTCTGGTGTACTTTTCGAAATTGCTACTGGTATTATTCCTTTCTATATCTGTGTTTTAAACTTAACCTTGCCAGTTTTCAAAACTGATGTTATTCTCTTACCCTGTTTGCAAAATTATCAGTAAGCAAATAGCATCCATTGAGAGGTACAAAATAGTCTCTGATCCCACTTGCTTCACAGATGTGCTGGCCTTTCCAAGGAGTTCTTTGCTATTGGATATGCACAATTTGTTTGCTCATAAACTTAGCACAACATGAATGAAATCTGAGAAGAAAACCATTTAAAAAAAACATAAACTAATTCTGTCTTAATTCTGTTTGATCTAAGACAGAAGGAAAGCTGAACTGGTTGGGTTTGAGATCTTAGCACCTTGTGACAGGGTAAGCTTCCATTACTTGCCCCATCTTTTGCCTACCTAGTAGTTCGAAAGCATGGCAATGTGACTAGATAAATAGGTACCACTTCAGTGGGAAGGTAACAGCATTCCGTGTACCTCAGCATATAGTTATGGCAACTACATGACCATGAAAGCATCTTCAGACAATGGTGACTCCTCAGTTAAGAAAGAGATGAGCACCATGCTCTAGAGTTGGACATGATTGGACAGGAGAAATCTTTACCTTTAGTATAAATATATATATAAAAACAACAACATGGCAAAACAGAAGTGCAGGCTCACATCTGAATCCAACAAGAAGAATTTGTTGATGATTGGGAGAGGTACTTGGAAAGAGAAAATTTGGAAGCAGATTTGGAAAGGATTACACTTTCCGTGTTTTTTTCCCCCTTTGACAATGTATGTATTTTCATCTGTGCACTCTTCCATTTCTTTTTTGTCACTCTTTAGAAAGCAAGAAAAGAATAAATTAAAAGACTTTGAAAGGATTAAATAGTTCCTCTGATTGTCATCACAAAACTCTCCTTTCAGTTATTTTTCTTACATCAGAGAAAGAGAGGGAGATTATTTAAATAGCTTAATTAATTTTTGCACTGTAAAGCATAGTTTTGCAGAGTTTTGGCTTGAAACTTTATATCATGTCATCACTGGATGCTTTCTAAATGCCTCTAGGAATCTGCGTATTTATAAAATTACAGAAGTTGAATAGTTGCTTGCATAAAAATATGGAAGATCATGACTGCAGAATTACTGTATTAATTCCTTTTTAAGATGGTGGCGTGCTAAATGCTGTTCATCGAACTGGCTAGTGGGTTCTGAAGAAGCTATGTAGCAGACTTACCTAAAACAGTTCTGTTGAAGCCTTTCTTTATCTGTGAATGAGCTTAGATGTATGTCAGAGCCAGGTCATGGCTTATAATAGCTGAACAGAAGTATTGTGTAATTTAAGGTGAAAACTGGGGTGGTTAACTCTGAGCAGAGATTTCCATCTTGCCCAGCACTCTATTTCTAATTCTTCCGACACTCATCAAATTGCTCCTAGTTTGGGAGATGTATCACATAGATTGAGCCAACAGAAGCCTGATTGGCTTTATTGTAACAAAGCCTCCATTTTGAACACAAGGTAATATCCCTGTCCTGAGATTTTAGTTCAGCACATTCCGTTAAATGGAAGAATTCTGAATTGGGTAGATTCAGGATAACTGTGATAAACTTGAATGACATTTTGAAGTCAGCAGGAGGGACCACCTTTATGCCAAACTGAAATAATAAAGGCACTTTAAGTCCGTAGTCATGTGGCTGGCATGACACTGATAACAAGAACCCTTATGACACCTGTTCTGTTTGGAAGTTGTCGTCCTTTTCTTTTTGTGAGGTGTGATGCTCTGAGGAGGAGATGCATGACTTTGTCTCTGTTTCTTTTTTAGTAGTTTTGTCCTATACTCTTCAAGTGTCTCTTTCTCTTTTAGAGGGATGTCTTGTAACCAAGTGCCACAAAAAGACAGCTGGACAATTCTAAAACATCCACAGTTCTAGAATATACACAACCCCAGGACAAAATTACTGGAAAGTTCAGTGGCCAGAATAGTTTTTTTAAACTTCTCTCCCTTTTTTATGTTCACACATTAAAAAAAAAAGTGGAGCTTTAATCATACCAACATGACTGCCATTTGACTTTTTTGACCACATCCTATAGCTGTGATGCCAAACCTATGGCATACGTGCCACAGGTGGCACGCAGAGCCATATCTGTGGGCACGTGTGCGTTGCCCTAGCTCAGCTCCAGCGCACATGCACGCACTGGCCAGCTGATTTTTGGGCCTTCCAGGCCCACTGGAAGTCAGGAAATGGGCCATTTCTGGCCTCCAGAGGGTCTCTGGGGGTGGGGTGTGTGTGGGGAAGGTGGTTTTCACCCTCCCCAGGCTCCAAGAAAGCCTCTGGAGCCTGGGGAGGGCAAAAAATGGGCCTACTAGGCCCATCGTGTGCCAAAAGCGGGGGTTGTAGGGGGGGGGCGGGTATCATCTGTGCATGCATGGGGGCAGGGGGCATTGAATTATGGGTGTGGGCACGTGTGTGTGTGACCCCCTGTGCTCCCCCCACTGTTGGCATGCAAAGTCAAAAAGGTTAGCCATCACTGTCCTATAGCAACCTGAGC
Source organism: Ptyas mucosa (assembly GCA_012654045.1). Lineage (NCBI taxonomy): Eukaryota > Metazoa > Chordata > Lepidosauria > Squamata > Colubridae > Ptyas > Ptyas mucosa. Next base: position 4,870,543 of record WNWU01013802.1, read on the forward strand.
ACATGAGCTTCACTTTCTCCTTTAAGATAGGAAACTCATGAATGGGTAAACTGTTCACACTGAATGGTCAGGTTATCACTAACATCAACAGAAAACCCAGTTTTGCCATTTAAAAAATATTGGTTCAGAATTCAAACTTTTAGTATAAGCATACTTTCTGTGACAGGGCTGTTTCCTAAAACTCTGGTGTGCTTTTCAAAATTGCTATTATTCCTTTCTATATCTGTGTTTCAAAATTAACCTTGTCAGTTTTCACAACCGATGTTATTCTCTTACCCAGTTTGCAAAATTATCAGTAAGCAAATATGGTCCACTGAGAGGAACAAGATAGTCTCTGATCCCATTAGCTTCACAGAGGTGCTAGCCTTTCCAAGGAGTTCTTTGCTGTTGGATATGCACCATTTCTTTGCTCATAAACTAAGATACAATATAGCATAGGAGGGAAGGAGGGGGGAGGGCTGGAGGTCAGCCCATTCTTCAGTCCTGGCAAATACCACCACAAAATCTTTGTTTTGTGAGCTGCAGACATCAGCTCCCATAAGGAACAAGGGGAATAAAGGAGACGTCAAATCACCCCTGTACATAAATACTGTTTTTTGTATCCTTGAGTTGTTCTCTTCTCACCCACCAAATTGGTGGTATATTCACCTACAATTCACACCATCAAACACAGTGAAAAATTGGGAGGAGGTATTTCATAACTGCTCTATTTAGGTTTGTTCCATTCGCAGGTGATAGGCTTTACAGGGCATCTGGAAAATGGAGGCCAGTTGCTTGGGATTCTTTGCTGAGACAGCATTTGTTGTCTCTTGCTGTCATCTCAATTCTGGCTTGGTATGTATTTGTTCTTAAGACTTGGTCTTGTGTAGAATAGAATAGAATAGAATAGAATAGAATAGAATAGAATAGAATAGAATAGAATAGAATAGAATAGAATAGAACAGAACAGAACAGAATTTTTATTGGCCAAGTGTGATTGGACACACAAGGAATTTGTCTTGGTGCATACGCTCTCAGTGTACATAAAAGAAAAGATATGTTTGTCAAGAATCATAAGATACAGGCAGGAGTAGGGCCTCTGTCTCCTTCAACTTTCCTGCTCTTAGCCATTGCCAGGGTTTGTAATTCTCTGCTTTTCCTGCTAGTTTTTATTTAATGTGTGTGTGTGTACTGGCCATGTGATACTTTCATTACCCTGACTCTTTTCAATTCTTCTAGTAAGTCATTTTTGTCTCTTTGATATTCAGTAAGCTTTCTTAGTATACTAGCTTCAGTGCATCTTCTTCACTGCCCTTCAGATATTCTTCCAATGACCTTTTATCTTCTTCCACTGTCTGGTGTTCTTGCAAAATTCCACATTCACCAATGCTCCTTGATAAGCCAAATCTTCAACACTGTTGTGTGGATGAAAGGCATGATTCATTGTCATTGTTTTTCTAGTCTTCCTATTTAGTGCTTCTCATTCAGCTTGAGTCCAGTGCTCTATTCTAGCTGAGTAACTAATGACTGGATTTGCCCAGATGTTAATTGTCTTAATGGCATTTCTGCCACTGAGTTGGACTTTTAAGGATGCCCAGGTATTTGGAGTGATCTAGACTCTTGTTATTTCCATAAAACAGCTTGATTCCTTCGCTTTTCACTCTGGTTTGTCCAGGTTTTACAACCATGATTGAAAAATCAGGAACCTTGGGTGAGAGTGACGATGTCATACTAGAATTTAACATAACACAAACACAAGCAGTAGAACAAAATGATACCAGAGTCTTAGATTTTAAAAGAGCTGATTTTAATAAACTCAGAGAGAACTTGGGAAAGATTCCTTGGATGAAAATCCTAAAGGGGAAAACAACTCAAAATACGATTATAAAAGCCCATACCAGCGCAATACCGCTGAGAAAGAAAAACAAGAAATCCAAGAAGAAACCAGCATGGCTGCACAAAGATCTCTCTGACAAATTGAAAGACAAAAAGGACAAGCACAAAAAATGGAAAGAGGGACACATAACTAAGGCAGGATATCAGCAGACAGACAGAATCTGCAAAGATGAAATCAGGAAAGCAAAGGCTCAGAGTGAACAAAGACTTGCAACAAAAGTAAAAAATAACAAAAAAAGTTTCTTCCAACATATAAATAACAAGAAAAAAATCAAGGAAACAGTCGGTCCACTAAAGAGAGAAGACGGCAAGGAAGTAATAGGCAACAGAGAGAAAGCAGAGCTGCTTAACTCATTCTTTGTATTGGTCTTCATACAAAAAGAAACTATAGCTACCAGAAACATAACTGTAAAAAACAGATTGGAAATAAAAGTTAAAATAAGCAAAAAAATAGAAAGAGAACACCTGTTTGATCTTGATGAATACAAATCACCAGGACCTGATGGATTACATCCCAGAGTTCTAAAGGAGCTGGCAAATGTCATCTCAGAACCATTGCACCACATCTTTCAAAAATCCTGGAACACCGGGGAACTACCAGAGGACTGGAAAAGAGCTGATGTGGTTCCCATCTTCAAAAAAGGGGAAAAAAAACAGACCCAGGAAACTACAGACCAATCAGCCTAACATCAATACCCTGGAAGATACTGGAAAAGATTAAAAAAACAGATCTGCCAACACTTAGAACGAGTAAAGCAATAACTAGCAGCTAGCCTGTATTTGTTAAAAACAGATCATGCCAAACCAATCTTATTTCATTCTTCAACATAGTGACTAAACTAGTAGACCAGTGAAATACTGTGGATATACTTAGACTTCAGCAAGGCATTCGACAAAGTAGACCACAACCTACTTCTTCGTAAGCTAGAAAAAAGTGGGATAGCTTCAACACCAGATGGATTCGCAACTGACTGACAAACCATACTCAACGAGTAGTCCTTAATGGGTTTAAGTCAACATGGAGAAAAATAAGCATTGGGGTGCCACAAGGTTCCGTCTTAGGCCCAGTACTCTTCAATATCTTCATAAACAACTTAGATGAGGGAATAGAAGGGGAACTCATCAAATCTGCAGATGATACTAAGCTGCAGGAATAGCTAACACCCTAGAACAGTGATGGCTAACCTTTTTGCCATCGCGTACCAGGAGAGAGGAGGGCGGGGGAGGGTCGCCTCTCTAGGAATCTCTAGGAGCCTCTCTAGGAGTCTTTGGAGGCCGGGGACAGCAAAAAACGTCACTTCCTGTCCCACCGGAAGTCAGGAAATGGGCCCTTTCAGCCTCCGTAGGGCCTCCAAGGGAATGTGAAAGGCTGTTTTTGCTTTTCCCAGATAAATAGACAGGATCTGGAGCCAGGTATGAAAGAAAAACGGGCCTTCCCCACCCACCCCAGTCCCTCCAGAGGCAGGAAACAGCCTGTTTCCCTACTTCTGGTGGGCCCAGAAGGCCCAAAAATCAGCTGGCTGGCGGGCGCATGCGCCCCAGAGCTGAGCTGGCGTGCCCACTAATATGGCTCCGCGTGCCACCTGTGGCACGTGTGCCATAGGTTCGCCATCACGGCCCTAGAAGATAGGCTCAAGATCCAGATGGATCTTGACAAACTTGAACATTGGGCCCTATCTAACAAAATGAAATTCAATGTAGAGAAAAGTAAAGTCTTACACTTAGGTAAGAAAAACCAAAAGCACACATATAAACTGGGGGAAACCAAGCTTAATAGCAGTGACCGTGAGAAGAATCTTGGAGTCTTAGTGGACGATCAGCTAAATATGAGCCAGCAGTGTGCAGCGGCAGCTAAAAAAGCCAATGCAATCCTAAATTGCATTAACAGAGGGATACAATAAAGATCAAGTGAGGTACTAATACCACTCTATAAAGCCCTAGTAAGACCACACTTAGAGTACTGCATCCAGTTTGGTCACCACTATAAAAAAGATGTTGAGACTCTAGAAAAAGCGCAGAGAGCAACCAGGATGATTAGGGGACTGGAGACTAAAACATAAGAAGAACGGCTACAGGAACTGGGCATAGCTAGTCTAGTGAAGAGAAGGACCAGGGGAGACATGATAACCATCTTCCAATACTTGAGGGGCTGCCACAGAGAGGAGGGGGTCAAGCTGTTTTCCAAAGCACCTGAAGGCCAGACAAGAAATAATGGATGGAAACTGATCAAGAAGAGATTCAACCTAGAAACGAAGAACTTTCTGACAGTGAGAATAATCAACCAATGGAACAGCTTGCCTTCAGAAGTTGTGGGAGCTTCATCACTTGAGACTTTCAAGAAAAGATTGGACTGCCATTTGTCAGAAATGGTGTAGGGTCTCCTGCTTGAGCAGGGGGTTGGACTAGATGACCTATAAGGTCCCTTCCAACTCTGTTAATCTGCTAAAAAAACTGTTAAAAATGCTGGTTAAAATATGAGCTCTTGAGCTTGCCATCTTGAAGTTTAGCACATTCCTTTATGTTGAGTTTTTCCTGGTGAGTCAAGCCAGAGATGTCCGGGATATTTGGAGTTCTCTTTTGACTGAGGAAGAATTATCTTTGGGAGCAGATATCACGTCGCCTTTCAACATTAAATTTAGGATCTAGATTTCACTTCTCACACTAGAACAGACTTTGATCTGATGATTCAGTGGACTCTTCTGATTCAGCATTTGTTCCCAAGGAGCACTAGGAAAGATACTATGGGATTATATACATGAAAACATTATTTTTCCTGATGCGCAATCCTGCAAATAGGAGTAGAAATAATCCAGTCCACTGGGCAGTCCTTGAAAAAAAAATCAATATAGCTGATCAATATCTAAGTCTATTTTTCTAAGTGTATGTCTTCACAGGAACCACTCCAAAGGCATCCATTTGGAGGAAAGTATTACAGGTAATCCTCAATTTAAAAATATTCGTTTAGCAACTGTTTGAAGTTATGATGGTGCTGAAAAGATTGACTTTTGATATATTCTTGCCCTTATCACTGTTGCAGCATTCCCACAGTCGTGTGATCATGATTTAAGTGCTGTGCAACCCATATATATTGATGACGTTTAGAGTACCCCAAGGTCATGTGGTTACCATTTGTGACCCTTCCAACCAGCTTCTAACAAGCGAAGTCAACAGGAGAAGCTGGATTCAATTAATGATCACACTTCACTTAACGACCATAGCAAATAAGGTCATAAAATCAGGTCTGGCCAGGTAATGACTCACTAAATCAGAGGTCTTCAGACTGGCTGGAGAATTCTGGGAGTTGAAGTCCACAAGTCTTAAAGCTGCCAAGTCTGAAGACCTCTGCACTAAATGACCACATTATTAGGAACAGAAGTTCCAATCCAACTGTGATCATAAATTGAGGACTACCTGTAGTGAAACTGGCATTATGTTTGTACATGAGACCTAGGCGAACTCCAAGTTTGGAGTGCCTTAATTTTGCCATCTCATATTGCTTTGCACATACTTCAGCTGCAAGAACACATACTATTGAGGGCCTGGTTGAGCAGGGTGCTCCTTCTGAGCTTAACACATGCCAAAACAAGAAGAGGAATGCAGAAAGCGAATAAGAAAATAGGAGATCCACAGCTTCTAATGTTTTGGCTCTGCTTTTCTTCTGTTCTGTCAGTGTTTATTTTCAATAATGGTGAATATCTGTAACGCGGGCATAGGATGAGGGTGAAGGTTCGTTCGCCAAGCTTGAGTTGGTTTCCAAATGTTTCATTACCAAGCTAGGTAACATCTTCTGTGGAGTTTAGGGGATGTCAGTGTCAGTGTTCTTCTGTTTATAAGGGCTACAATCAGACTACGAATCCAAATTAAATGCACAGCTAGTCAGAAATGGCACCCATGCAACCAACCCATGCAAGTCCTCACCCCAACCAGCACTTCACCTCCCAATGATCCAACCTGATGCAACCTCCCCATCACAAGACTCCCACCGATGACTCACACCTGACCCATTACAAGACCCTCACTGTGACACACCCACATCTGACCAATCACAAGACCTACTGACTACACAAAGCCCTTATAAATAGAAGAACACTGACATCCCCTCAACTGAAGATGTTACCTAGCCTGGTAATGAAATGTTTGGAAACCACCACACAAACTCGGAGAATGAACCTTCACCCTCGGTGTTTACTTTCATTTCCCCCCTAGATTATTTTCCTTTGCTTCATTTTTTTAATTAAACCTATAATGAAAAAAAAATGGTGGGTTTTTTTTGCTTCAATAGTGACAGCATGCACCTGACATTACCTGATGTCAGAACCTAAGCAGGATACGCCCTGTTAGTATCTGAATGGGAAATGAAAACTGAAAGAAGACAATGGCAAATCATTTCCATAATGCTGCTTAGATGCAGCATGGATGCAGTTCTTAGGAGTTGGGCTTAACCTGAGAGAATTGTTACACAGTATGTATATTTTAAATTAGCACGCTCTGGTTTTCTTTATTTGACTATCTTTTGGGTGTGATATATAGGACTGCTAAAATTCCCAGCCAGTATGGCCCTTAGTATCATGTGGATATGGAGCTCCCTGAGGAGCAATGTGCTTCTGGGTAAATAGAGGATTCTGATCTTTTGAGATATTCCTGGATCTGACATTCTCTGGATGTGTCAACCCTTCAAGGTAGATCAGATTAGCGTGATATCATGTAGGTCAGTACTATTTTTATTGTAAGGCTACAGTAACAGAAATTTGCAAGTCTGAGTACATTTTCCCCTCACTTTATCTTTGTCATAACTAGGGAGGCTCTTGTCTGAGACATTTACTCAGGTTACATTCCTGCCCCAGACTCAGGTCTCTTTTATCTAATCATGGCCCCTGGTAGCAGCTCCTTCTTCTGTCCCTCAAGGCCATTCCCTCTGCCCTCCTACTTGTTTTAGAAATGCAGACTCAGTTAGCCACCATTTATAGAATGGTGTAGAATTGATACAAACCAAAGTGTATTCATAAGTACTGCAAGAGCCTTTTCTGGCAATCTGCAGTTGAGCCCTCAATAGGATCTGAGACTCGGGCCCGAAAGATTTCCTTAAAAATCTTGGGTCTACTTAAAACAGTGACTTGTTTTATTCACTTAAAACCCTGAATCTGATATACAGACATTGGCCTAACTTATTGTAGTAGTTCAACAACACAATTATACTCTAGGGAAGTCAGCTGATCATTCTTGCTAGGAATTCTGGAAATTAAAATCTGAGTACTGTACATCTGCAGGTTATCAGAGTGCAGAATTACTCCAATTCCACAACACAGACAAGTGTTAGAGTGGAATGTGTCATCCCACTTAAGAGGAGTTTGTGTGAACGTTTCTCTTCACCTCCAGATGCAATTATTATATTATTTATCCATTGCTGGAGGCATCCTCCTTTATCATATATAGAAAGTCAGCATGACTTTCTGCATGTAAACTGTATATTAAAAGAAGAAATGCATCAGCTTTGTGCAGAATGCACCAACTTTTAATTATAGTAACAAATCTTATACTCATTATTATATTACAGGTGAAATTTGAGGTGCTGGTTATCATCTATAAAGCCCTGAGTGGCCTAGGTCCAGGTGATTTGTTGGACTGTCTCTCTTTAAGGGTATCTGCATGTTCCACTAGGTCTGAAAGGGTGGGCATACTTCTAGTTCCTTCTGTTACATGATGCCATCTAGTGGGACCTAGGCATTGCACCTTCTTCATAGCTGCCCCTGCCCTCTGGAATGCCCTTCCTCCTGAGATCTGGCAGGTAGTCAGTCACCTCTTAGCTTTCTCCAGAGATTTAAAGACCTGGTTTTTCATCCAGTTCACAATCATTGGTGTAGTATGAGACTATTACAATCGGTACTATCTTTGCTTTCTTTTGCCACAATCGTTCTGTTATTATTATCATTACTACTATTTTACTATTGTTTGTGAAATGTCCATGGTTATGCTGTATAAAATAGGGGGCTACATAATTTTATCCTCTCCTCTCCCCAATGAATGAATGAATGAATGAATGAATGAATAAAGAAATAAATCTGGATTCATGATTTGACATTTCTGAATTATTCACCTCCAGCGTCTTTACATTATTGTTCAGCCATTGTTGAAATAATAAAGCTATCCACATTGTTAATATTTTAGTACAGTGATGTCTGGATGACTCTAAAAGTTGACAGAAATCATTATTACTTTTAGTAAAACTATTACTAATCTGAATTTAACAGCAGAAACAGAGATCATAGTAAAGAAGCATATGGGATTAACAGCAGAAACAGAGAAGCATAGTAAAGAAGCATATGGGAGAGCAACAGTGAATATAAGAAAAAATTTATAGGGTCAATTGAATTTATATAATGTGCTTTTTAAAATAATTTTGTTGCCTTTGGTTGCAATAATTAATTTCTTAATAAAGAGAGCCAAAGGTAATCTGGAACAAGAGGAGACAGACCATTTTGGCAGTAAAATCTCGTAAATTCAGAAGATTAGATGAAGAATATTAGTGTTCTAACCTCCACAATTATGGGAAATGAACAGAATATCTTCCTTCTCTCAAAAATATATGGTATTCCAAAAAAAGATTGGAGGGTGCAAAGAGATTTCTGAGACAGAAAACAGCGACAATTACTCTGACCACACTCAGAGTAATTCTGCAGTGTAATTCTACATCAATTATTTATTGATGGATCTTTCATTAGCTTTCAAAGAGAGATGGCCAGAAAATGGGATCACATAATCCCAAAACACCAAAGACTGAAATCCATTAAATTTGTGGTCTCAAATCAATTTCAGCAAATATACAGTACTTCGGGACTTTTTCATAATATCCATATAAGTTTAATGTGTTTTGGCTTATTTTGAAAACATTCTCAGATCTGAGTGCAAATTAGAATATGCACTCAATAGTTGTCAAACCAAACCATAAACTTAGGATAGTTTTATAGGTACATCTAAATGCAGATCAAGGACAGAATCAAATGATTTCTTTTTTGAAAGGGGCAATTTCAAGCAGCGCTGTTAAATTTTATTTCAAATAGTTATGGTAGGAAGGAATTGGATGAGACAGATGAGAGTTAAGATTAAGCCAAAAAAATTATTTTAATGTGTCTGTTAAGTGTGCAATGTAAAACGCTATGATTTAATGTGGACATTTTAGGTAGTCCTCTGACTGATTAAATAAAACAGGGCAGGAAATTTGTCAAGTCTAACAAATACCAGAATCAAGTCTAACAGCATCTACATTTTTACAGTGCTAGCAAATATGTTGAACCTATGCTTGTAACTGAATTTAACAGTAGTAACTGAATTGATGAGAGATAATACAATTATTTTATTGGCTTTGCTGCTTTTCAATGGCCCCTTCCATTTCTTAAATTCTGCTGAAGTGAACTGGAATACAGCAGTGTAAGACAAACATTTCTGTCAACATTTTTAATAAATTACCAAGAGGCCTCAACAGTATATATGAATAACAACAACAACAACAACAACAACAACAACATACCAGGAGATGCCACAGTCAAAGAAAAAGAACTGGAAAAAATCACGAAATATTGCTACCTGGCCATCGAAACTACATGATTATGGATGAAACATGTAACAGTGATACCCATTGTCTTCGAGGCACTTGGTACCATGTCCAAGAATTTTATAAGATACATCAACAAATTGCAATAACACCAGCGGACCTGCAAAAAACTGTGCTACTTGGAACATCATACATCTTAAGAAGGTACTTGGTTGATACCTAGGACGCTAGCAGCAACCCGTATCAACCATTAGCACCAGTCAATGGTATTTGTGATGCATTTTTTAATGTTCAGTTGACTGAGTTTCATGTTTAATGAATAAAGTATATAATAATAATACTACTTTTGTAATAATAATAATGAGAAAACATTACAACTCCCCCCCATCCATAATTGTCTTCTCAAAACCATTTGTTCATATTGCTATCTGCCAATGAATAGAACTTCTGACCTTTAAGAGTTTTCACCCACCATTTCAGCTTTTCAGTTCACCGATTCAGTTTTATATCTGAAAGGTCAATTTTGGCTCCTAATTCTTAACATAATTCACTGCAGAATTTTCCTTGCCATTCATATGGCTTTCCCATGTGCTCGATTCACGTTATCTGATAAATTCTGGCTGACTCTTGTGAACTTGCATGTCCTATATACTTACCTGTATACTGCATGAGTCAAAAAGAGGACTGTGAAAATATTTACAGACCCCTTGCATCCTGGACATAAACTGTTTCAACTCCTACCCTCAAAACGACGCTATAGAGCACTGCGCACCAAAACAACTAGACACAAGAACAGTTTTTTCCCGAATGCCATCTCTGCTAAACAAATAATTCCCTCAACTGTCAAACTAGTTACTAAGTCTGCATTACTGCATTCTCTCATCTTCTCATCAATCCTATCACCCATCTCCCCCCACTTATGACTGTATGACTCTAACCTTGTTGCTGGTATCCTTAAAATTTATATTGACTGTTTCCCTATGACTATCATTGTGTTGTACCTTATGATTCTTGAAGAATGTATCTTTTCTTTTAAGTACACCGAGAGCATATGCACCAAGATCCTTGTGTGTCCAATCACACTTGGCCAATAAAGAATTCAATTCAATTCCTATTCTATTCTATTCTATTCTATTCTATTCTATTCTATTCTATTCTATTCTATTCTATTCTATTCTATTCTATTCTATTCTATTCTATTCTATTCTATTCTATTCTATTGAATGCAGTAGGATTTATGGCTTACAAATGTTTTTAGTACATTTTATTTCCCTGATCAACCTTTCTTCCCATAATTTACCTAGAGATGCTCCTTTTCTTGAATTACTTCCCACATTTATAAATTAACATTCTCATTCTTGAATTATTCTGTTTTGCAAATATTAATGCCCCTTTTTCAAATTCCATTTTTCTCAATTTTTCTTTCCCTGCATCTTGTTATGTACAATACTATGCATAGATTTACTTGTAAAGAACTCCCAATAAGTGCTTTTGATTTTAAGTTTTAACTAGCAAGATTCATGTTGTGTTCTCATATTTTTAAGATTACACAGGTTTTTATATTTGCTACTATATGAGAGTGCTATTTTCTACTAATAGCAGTTTAAGAAGTTTAATTATTAGCCATACTAAATAAACAGCGTAAAAATTACAGAGAAAAGGTAAGAGAAAGGATTAAGTCTATTTTTCTCCAAATTCGGACATTCATATATGCTTTTAACCTATTAGAAATAGGGTAGGCTAAGTAGGCCACCATAAAAGCCAAATAACTACTCTTTTTAATACCCCCTTAATGCATAACTTCAAACAATGTAGGTAAATATTTTTTTAACTTGACTAGAAAATGTTGAAATTCTTTCAGCATTTTCCAAATGTCCACTGGGACGATGCTATTTTATTGTGGAGACAATTACTGAGGGATTGTTACATGGAATAGGCTCTTATTACCATGAACTGAGACTTGGCAGTGGGATACAGATAATTTAATGAGCATTCTGGAACAAACCAAGTATTTTGAACTAGCAGATAAACCTGAATTTATCTATCCCGTGAAATAGCTATCCCAAATGAAACATCTACACACTATTCCCCGCCCTCCCCTTAAGTAGCAAAGCACTTCTATGCTGTTGCCAAAAAAGCAGTGTTCCTGTGGCCTTTTGTGATTGAGAGCCCTAATGAGTGGAGTTCAGAGAGCTCTGTCTTGTCCTGTGTAGTTTTGGAACAATGAGTCAGGCTCTGCCAGGCACGTTATCTGCATGAGAGTTTGTTTTTGAACTGTTTTTATCTCCTTTCTCTTTGCATGTTTTGGTGGGATGTGAACATTCAGCAGCTGCCTAATCAATAAGAGAAGGGAATAAATCAATGCATGTCAGCCATTAGTTCTAAATAGAGGGCAGGCTGTTAATAAGGCATACCAGCTGAAATAATGGTTTTCTGTGTGTGTATATGGGGGGGGGGAGTTTGTCAGGAATATAGGTAAATTCTGTGAGAGAAATCAGACTAAATATTAAAATTCATATTATTACACAGTTTTATTGTGTATTATTGTGTAATAATTTATGAATTATTACACAGTTATGGCAAAAGTTATAGTCTTTCTCTCATCTGTAGACATACAAGGAACAGAGAGATATTTTACAAATGAAATACTTTTTTTTGGCTGCAAATCAAATTAAGCAGGACATTCTCTATTCTTAAATGAAGGTATCTGTACAATGTACAATGCTCTGAAACTGGAGGAAGATCTACTCTCAACTTATTATGCACTGCTGAGAAAAGTTGATACACCCATAATCAAAACATCCTTATTACAAATATCTGACATGGGAATTCTACAGAGTTTTTCCTCTGCAAACAGGAAGTAAATACTTAGGATACTTCCAAGTCCTTTAGACTGCAAGATCTATATACAGTATATATAGGCCAGCATTGCAACTTTATGTAAAGGAAGTTACAGTATAAAACAGAACAGTGAGCCTTGATGAATTGTGTTGGCTGTTGGATTTTGACTTAATATATCAGATTTTGTTAGATGTAATAAGAGACATATAGCTATGATTTAACTATAGTACAGTACAGTACAGTAAATATAATGGCTTATTATCTAACAAGCTGCATGATGTTATACCTTGATTCAGACATCTGATGGCCTTACTGCAGAAGAGGCAAAGTTGGAAAGAATATATAAGTTATCAGTGTTTGCTAGAGCAACCCTTACCCAAGAACACTGCTGTGGTAGAGGAGGAAACATTAAAGAGCATATCTCATGGATATTTTACAAAGAGGTGATGTCATGTATTGAAACACCAAGGTAATTGACAAATTTTATGAACTGATTGATTTGTATCCAGCCTTTATTATTTTTACAAATAATTCAAGGTAACAAACATGTCAAACACAGCTTACTTCTCCTATTGTCCCCATAACAACAACCCTGTGAGGTGAGAGAGGGGGAGGGAGGGAGGGAGAGAGAGGGAGGGGGAGAGTTTGTGACAGTTTAATACTGAAGGAATCAGAAAATGAGGAATGAAAATCAAGCAGAAACTAATGTTTCTTTTCTTAAAGCTCTCCGTTTTACCCTTTTTTGCAAGCTTCTTGGCATTTTTAACTAAGAATTGAAGTGTACATTACATACAGTTAAGTCAACCCTATGTTGTAGAAGTAAGCAATGTACCAGTATTAGAAATGGAGTTTTAGGTGTGAATGTAAAAGATAAACATGAACTCTGGAATACTTTTTGATTTTCCAGTAGAGGCATCTTTATAATTCAGAGGATTGATTCTGCATTCTCCCATAAATGCATTCCTTCCTTTTTTTTAGAAAAAGAAAGTCCAACAAAATTAGAAGACTCCAGCAGTAGCAGAATTTGAAAGCCATGTTATTCAACATGCTGATAGAATGAAGTAAGATAATAATTTCTGATTAAATAAATATTTATGATGCAGCTATGCTTAGATTTTTCCATTTAAAGGGCAGGAAATGAGAAAAGTGAAAGAATCACAAAATGAGAGAATATTATATATCAATGTGAGGACAATAAAAGTGCAAATACATTAAAGCTGGAATTGGGCTAATGATTCTTACAGAGCAGTGACATTGCATACATTTTTTATTTAACATTTCTTTTTTTCTATGATGTGCAAATCTGAAACTGTCCCTACTCTTTAAATAAAAACCCTCCGTCTTTTTATGCTGCTGTTACAACAACTATACTAAGCCTACTTTCATTACAAGCTCAGTTGTCAGCACTTTTATGTATTTCATTTGTTAGTAGATACATGTGCAATGAACAATTCCAAAATTGTTAAGTTTTGTGCTAGTTTGTTATTTGCTAACAATTGCTCAAATGCTGAATGCAGTCATTGATTTGTCACTTCTTTTATCCCTTTGCTTTTAATTTAGCTTTAATTTTGGTACTTTGTATTTTATTGTTTCTTTATTATGTACACTGTTGGCAGCGCTGGTCTTGTGACCAGAATAAAATGAAATGAAAATGAAATGCTGGTTATTTCTCATGTGCAGGTGGCAAAGAGAAAGACAAATCAGTTGTTTCTTGATTTGCTGAAGCTACAGTACTTCCCACGGTTTCCATCTCGGCTTAATACTTACAAACTAGAACCCTTTCTAAGAAACTTCGTTACCTGAATTCTGCGCAAAGCAGACTTGCTTGCCAGAAACAGCTTGTAATAATAAAAAACTGCCACCATAGAGAAACCCATTGGTCCTTGAAACTCAGCTCACAATTTCATCATAGACACTGCCTAACCCTGAATTTTTCCAAGAGCGCTATAAGGCATTCTGGCGTTTCAAAATTTAGGGACAAGCCTACATTATCAGAGCATCATGGCTAATAGTAACAAATGGACATTCCCATTTACAACCTTCCTAAACTAATCAAAAGTTGCGAGCTGCACTGGCTCCCTGTGGTCTTCCGGGTGCGCTTCAAGGTTTCGGTTACCATCTTTAAAGCACTCCATGGCTTAGGACCGGGGTATTTACGAGACCGCCTTCTGCCACCAATAACCTCCCATCGACCAGTACGCTCCCATAGAGAGGGACTTCTCAGGGTGCTGTCGGCCAAACAATGTCGACTGGCGGCTCCCAGGGGGAGAGCCTTCTCTGTGGGAGCACCCACAATCTGGAACAAGCTGCCCTCGGAAATACGGTTAATCCCAGATCTTCGGGCTTTCCGCCGGGCCCTCAAAACATTCCTATTCATGCAAGCCGGCCTGACCTAACCTCCCTTAAAACCACTTTTAAATTCTTTAAATCTGAATCTACCTACATCTGAATTTGAGATGTTTAATTTAATTCCATTCAAACTATTCAATTGTATTTTTAATCAGTTTCTGAATATCAGTATTCTGTATTTATCGTTTAACTGTTCACCGTCCTGAGTCCTTCGGGAGTAGGGAGGTATACAAATCAAATAAATAAATAAATAAATAAATAAATAAATAAATAAATAAGGTCATCAGATGCAGAACCAGCTTAGGCTGGAGGAGATCGGGGTGTGTCGTCATGTCGTCACGTGACGTATTGGGACTTCCCCCCCTTCGCTAAACCGGAGTGGGCATGGCAAGCACATGACACATCTGGCCCACTGTGAGTTTGACAGCCCTGCTATAGATTCTTATCGTTCTCTGATGTCCTGAGCCTAAAAACATAATTTCTAGAGTGTTGTCAGATAAAAAGCCCAATGGTCAAAGAGAATTGTTGCAGTCAATATTTAAAGAGACCAGACCTGGTAAGTAATTGGAAAAGGGTTGTAGACTAGATTAGGAAGCCAAAAAAGTCCTGGAAGAAACCAGCAGCCAATCATTTTGGTAGTTGTGAAAAAAAACAGGAGAAACAGCAGGCTACATCACAAAAAGGAAAACAAAAACCCTATAAGGCAGAAGCAGCAAATAAATAGAAAATGCTATTTCTGTAATGTTGCCACGTAAACTGATTTGCATTAAAAGCAAAATGTGAGCAGTGCTGAATTTCTAAAATTAAAATGTGTTTTTAATCAACTTCGAAGTCATTTCAATCCTTTCCCACTGGCTCAATATTTGTGATTAGTTTTTGATAATGGGGGTGGCGGGGGAAACCAGGACATGGCCAAAGAAAGTTACCACATTTTTCAAAATCTGAATTCTTTTAATTTAAATTCAGTTCAGAGTTGAATCCTGGCTGTAATCCTAGGAAATAGGCAGAACGCCCAGTGTTGTTCTCACAGTTGTTCTCATTAATATCATAAGTATGGATGGGAGACCAAGGGTGGGTTGAAGCTCTGCGAAAGAGTGTCTTGCTTTCTGCCTTTGAAGCACATGATTTTTCCTATTCATTTGTCTAATCTATTTTTGACTTTAGTTCATTTCCGGATGCTTCTGAATGCATGGCTTACCATGTATAAAACTCTAAATTGGTGTAAGGATCATGATCGGCAAGAAATGGTCTAACAAATTAATAAGCAAATGAATCTGATCTCAATAGTTAAATTGAGTGCAAGTGGAATTCCCTCTAATTTTACAGAAAACAATAGCTGATTCCATATTTGCATACCAATGTATATTGACGTAGCTGGTTTTTATTCATGGGCAGTTTTTGAGCAATCCTGTTAACAAAGTGGCAAGAATTTGCTGGGTTTCGATGTGTAATCAATTGTTGTCATTATCACTCTTCCTCTTTAGGCCATTGTGCTATGTCATGTTATTAAAAATGCCGTATGTGTTAAGCAGAACTGTCTGGAGGCAGAAAATCTGGCAGCATCTGTTTATACATTTTGTAAAAAAAAAAAGTGTATCAAGAACTTTACTATTGCCAATTTACTGAAATATCCCTGGAACTGCTGGGTATTGTAGGAGAACAGGCATATTTTTGAAGATTTGGATGGAAAATTACAAGCCCACAAAGTAACTAACCCATCTACTGGATGGGAATGTGTGAAATTCAAAACTACTTTATTAGACAAAGTATTATATGTAGTTATCTCTGAATTAGAACTACAATCTGTCTTTTTTAAAGCTATATCTTTTCATAAATACACAAAAATATGTCTATTGCAATGAGACATATTAATATCCCAAAGTAAAATATTCAAAAGATAAAATTTCACAAATATGTAACATTTTTCTACAACACAAGAACGACCAGCTATAGATTGACTACAAACAATGGATGACAAAATTGCAACAATGGTGCATTGGAATATCTGCAAGGAATACAATTTGTCTGCAAGCAAAAACTGGTGGAACCATAAAATAGGCAAAGTAATAGAAAATGAAGAAAATAAAGTGCTCTGGGATCTCAGAAATCAGACAAGCAACAGGCAAAAAGTCTGAATTGTAGATGTTGCAGTGCCTGGAGACAACAGAATGGAAGAAAAATGTAGACGTGTTTTGGGATTGCATGCAAAGGGACCATTACCATTGGTAGTATCGTTGATGTATTTTGCCCCAGTTGTTCTACTTCTATTTGCAAGTTTTTGTATTGTAAAAAAATCACAAAATGCACAAACTTGCAAATAGAACAACTGTGCCCCAGACATCAAAGATAGTACCAATAGGCCAGTGGTGGGCTGCTGCCGGTTGTAACAATTGGTTCACCTGGAACTGAAAATGTGAGCGTGTGTGGCATTGAAAAACCAGCAATTATATAGGACGTGATAGTGCCCGAACCGGCCCGAACCAGCAGCAGCCCACCATTGCAGTAGGCCCTTCATATGAAATCCCAAAACATCTGGAGCATCATTTGAACATCATCTACATTGACAAATCACCAACAGTGATTTGCAAAAGGCAGCTTTACTTGGAACAATTTACATTTTGCAATCATATCTTTAACACCATCAAACATCCACAACTACCTGTCCCAGGTCCTTGGGAAAGACTGGTGGATAAAAATACCAAATCCAGTTTAAACATCTGGCTGCCTGTGACTAATCATATCTACTGTTATGACAAAATAATCAAAAAGTTAATCAGAAATATTGTATATATAAAAACTCTTTATAAAACTCTCCCTTCCCAATTTATGTTACAATTCCATGTGTGTTTATTCAGAAGTAAACCTCAAGATAATCAAAAGGATTATCTAGTGTTTTCAGGGCCACAGCCTTAAATATAATAGAAAGGGATACAAATAAAAAACACATGTCATTCCAATTGTTGGTTGGCATAATATCAAATAGTGTCCAGGAACGTATCTATTCATATTTTATAACCTACCTTTCTTCCAGAGATTCAAGATGTATTGGTTTCAATGGAGCTTCTCCATATAGGTAGTGGTGAAACACAAAAAAATGCCCTCCTTATCAATTGCCAATTATGCTGTATGAATTTTTCATAATATATAGTTAGGGTTAGGCTAGCTCTGGGTCCATTTTCTTAGAAACCATCATCTTCAGGGCCATGAAATTGAATTTTTTCAGTTGAATCTCCCATCTTTGACTTTTAAGAGAGCCATTAAAACCAGACTAAGCAGGTCCTGGGAATCACTGATATAAGTCCCCCTTTGACAGATTATGCTTTGTTATTTTGAGTATTGATTGGGTGCAACACTTTTTGTGATTTTAATTGAATTTTTAATGGCTATCCTATGTTATTATTATTTTTCATTTTTAACCTTCTTACTGGAAAAAGGGTATGTAAGATATCCATAGTCATTTTGGATTGGAGTGAACTATAAGTCACAAAGTGTTCATGCTGTCATGAGAAGCCAAACTAATCTTGAGACAACCTTTATCTTACATGCAATGAATCCAAGAACTGCTATGATTGCCTTTTGGAGAAAATAGTGATTGTCCTTTTGCAATAGCCACACATGCAAGTAACACATCTTCAACAGAAGGATAAAGCATCCAATATATTTTATCCGTGTGATTTCTGCTATATGCCATGTTCTTGGTAGCTTGCCCAAAGCCACAAGATACTCCAGTTTTACCTAGTGTCTTATCTATAATTGGCCTATATTCATCGTTAGCTCCATTTGTTCTGGGCTGTATTCTCTTTTGACACAAATACAGTACAGCCCCTCCCCCTTGAATAAACACCTTTGCACATTCAAGGACAAAGTAGAAATGAAATGGATCACAACTTAACCCGCTGGGATTTGCAGTTTTACAGCTTGTCCCCTTATGATGCTGACAGTATTCTCACTTTACTTCAATAGCAACAGAAGGAGATGGACTAAAAGGAGGTAAAAGGGACCTAGAAGGGGTAAATACAGAGCTGAGACTAATACTGTATATGAGAAGCATTATATAAAGGAACAGAAGAGAAGTGACATTCATTAGTACAGAAGAAGAGAAACCAGGAAGAATGACAAGGTAATACTAATAAATTAACACAAAAAGAAAAAAGAATATATTTTCACAATGTTCTTCTGAATGAAATATTTAAAAGAAACCAGTGTGAACTGCAGTTTGAAATGCACAGGCAATAAATATATCAGCTATTATTGCTCATTCAGATGCATAAGGCAGTGCAATGGAGTGATAAAAATATTGGACTAGAACCAGAGAGACCTAGAATCAAGTCCCAGTTAACTCCAGAGATCTTTCAGTAGCTTTGTGACTGTCACTTTTAGCACAATTCACCTCCTAAAGTTGCTATTCTGAGATAAAAGTAGGGAACTTAGTGTGTAAATTATCTTGGGTTCTCATGTCATGGATTTAAAAAAAAAAGTGAAATAAAGCACATTTACAACAAAGTTGGAGCTGCTTCTGTAAAGCTGATAAAGGGAATTCCATATTACAGCTGAAGACAGGAATTGCTGTGTACATAGCGCAGATAGACTTTTCAACGTGTTAAAATGAGAGATGGAGATGTGGAATTTGGATAGCAAAATTTTTTGGGTCAGCTTTGGAAAATGCATTCAGGCTGCAGGAATAACACCATATATCAACACATCATAACCAATTAGAAAGTGCTGTCTAATTTGTTCAGAATGCCAACATTTCTGCCACACAGTCTCTTTGACTGCTGTAACTTGCATATAGACCAACTAAAATGGATTTGATGGAAATATTTCTCCCTGAAATTGCCACTACTCATCAATTATTTGTATGACCAAACTGATATGACATCTATAAAATTAAAAAGAGGAACCTTAATTACTTTTACCCTTTTAAACTACAGCTGAGTTAATGTGTCTCCTCTATACAGTTGAGTGGCATATTAAGATACACAAGCATGAAAAGCAAACTTGAGTAAACGAGGACGGATCATGTGGATTTACAAAAGCAAGCAGAACTGCTTTGTCAAAAAATACTTAATAGCTCACTACATACATACACTATCTTAGAAGAAAATAATCAAAAAGATAAATGAGCTTATGAAACATAATCCTAGCTAGACTTCAGTTTCTAAGACATTAGTTGCTAAGAAATGCACCATAAAGCTAAATTTCATTACAAACAACATTAGCTAAAACAAACTCTACTAGTTAAAGAGATCAGTATTTATTCATAAGCAACAAGACAGCTTGCCCTTAAAGACAAACCATTTTCAGTTTCTACTAGTTCCTATAGTTTGATTGATATTAAAACTAAGTATCATGGTTAATCATAAACCTGGTTAACAATTAAATTTTAAGTAAAAATGAATTATCACATGCATAGGTGTTCATGTTTAAGGAAATGACTGGTTTTGTGGACAGTTAATATAAACATGAAATATATCACAGAAGTGCTTTTATGTATGTTCCCTAGATATTTGCAGAGGAATAAAAAGCAATGCTGTTACAGGTAGTCCTCAACTTATGACCACATTTGAGCCTCAAATTTCCTTTGCTAAGCAGGACAGTTGTTAAGTGAGTTTTGTCCCACTACCTTTCTTACCAGTCATTAAGCAAATCACTGCATTTGTTAAGTTAGTAACACGGTTGTTAAGGAAATCTGGCTTTCCCATTGCCTTTGCTTGTCATAAGATTGCAAAACGTGATCACCTGATTCCTGGACACTGCAACCATCATAAATACATGCCAGTTGCAAAACATCCTAATTTTGATCATGTGACCATGGGAGATGCTGCAATGGTCATGTGAAAAAGAGTCACAAGCTCACTTTTTTCAGTGCTTTTGTAACTTTGTAACTAAATGGTTTTAAGTCGAGTACTGCAAGTAGTGAGTTATGAAAAATATAAACTGAGTACAGCTTTTTGGCTGTGTTTAAGCAAAGTTTATTCATCATGTACAAAACCATGGTATTCAGTTAACCCAATTTTCTGGATTTGGAAGACACACTGAACCATAAACCTACACATAGGCTGCATTCAATTTATGGCGAGACTAAATATGGTTCTACGAGTTGTAGGACTGTAGTATTTGGGTCTTTGCCCAGAAATTATAGGAAGCATATCATCTATACTGGAATGGATGGACATTTGTAAAAATATTTGAAGGGAAACCTAGCTGCTTTAGAAAAGAATTAGCTCACCTTGTTATGATATTGGGATATGGTGTATAAGTACACGTATTCAGTGATGTAATAAGACTATTCTTTTTTATAAAGCTATGTGGCATCTTCCACTCCCATTTGTTCAGGCAGGGAAAGCTTTTCTCACTCATTTTAAAGAGATAAACTAAACTCATTTTACTTTAAGAGCTAGAATATAATAAAATCAATTCCCCTTTCCTCCAATGCTATGTTGCCTATCTAGCTCTTTAGAACTTGTCTAATATAATTTGGCCCTTGCTGTTCATCTACTGGGATGTAAATAAGACATCTTTTCCTGCATGGACTATGTGTCTTGAAACTCTAACTTCAAAAGGCATCTTGGCTAATGAGAAGCCATCACAGTTCCTTTGGTTATGAGTTCCTCATGCCATATAGTCATGGAAATGTTAGGATACCTGTATACATGTCCTAACAGATCTGTCAATATGCATCCTCTGATGCAGCGAAGATGCAAATTGATGTATTAACAGCTTGAGGTGAAGCCTCCATTCCAATTCCAACTCGACTCTTGGGTCACTCTGCAGGTGGTGCTTGAGAAACTATGCAACTCATCCATTTCATCCTGCTCCTTCTTCATAACATGAAAACTGAGATGTTAAGGAGCAAAGAATTGCTTTAAATGTTAGTCAGCTGTCAGCAATCAAACTGTTGGATCTGCTTTTAATTCTCAGCCATATAGTCCATCCAAACATGCTCATTCCTGTTGAAGTTCCAATTGTTTGGGAAGATGGTGGGGTCCCCACATTATGGTGAAAAGATATTAACAAAAGGGGCCCTGCTGATACCACCCAATGCCTGATAACCACTTCCTATTTACCTGTGCATTAAAGCCATACCTCTGGAGGCTTTCTTGGTGGTTACTTCAGAAGAATGGGAGAATTATCACTGATATTACAGCCACATGAACCATTTGCACAAAATATCCTCATATAATACAGAAATTCTGAAAAAAAACCCTGCTGTCTGGGTCATGTAGTAGTTGACCCAGATATACTGTCCATTTTGCCATTACAGCTTATGCTCCAATTTTAGTCTCCCAATCTGACATCATCAAAGTTTCTTTTTTCCAGTGTTGTGACAAGTTTGCTTTTGCAATTGTTAACAAATATCTTAGCAAGATGTGATTTTTTTTAAATTTGTTTTGTTTCTGGAATTATACCTAATAAAAATATATGATTGTAGTTTGAAATGTATTGTTTGGAATTTTTTTTGAATATGTTGATTATTTCTTTATGGTACCTTTGAGATTTTTGACATAATCGCCACATTTGGTAGAATTATTCTTGCTTTATCGTGGCATTTCCAACCATCAGTCTTGATTCATGCTGTTCCTATTTCCTCATTGCTAGAGGGACAGATGAAGTCATTTTGTCAGCAACTACCAACTCCACGTATCCCTGTCTTCTAATATCTCAGTATCTTTAAATGATCTGGTTATTTAATCTCTCTTTTATTACATCTGTATGTAGCCTATCAATCTGCCTTCGTACCACAGTTGCTCGTCTCCTCTGACCCTCCCCAAATCTTGCCTTCCTACAGCCCATCTTGTTGCATCTCAAATATTTCCAAGCTCTTGCTCTCCGATATGGCAGCAAAATTTTTTTGTTGCTGACCGCTGCATTGCTAGGAGACAAACACATGCCTGGCCTTGTGCAGGCCAGTTTCCGCCTGAGTGCCCCAAGTCACATATCTCCAGCATCATCTCCAGCACTGAAGAGCAGATGGTAAAATAAATGAAAGCAGTCTTGCTAGGAGAATGAAGGGGATGCCTGCTTAGGATAACCCTAATTCAAATATATTTTAATTCATATTAATGCTCTTGATTATCACATTTCAATCGTTTCCTGGCACTGTGAAGTAAATAATAATTTTGGTGTCAGTATCAATTGGAACATACCAATGGCTGGAAAAATCCAAGACTCTATCTAGGATTTTATATAAAAATATTCATGGTCAGCTAAAAATGAGACAACATTGAGAGAGAGATGACGGGCTTTATGAACAAGGTAAAAGACTCATGCCCAGTGCTAAAATTTGTAATATTTTCCACACTGATGACATTCATAAGTAACAAACGCAGAGCCAAGAAATAATTAGTACAATTTCTGCTTGGCGAAGAAAAATAGGTTTATAGAAAGTAGCCTGTAAGTCTTCTTTAACTATGTGCTCTCTATCCCTTCTCTTCTGCTGGCTGTCACTTCTGTTTAGCCATTTTTCCTATCCGTAAGGAATGAAAGCCACACCATGTAGTGTAGTATGAAGATAATGTTAAAGGAGCATTGCAAGAATGATTACATAAACATCACGGGGGGGGAATAAATAAATTCAAGAATATGTCATTTTGATTCTCTTTGATGCAAGAGGGAGCAATATTCAGTTATTATATGCTAAAAAAAACCGAAGGGTTAGGGATTACAATTTTAATCTTAAAAATTGTCAGGGTTACCGCTGTACTCTATTCAGTACTAGGCTGAATTTGAGCAGTATCAAATTCAACAGCAGTAGAAGCTGTTGTGGTTCAATTCTTGCCTAAGAAAATTGTTCTTAGATCTCCAACCATGATAATATAGAGAAAAGAAAGAGCTTTGTTTAGAGACTCAGCTTTTGCATGTAACACTCTCCCACTAAAGCAGAGTTTAATTTGCCCCTTTGACACAATCATACATTTGTTTATATTTAAGAGCTGTGCATCTCTCTCACAGAGTAAGTCTGTACAATAAAATATTAAAATCAGTATACAAAATTTAAGAGGCAAGAAATGCTACAAATTAATCAAAAAGTGGGAGGGCTTATTAGCCATAAACGAAATTTGGAATACCAATGTAAAGACTATTATTGCTGCATCATTTACTTGTTAATTGTCCCTACAAAATACAGACATTTTAAAGAAAAATATTTTTAAAAGAATGATGGCTAAAAAAATATGTTCACATATTGATGAAGACTCTTGGTAAAGAGTCTAGATTACATACAAATGTTATATTTCAAGCTACAAATGTTTGTTTTTCCAATGTTAGATTATGGATTTGCTTTTCTTAATGTTAATCCAGAACCAAGTATGAAGTTGGACTGGGCTATCTCCATTATGACTTATGAAATAAGCCATTTCAAGTGTAGATTGTTCTGTCAATCATATTGTGTTATTTCTCCCATCAACTATATGCAATGCTCCATGTGGCCTCTGAGCTCATTATGCAATCACAATCAATGGTTACCAATGGCTTGGATTCAATTCATGTACATTTTATTATACGAGTAGGCATAATGGATCAATTCTAAGAAATGATCTGCTTTTTAAAAAAACTTGCATGGATTTTTAAAAGCACAAATTCATCAAATCCACCCAAGATTCCATGTCTGCCTGCTTGCTTGCTGACCTGAACTTGACCATTGCTCTTTTTAATCCTTGGAAAAGTAGTATTGTCAAATGAACCTCACACGTAATCACACCTTTTTTCATTCATGCTGCCATCTGACAAGTACAAATAGGACAGTAGCTCACAAAGGTTAAGAAAACTTCATATCTGAATATCCCAAATATAAATCTTCCTTCAGGATCATGATAACAAAACCAGGAATGGAAAAATTTTAGACGATTCTAACTTCCAGTGCAGGACTGGAAATATGGTATTTGCCAAACTGCCCAACATTCTCAATTTGCAATTTTCTCTACCAATTATTTTATCTTAACAAAGTACACTTAGAACATGAAAGTCAACAATGGTAGTAATAAGAGGAATGCAATATCCTCTTGGACTTACCCAAACATAGTTAACTGTATATACTGAAATAATTAATGTATTACCTGTTGATCTCTTCTAAGTATCCAGCAACATGTAGCAACATTAATATTAATAAGTGTGCATGGGATACAGCAGGGTACAGCTGGGCTGTGCAAAGCACTTTGTGAAATAACCAAAGCGTGCCATCAAACTTACTGCTCAAGCGTCAAAGCTGTATCTCTCAAAGGTTTTGTGCAGCAATTTCAAGGGTAATTTAAAATTGCTTTGTGTCTAAACATACAGATTCAGGTGGCAGGGAAAGGTGCACAGCCCTAGGGTACAGTTACCAGATTTAAATCTGAAAGATACATTTAATTAAATATTGATACACTCAGAATAGTGTAGCTTGTGACCTAACTATTCAACTCAAACTTGTTGAAAAACATTTGATATGGTCTTTAAATTGCAGATTTTGCTTTCTTAATGAGCCAGATGACCTTTTGCAAAGAGCACTGAGCAGCCACACAAGAAAAAAAGAAAAAGAAAGAAAGAAAGCTAGTTCAAGAAGAGCAACAGTTTCGGAAAGCAATTCAAGTAAATTAGAAGCAAGTAGACTTAGGCAGAACTATCCATTTCTTTCAACAGGAATAAAATGTTTTCTCCTCTGGTAGCATTGAAGGGCTGATAGTTTGAAATCCTACCTTTTTCATATTATTCAAATTTACCCAAGCAATGCACCAACTTCATTTTTGGTTCACTCATTTTGTATGTAGTAAGATATACCAAATTCAGTATCTGTGGATTTCTATCATTTTTGTTTGAAATTAAATCTATGATGGATTTCTGTCCCATTTCTAGCTGGCAGAATCATTCTTGAAAGGCTTTTTAAAAACAACAACAATAGGAACTTTTGGAACTATGTACAATAACTTGTTCTGAGTCCCCAGCTCATTATGACAAGTCTTTCCAGTATAATTTTTCAGTTTAAAATAAACACATTATTATTCCCAGCAGATTCTTTGTATACCATTATAGTGATGTTAAAAAGTCCAACAGTTAGTTTCATGATATGAACAATAATAGTAAGATATGAAAAAACCCTGGAAAATTGATCTACTAACCTGCAATATTTTTAGAATATAGTATTATGAATGACATTGTGCAAAGTGGTGTCTCAACCTTTTTCCTGCATTAAAATAATTGGTACCCCGCAGTTAGAAAAGGCAACAAAAGGGGCCTATAACAATGGTTTTAGTTACTAACATTCAAATCGAACTCCACCAAATGATATTTTGAGATGGCAGAAAAAAAGTTACAGAAGAAAACATTTTTAAGGATTAAGAATTTTGACCTTTAGAAAACTAAAGTTGAAATATCTCTTCTATATTGAGTTACCTGATATAATTCAACTGTAAGAAACAGATTGTCCGGGTTGTTGAAATGTCCAGAGTAATGGTATGTTTGTTAATTTTTGATAGATTTCTCCTATGAAATTTGTCAAATATTTCACAGTATTTAAACTCTGAATTCATGCAAAAATGATAACCAAAAACAATGTTTCTTGTAAAAAGATCCATCACAGGAAAAACAGTAAGCAGATGAGATCTGAAATAATAGTTGAAGAATTATAATTCTCTATGATGGAAAGCAAATGACCATACAACAAAATCCTACTTTCCATGTTCAAATGATTTTGCCTGTTAGTGTGTTTTCTTTTTAATTCACCATATTATACTCAAGGACACCTCATACCAATGAATGAAAAATTTCTACTTTCTCTTTGTACAATTGGTGGAAAGAATTTGCCACAATGTGAAAAGGAGCTTCAAAATTTTCCATCTCTTTCTGTAAAGAGAAAAAGAAACAATTACAAATGGACGAATAGTTATTTCATCAAGCTACTGTATAAATCAACCAAAGTAATCTAGCCTTTCCTCAAAATGAAAATAAATGCATTTAGATATATCCAGTAAAGTAAGGCTACTCACTACCGATATTTCACAGTATTCCAGGCCATTTGCTTCTGCCCACTGTTGTGCTTGTTTGCGCTCTACAACTCTCCTATCACTTAAATCAATCTTATTGCCCACCAGGACACCTAAAAAAAAGAAAAAGAAAAGGAAATATTGGATTGTTACAGATAAGCAAGCTAACAAGTTAAAAAGAATTGTCTGACATTTATCAAGAGAAAAAGATCACAAAGGAGTAAGCTAGAATATAAATTTTACAGTTCTGTAATGCATGGTTGAGTAAACTGAAGAAAGCAATTGTTTGGAATTAAGCTTCTGATTTCCAGCATATTTGAGGAGTATGAGATATAGAAACAAAATATATATGCAAAGACATTTAAAATTTCCTACCTGGAGTATGAATGCCTGATGTTTGGATTCTCAGCCTTTCCAGCCATTTAGCAGAGTTATTGAAAGATTGCTCATTGGTGACATCATACACAAGGCACAGGGCATTGGGCTGTTCCCACTATAAAGTAAAAGGAAAATACCATAACATATGCTGAAATCAATCACCCATATAATCCTACAGCCTCTAAAAGGAAAATGACAACATGTTGTTGTAGAACATAATAAAATCCAGTTTAAAATGGTCTCCCCCCCCCTAAAAATCCAGAATCCATTCCATTTGGAAATATCATTTATTTATAAAAGGGGACATGTTTTTTTTAAATTTTTAAATATATATCTATCTAAAAATGTATGAATGAACAAAACATTTAATAAGAGTATATTTGTTTTAAAGTCTGGAATATCAGCCATATCCAAGGAAACAAAGCGATTTGATTCAAGAC
Organism: Ptyas mucosa; assembly: GCA_012654045.1. Lineage (NCBI taxonomy): Eukaryota > Metazoa > Chordata > Lepidosauria > Squamata > Colubridae > Ptyas > Ptyas mucosa. Next base: position 4,897,932 of record WNWU01013802.1, read on the forward strand.
AGAAATAAATTAGAGGAAGAGAAAATGATGCCTTTAATTGCAATTAAACTTTCTACTTTTTTAAAAAATTAGAGACATTGTTAAGTAAATGTGGGCTACCTTTACTCTTTGAATTATCAATTAAAAAAATAAATTAAAAGTTACCGCTACTTCTGTGTTTTAAACTTGCAAAATAAGAATACATATTCAAGATCTCTGAACAATTAAACTATAGAAAATAACACTACTGTACTTTCTAGCACAAGTATCAGACCAGCTACCATTGCATGAAGACATATAGCATGTTTTCTTCTAAATGGGCATATTTGATCTCTGGGACACCTCCTAAATGATAGGTTATGGTCAGTGGTGAGTTGCTACAGGTTTGCCCCGGTTCATGCAAACTGGTAGCAGTGGTGGCGGGAGGCTCCTCCCACCCGCCTGGATGTCATCAAATACGATCTGCGCATGCGCAGAAGCGAACCGGTAGCAAAGGTAAGTGAAACCCGCCCCTAGTTATGGTTTTCTTTCACAAAGCTGCACCCCTTAAAACAATCCATCTCTTCACTTTTTTTTTCTATGCAGATGCAGGAAAGGAGTGAAATATACTCAGTTAAGAAACTCAGCAAATAAGGCAGTTTTAAAAGCCAGTTTCATTATTTGACAGTTTTATACTGGGAAAAGTAACAAATGAACAAAGGCTTGGGGGCTGCCCTAGTGAGGAACTGGTAATGCTTTCCATTGGGAAAGAAGATTTCAAGGAGGAAATGGCCTTGGTTTCATAGGCCAGATGGGAGTCCTGTTGGGCCAAAAAATCCTGAGAGAGAGAATTTCTTACAGTTTATCTCATTTCTTTGGTAATGGACTTAAACTTTGGTCATCTTGCATTTGAGCCACTGCAGTGTGCTCTATCTGGAGTTGTTCTTAAAGACCATTTGGAAGCTGCAGCTGGTCTAGAATGCAGCAGCAAAGGCAGTTCCTGGCATACTTAATACGGCCATGTAAAACCAATGCTTCATGGCTGCCAGCTGGCTTCCAGGTACAATTGAAGGTGCTGGTTATCACCTCTAAGGACCTTCATGGCATAGAGGCTAGATATTTTAGGGACTATTTGCTGATCTGGCATACTCAGAGTCTACTAAGCAATTCCACCTTAATGGAACTCTGGAAATAGAGCCTCTTTGTGACAGTAGCTGTGCTCTGAAATGACATTCCCCCTAGAGAGTCGTATGTCTGTTTACCCAACCTTGTTTAGACAAGCCCTTAAGATCTAGCTTTTTCCCTTGGCCTTTGGGTAGAGTGGGTGCACTCCTGCTAGATTGTCTGATTTGTGAGATGGTATTTATTTTCTCTGGACATTTTTCTATTTTGTGAAAAAAAATTGTTCTACATCTTCTATATTGTACAGTCTTACAAATTAAAGACTGTGCAGTCTTAAAAATTAGGTGATATATCCTATAACTGAAATAAAACAAAAACATTTTAAATAAGAATCATAGCATCCAAACAAACAGCAGATCTTTCAGGAGAAAAGACAGGTGAATGAAGATTTTTACACTTGCCAATTTATCTAGTATTTCAGAAAAGAGTTCTTTGCCTGCTGAATCAAAGAGGAAAAGTTCCTGAAAAGAGAACAAAGGTATTGTTTAATTAAAAAATATTCCATAGTTCAGAACAGCTTTTGAATTTTAGAATTTTCAGACATAGCTGGGGGGGGGGGGGGGGAAACATCTCTTTCTGCAAGTGGCTAATCAGCTTACAGAATAAAAGATAAATGTAATTTATTGAGTTAAGATCATAAATTCACACTCCATAGACAGAATAGCTCCAGGCCATACCTAAGTTGCGAAGATGCCATTCCCTCATGCCCCCTCTTCCCTCAAGAACTAGCCTGTGGTGCTGAGTCACCACAATACACAGTGCAATGGAGTGAGTTCAAGGAATGGCCTATAGATCTTGAACTACTTTTTTTTACATAAACCAATAGGTCCAATTATCATTCCCAGTTAACTTAATGCATACTGTAATGAAACTAGCAATTTAACTTACATATTTCTGATGCAAAAATACAAGACTTTCAATGACCATTGGAGCTTAAAATAAATTTGACACAAAAGATGTAAAATAAATTTCACATAAGTTGTGTTCTCCTCTTACTCCTCTTTCTGATGACACAAATACCTTCAAAACATTTGGCTCAAACAAAAATATACAAAAGCCAAAATACTTCTAAGAAAAATACTATTTCCATGCAAATAAGAGATAGCTATAATATTTATTAAGCAATTTGTATTTAAAGAACGTTGGATAAGGCAAATACAGGTAATCCTTGACTTAGGGCCACAAATGAGCCCAAAATTTATGTTAAGTGAGAAACTTGTTAAGTGAGTTTTGCCCCATTTTATGACTTTTCTTGCCACTTTTGTTAAGTGCATCACTACAGTTGTTAAATTAACACAGTTGTTAAGTGAATCTGGCTTCCCCACTGACTCTGCTTGTCAGAAGGTTGCAAATGGGAATCACGTGACCTTGGGATACTACAACCATCATAAATATGAGTCAGTTGCTAAGCATCCCTATTTTATTCACGTGACCATGGGGATGCTGTAACGGTCATAAGTGTGAAAAATAGTCATAAATCTCTTTTTTTCAGTGCCATTGTAACTTCAAACGATCACTAAACAAACTGTTGTAAGTCGAGGATTACCTGTATAGTATCAAAAAATGAAGTAAGTAATTTGCACAACTGGATTATTGTAATTGCAATAATAATTGTATTGCGCTGTACATGGAGTTGCCCCTGAAGACCATCTGGAAGCTAGAGTTGGTACAAAATCCAGAAGTGCAAGCATTAAAGGATACCCACCAGCATTGCTGCTATGGTGATTGGTTGCCAATAGATTTCAGGTGCAATTTAATATGCTGGTTATTACCTATAAAGTCCTTTATAGTTTAGGGCCTGGATATCTTAGGGTCTGCCTATCTCCAATCTTTATGGACCAACAAATCTGGTAGAGTGGGTATGCTCCAGACCTCTATTAAATGTTGTCATTTTATGGGACTAAGAAGAGGGCCTTCTTTGTTATGGCTCTACAGCATCTTTCCAGAGGTATGGACAGCTCCACCTTTAAGACTTGGCTTTGGCCTTAGGCTTGGGATGATGTGTTGGTGAGCCTGTTTTGGTTTGGTATTGTTACAACTGTCTTAATTTGTGGTCCCCATGGTGCTATGTATTTTTAACTGCTTTTATTGTTTGGTATTTATAAGTCATCCAGAGTTCATGGGAGTAGGTGGCTATAATAAATCTGAAATAATAATAGTGCAACTAATTATGAGTTTCTATTTTTTTAATCAGGGAGAAATTAAGATTAAAAGATTCACAGACAATGAAGTGCCATCCCTATTTCTACACAGCCAATATTAAAGTTCCGCATGCAGCTGAACACAAATAGCTAAACTTAACAAAACACAAATAATATTTCTGAGAAAACTGTCTGTTCAAGGAGTTTTTTAAAAATATAAATCTAAACCATAGTCAATCTTACCACGCTATCATTTGTTCCTGGAATAGGTACTGTCTTCACCAATAGCTCCACTCCTACTGTCTATTAAAACATGAAAAAATATATCAAATAATAATAAAATCAGTTTATTTTACAACTTGTTAGGGCTCTCAAATGACCCTTCACAATACCCAGTGCTAGATATTTTTTAGTCAGAGAAACTCAATTTAATTTTAAGCTTTTAACTGAAAAAACAAAATTAGGCTGGAAAATGATTTATTCATTTACTGTAATTTAAATATCTTTTTTTTAATTAAAAGCCTTTAAAGTTTATTCTATATTACTTGATAGGTTCATACATATATTTAGCCAACAATCTAAAGTATACAGGTCAGATCGGCATTATATTTGCCAGTTCCAATTGAGCTTCTATATGAACAGGCCACTGTAAGAATGCCCATTCTCTTTGTGTGTGTGTGTATGTAATGGAAAATGGAATTAAATAGTTTTCCCATCTGAAAATAATTGGGTATAAACTGACTCTAGCGGTTTTAAAAAATTGTTTTAATATTGATCTTAAGGAACATAATTAATACTTAGTTCCTCAGTATTTCAGTCTATCATAAGGCTCACCAGAGTATAGTTTTTCTGAAAATGAGCCCCATCATTGCAGAACATCTGGACCAAAGCAGTCTTCCCCACAGTTGAATCACCTGCATCACAAATGGATGAAAAAGCTCTTTGATTAAGCAATTTCTACTTAAGAAATCATGAGTTTTCCCCCATTTTATTATTATTGACTATATTTATACTAGGCTTTCCACAGAAAAGGAAATCCAAGGGTGTTTCAAGGGTGAATCAAGAAATTCAAGGGTGAATCAAGGGTATGCAAATAGTACCCTCCAGGTTTCCTGCCTGATTTGAATTTAATTTAGTTTTTTTTAAAAAAATGCTTGAAGTTAAATAGTTAGCAGGCATGCTACAGAATGAAGCACCAACCTCCAGTATCCTCTTTAATATCAGTATGTGGGACAAATTCCATGCTTGGAATAATTAGGAATAAAATTAAACAATAAAGCTCCCATTAGAATACTATTTTAATCTATGAAGACTTGACAGTAGAAATTTCCCATGCAGTTCTAATCATCAAACACCTCAAAATGGATAGCTGAAAATGGGCAAAAAAAGCCACAAATTAAAAAAAAAAAGGTGCTTAGCACGGTGTTTTTTAGGGTGGCAGTTTTTTCCAGTGATGATTTTTTTAAAAAAAAATGCCAATGGCCCACCTGGTGGCCTGGATGTGGTACAGATCTTATTTAGAACAGATATACAGCCCACAATTTGGGGTTGAGATATTTCTTATACAATTATCTATGTCATACTACAGGCATTTACCCAGCTACCCTTACCACCTTTCTCCACCATTAACACACCCTATGTCTGTCTTAATTTACTGTTCTAATCCACCCTGATTCTCATCACCCACTGCAGTGCAGACCCTGTGCCAATGCAGTGTAGATCTTGGCAATGTAGATATTTTGATAGGTTTTGAGAGAGACTAATAGAAACCAGGAAAAAAAAGTCTTTATTGGGGGTTCTGGGAATTATTTTTCATCATAAACCCTGGATTTAGAGACACTAAAAGACACCCAAGTTAACAGACATGTAACAGACATGTCCTACAAAGGTAAGAAAATTGTGTATGCTCCATCAAACTGCCTTGCAAGTAATTCTCACTGGTTAAAAATTTTAGCACAACAGTAGAACACATGATTTGCATGAAGGGAATCTCGAAAGTTTCAGATTGCTGGCGTCCTTAAGGTTTCAGTCAGGGAAAAAACTCCAGTCAGAACTGTTGTAAAAGTAGCAACTAGCAAGAGATTGGATTCACAATTCCCCTAAAAGCCTAAGCACAGTGTTAATAGTTTACTGAATATACCAACATTGACACCAAGCCAAAGAAGCCACCTTATAGATTTGGCTGCTCAATTTAAGGTCAGGAGGAATCTCTTGCCTGTTGGGAATCAAGCAGATTCCTCGTCCTTATTCCAAATTACCTAACTCATTTTAAGTGCCATTTTTAGATAGGGAACCGCTGCAAGTTTCCTGACCCAAGTCTTGATTTAGGATTAACCAGGCCCTATTTTTTAAAAAAGAAGAAGATATAACTGAAAACCCTGGTGGCCAGTTTAGGGACTCACCCGCCACGATGCATTTGGCAGCCAGTTTCACCATGGCCTGTACTGATCTTCACCATAAAAATGGGCCTTCGGGGAAGCTGGAGGAAGAGACGTGCATTTATGAGGACTGATATTTTAAAAATTAAATGGAGCCCAGAGACATCACGCACTCATGGAAGCCGGGGGTGGGGGGTTGATGTAAGAAAGACAGAGAGAGAGAGTGAGTGAATCCCTCTGGAGAACCTGCTAGAAAAAAAAGGCCGTTATGAGTTCCACTGTGGAGGACACAATAACCACCTTTCCTTCTCAGTCGCAGGGAAACACAAGCCGAAGCTCTCTTAGCAACAGTACACGAAGAACTCCGCTACCCCTCCATTCATTCGCCGATGCCTCCATCGGAGGATTCCAAATAGGAAAAGTCGATTGGATAAAGCGCTTCGCCAGACCATTCCCATTGGTTGTCACTTTCATGTTTTCCCGCCTTTGGGCCCAGGGCACCGCCCATGGCTTCGGTGCATTGGTTTTCAGCATATGCCGCTCAAAAGGAAATCAGTTTGTGATTGATAAGGTCGATGGTCAATCTCTTCTCCATCGGCGTGACGCCGTCCTGCCCCCTCCAACTCTCAGGCAAAGGGTGATGTCATTCGAAGCTACAATTTTAGCGTGCGTTGGCCTTAGCGTTTTAGTTCTACCCGGTAATTTATGATACCCCTAAGAGAGTATTTTATGATTGGTTAAAATGCAAATGGATTGTACCATTTGGACAAAAAAGAGTCGTTTTGTTTATCAATCTTCAAAGAAAAGTTTGTTCTGATTGATGAGAGAATTCTTGGCATATTTAGTTGTGATTTTTCTGGAGTGTCCATACAGGCCCCAAAGCGATGGAGTATAGAATGAACCGTCGCTTTCATCCCCGCCCCCCGCCGTTCTAAATAATGGACTTTCTCACACCGCTCTTTAGCTCTCATGTACTTTCTCGCGTCTGGCTCGCTCCACGCAAGGTTAACTGAGTTTTTGACGCCTGCGTACTCGGCTGCAGCCGCTCCCTTCCCCCCATCCCGCTTTAGGAAAGGGCAGCGAGGGGTTGAGGCTGCTCCGCGTTCGAGGCATTTCTCCAACGACCGTTGGCCTCAACCACTCCTGCCTTCCCCCTTTCGTTGTGATTGACTGACAGTCGCATTTAAGGCTTGTGCAAGCCGCTGCCCTCAAATCTGTGAGGAGCAGAAACGGCTTCTGGTTGACTTATCTGCTGAGTAGCCTCTGCTATCAGCCCACACAGGGCTTCCTTCATGGCTTCCCAAGCAAAAGCCGAAATGAAATCACCATCCTCACCATTATTATTCGCATTATTTTACCAGAATTTTTTCCCTTCCTTGAAGGAGTTCAAAATGGAACAGCTGATCTTGATCTCACAAAACACAATAAAGGCCAACATATCCGTTTGCAGGAATATTTTCTCCTCACTTCCTTACCCTGTTCCAGCTTCTGTAAAGCTGCCCTTATTGTTAAGATCCTTTGTTGGGGCACAGAATGGAAGATGATTTAAGTCTGCCTCAAAGCCTGAATCCAGGGTTGATCTCAATCAGACCATAGCAAGCTGGATCTCTTATGTAAACCAAATGCTGTAAAACATATTGCATTTTGGATGATGAAATTAAATCAGAACAGATGAAATAAGAAAATGAGTCTCTTGAATTGTAAAATGAATGTTACCTTCTCCCCCCCCCACTCCATCACAGGTTGAGGTGTTTTATTTTTTTTTCCAAACTGGAAACAATTCTGCAGTAGCAAAACCTTTTAAGTTGCATTGATTCTCTGACTGACAGGGTCAAGGTAGCAGCTCTCAAGGAAGTTTGGGAAAAGCTTGGCATAACAGAAAAGTTGCCTATGATATTCCCTTGGAACCTCCAACAAAAAACAGTTCAATTCCCTCTTGCACTCATTTCTTAAAATTCAATTCACACTATACTTCACCTTCTTTTTTGAAGAAGTTAACAGTTTTGTTTTTATTTTACAAAATGGTGAGGCAGTGTGAGACACAAACCTAGCAAAAAGAAAAGATATAATTACAGTGCCAATATAACTTATTCTCTGAGTATGCTCTAAAATCAGTGTCTTCAAAAAGCTGTCAGTCCATCCTGAGAAGCAGTCAGTCAGTGCTAAAAAATGGGGGGGAGGAGAAATTCCAAAAGAAGGACAATAGCCAAACAAAAAATGAAAATCGTTGATGATGAAACCATTACTCAAGGTTTAGAACTTTTGCTATTACCAACATTTATGTTAGGAATTTTATTTGCAGGGATTATACATCTAAGAAAGGCAAACTTGTGAGTTTGAATATGATACAAGAGAAACTACAAAGGCATACTTGTGGGTAACTTAATCATAGTTTATTCAGCTATTCAGCTCTGGATTTTGGGTTTACATGACATAATGTCCATAGTGTTGATATTTGATATCCATTTGCTCCATCTCTTTGTAGCCTGAACTGAATTGATCTGAGCAACAGTTCACCTATATTTTTATGGTCATAATATCATTGAGACTCTAAGCCATCTTGTCTTGTATTCTTGCCTTGATTTTTCTATTTTCTATTGCCTTCAATTTTTCCAGGTTCATAATACTTTAAATTAAATGTGGTTAGCAGTTTTCAAATAATTAAAAGGCTGTCATATAAAAAATGAACAGTTTGTGATTAGTAAAAAAGAAAAGGCAGGAGACAAAGCAGCTGCAGAGCAGGGGTAGGTTCTACTTACCTTTACTACCGGTTTGCAATGGGAGCATGTATGCGCACAAGTGCAGACCGTCAATTATGATGTCCGGGTGAGTGGGCGGAGCCTCCCGCCGCTTTTACTACCAGTTCTAAAGAACCAAACAGAACCGGGAGCAACCCACCACTGCTGCAGAGAAAATTTAAACTAAACAGACACTTCAGTCTAAGCCATGGCTTGTTTATCTATGGTTTGTTAAACCACAGTTATACTTTCTTCTGATTTATTCAATTTATATGTTAAATGTATATTGAGGAATTGGAAAAAGATGATCATCATTTTTAAAACTGGAGGAAGAAACCAACAAGCTACGCTGTACTGATGATACTACTCTGATAGCTGAAAATATGAATGATTTCCAATTTTAGTAATGAAAGTCAAGGAGCACATTGAAAAGGGATCTAAGATCTAAGAAGACTGGGAATTCACAGTAAAATTATGTTGAACAGCTCTGCCTTTAGGATTAACAATAAAGGAACAAAAAGTCAAGGGATATACCCTAGACTAACACTTGATGGTGTAGCAATGAAAGTCTTGAAAAAGATATTCAAATGCTGTGTGATGTGTCTGCCTACAAAGATGAAAATTATGTAGGCAATGTTTTTCCCTGTTACTTTATGGAAGAGAAAGCTGGACTGTAAATAAGCAGAATAGAAAGAAAATTTATCCTTTTAGTATTGGAGAAGACTCCTGAGCATAGCATGGATAGCCAAAGAAGCAAACAAATGAATCATAGAACAAATCATTTCAGACTTCACTTGATACTCAAATGGCCAGGTTCAAATCATCATATTTCAGATACCTAGATCTCTTGATGGTCTATAATGCTGGGAAAGGTGGAATGAAAGAAAAGAGGGCTCTTTTCAAGATTTTAGGATAGGAAACTTAGTACTATTTTTAAATTAGAGTTAAAATAGATAATCATGACCCACAACCTCTAATGTCTATTTCTCCCTGTGTGGGAGATGGGCAGTTTCTAAATGTGATAAATATAATATATGCTGGGACTGCAGAAAGCATAGTCTTGATTGCATCTAAGCAACTAAGGAGAACTTAAGCATGTTGAATTAAACAATCTACTCGGTACTAGTTTGTAATATCTGCATAAATATTAGCAGTATAATATCAGTATAAACATTTTTGTAAGAATAGATAATCATTGCTCTCCTTAATCACTTACTAATGACCATATTGGAGCTGATAGAAATTTTACTTCAAGCTATCTGAAGAGCACCAGGTTGCAAATACATTATCCCTGCATTTGCATATGTAGACTGATGAAGGAGAATCATCATCATCATCATCAATTTAGTTATGAATTAGATTTTAATAGCATAGAAGCGTTGGGTAGAGGAAGCAAGAGTTAATATCACTGTAACGCTTGGAAGCTGTTTAATAAAATATAAAGAGGATAGCATTTACTAATAATCTTTTCTTGATTATCATTGAAGATTAAAGGGCAAGGGCAGAAGGACAGTTCTGATACAGCAAAAAATGCTACGTATCATCTAAACTGCTACATGTCCAGAATTTGAGATGTATTTTCATGAGCCAAAAGAATAAAAACCCTATGTAAATTCTGATCACATTTCTGCCCAGAATGTTCTCTAATGAGAAAGCCATCCAATGTGAATTCTAAAGTTAGTGAGTATGAATTGAAGCTGGAGTAAATCACAAATGTTAGGACAAGCAGCCAAATGTAAAAGTATCAGCAAAGCAAAATACTTGGATGACAATAGCACAAAATCTTTATTTTCATTTACTTGTAATTCATGTTTTGATTTAGATAGGTACAAAGAAATAGATGTGTTGAAACATATCTTAGCAGCCAAATGAAGTAATGCTATTCAGTGTTTCTCTAAAGTGTCTTCATTCCTTTGAGAAATGAAATTTAGAACACAACAATAGGAGAGATTTCTGCAGGGGAGCAGAAACCACCAAGTGTACAAATGTATGGCACAATCTCTTATTTCTGTGGAGTTCATTGGTGCTACAGATCTCTGCAGAGAGGGAAGCATGTTCTACTAGTCCACCCCAAATGCCTAATAGGGTTTATTGGATTCCAAAGGGCATTTGGATCTGATTATAAAGATATAAATTTTTATTTAGTTTAACTTTTTAGATTTGTTTTTTCAATGCTAGTCATTCATCTGTATGCCTGGAAAAGGGTATCTGCATCTTGAAAAAATCAAGATGCAGCCAGACTCTGCTTCTTTTTTATGTGTGTTGCACAGGTGTTAAGATATGTGTCCATATTATCCAAAAGCTAGTTGGATAGCAGTAAATTGCTACCTCAGTAAAATTATGAGGTATTTGATTCACTGGATACATTTTCTTATTCTTTTCCCTCTATGACTCTGTTATATTAGATCTGATTCTCACAGCTGGAAAATATTGAAAATAGTATTCAAGGTAAAGTTCCAGGTTCCACACTTCCCATTATTTGCAACTTCTGAGTTTAGGTTGCTAGGCCAAGCGTAACTCTTGTTCTTGCATAATCACACATCAATAGATTATTTCAATAAATACTGTGCCTAATTTATGTGCCTAACAGTCAGAATATAGTTTAGTCCCTGTGTGAGCAAGATTGACCTACATTTATTTTAGAACTGTCTGTATCTTCCAAAGAAATTGATTACCAATTCTACAATAGCAGGTTGTAATTACTGAATATAATACTGAATGATGCCTCCAAATATCATTTCTCCTTTTTTGTAAACATTTCATGAAAATGTATGAGGGCTTGGGAGACCGTTAACAGGCAGACAATAATTTTGCTACTTATAAAGAAGCAAGCTGATTATCTTGAAAGTGTGGAGATAACCTGGATGTATGATCTGAAGTATGTGTGTAAGGTGGATTTTCTATTTTTTATCTCATAATGAATGCTATGTTGCACCTTTCTGCTTAATCATCTGGGCATGTTATTTTTTTCTATTGCTTTCCCCCCCCTAGAAGATAAGCATGGTTTTTCTTGACTGTGTTTCAAGGACTATCTTCTTAGCTTTTCAATGTAGTGTGCCAGATGGATCATATACATGACAGGTAAGGCAGGTGTCTTGCTATGTGGGTGGCAGTGGCAAGGGAGCATTTATCTGAAACAATGCTGTCCTTAAATAATCTCATAGACAAACCATGTGATATGTGTATGCTCAGTAGGGTCTAGGAAATGCATTGTACCATAGTCCCAGGCTTATACTACTCTAGTTAATGTCTTTTCTGTAATGTCTCTCTGTAATGTCTTTTCTATCAGGTTAATTTCAAGAATATTGATTATAAATTGACTTTTAAAAACGACAAATCAACCTGTAATTGACCAGTGTGGAACAAATAATAACACCACAGTTTAGAGCCATTGAAAAAAAATCAAATGAAAGTTGTATGGAGCTAATTCATACATTTATAGGCATAACTTGATTAATGAATAATTATTATCCCATAAACGTAGCTGCAGGTGTGAATCAATCCTACTTAAGAAGTTTGTGCAAAGTCATGTGGAAGTCAGTCCTGCTATAGTTCTTTATTACTTTCAGTAGAAGTATATGTAATATCCCTAGTCTGCAGAGAAATGGTCTAGGGCAGGGCTGTCAAACTCGTGGCCCACGGACCAGATGCATTACGCACTGGCCACGCCCACGCCCGGTTTAATGAAGGGGAAAAAAGTCATGATACGTCACGTGATGCCACCATGATGCCGCGAGTTTGACACCCCTGGTCTAGGGTACTAGGGAAGGATCAGCAGCCAAACAACAGGAGTATATGTTTAAGGCTTCAGACTGCTGTTACTGTATGAAACCAGATTATCCATAAAAAATGGACAGCAGAGAAGAACAGTTCCCTCACCACTGTTACATGAATGGTGGTTACATTTCCAGATATGGAGGCAGCCTTCAGAAAGGATGAACCTCCTCTCTTAACAATACTTCTTTGCGCTATTGTCTCCTGCTATGTGGCCCGCCAGCTGCCAGCAGAGTTGGCGGGAGACTTGGAAGGTGAGGAGGTTGGGGAAGAATTTGGGCCAGTTCTGGAGCCTGGGGAAGGCTCTGATGGATGCTCAGCATTGGACACAGAGATAGAGCCAGGGCCGTCTGGCATTTCCCAGTAACTGGAGAGGCAGCTGCCTTTGGAATCAGAGATGAGTGAGGAGAAGGAACAGCTGGGGCCTGTTCCAGATGTCCGTATGTGCAGAGCAGATAGGAGAGGTGAACAACGGAGGACAAGGAGTCGGCTTGGGAAGCAAAAAAAATGTGGATGCTGAATGGCCCTTCCCTGGCTGGGGAATAAATAGGAGAAAAAGGGAGTGGGGGCGGGGTTGTAGCAGACAACCATTCGCATTTCTAGAACGTTTGCTCCTTGTATGTTTCTTGGGACAAAGACTGCCTTGCCAGAACTGAGGTTTGTCTATTTCCTTGACTTAATTTGCAGGCTTCCTGGCTGGAAGCTCACAGCCTTGCATTTATCTTAATGAGCTGATAAGGACTATTGCTTCAGTTAACTCCTTGCAGGACTCTTGCCTGGACTTTCTGTTGGTGAATGCAGTTAATTCCCAAGGTGTAAATAAAGAGAAGTTTTTCTTTGCGAGGAGTCTGTTTCTTGCTTCTGCAAAGGCTGGCTCAGAACATTATGCACACATGTCCTATCAAACAATTAGGCAATATTGCAATTCAGATCAGGTATGTGTGCAAAGGAGACCTAGATTTTCTGCCAGTTTTCCTACCTGCCCGCATTAATACTGGTAGCTACTGTAAAAAGTAACAATCTGATCCATACTGAATATTGATAAAGAATCCAGTATTGATACAAATCAACACTACCTGATTTCTATAGTATTAGTTTTCTTTTCTCGTTATTTTAATCATTATGGTGCATGTAGGATTTTTATATTGTCACTATTGCATTTTGTTCCTGTTGTAGTTGTTATATTTCACCAATAAAATACATTTTTGTAATCAAATGCAAGGGAGAAAAATCAGTCCCTCATAAGCTAATTCTGATTTCTTTAAAGACCTCCTAATGTGATGGAGAAAAATTGAATAAAAGCTGGTCTTTCTTATATATTAAAAATATTTTCTAAAATATAAGAAAGACCAGCTTTTATTCAAATTTTCTCCACCACATCAGGAGGTCTTTAAAGAAACCAGAATGAGCTTGTGAGGGACTGATTTTTCTCCCTTGCATTTGATTACAAAAATGTAAAATCATGCTTTATCTCTAACCTATCCCATTGCCATGATTTTAAAGGGAAGGAATGCAAATAATGCTGGGTTTGGCATAATACTGCTTCACCTAATTATTGCCTTAACATCAATTAACAAGAATTATCTTAAAAAACACTCCACAACTCAATACCCTACTATATGTTCAACTTTATGCCAGTTCTGATCTCAGATAGCAGGATGGGAAAATGCCTTAACCTCACTGGCTCCCTTGAAATTGCTGCTAGTCATGATTGATGGTGCTGGACTTAGAACAAACATCAGTATGACTCAGGAAAAATCAGCTGTTTTCAATACCTCAGGCAAAGTAAGAAAGATAAAGGTAATCTCTGTGTTTGTTATTATTGCAAATGTTCTGCTCAGTTGGACTGCACTCAGGCAGAACCTATTTATTACTATGGGAGAAAGATGACTCTCTATAGAATTGTCCATAGGGAATGGGAATAAAAAACACCAACTGCATTAACAATTTAACCTAGGTTTGTTGATTACAAGCATTTTATATTGTACTGTAATTATTGCCAAAGGCCAATAATTTGACTTAAAGATAATGCAATGCCACCTTTTGGCCATGGGAGGTCAGTGGTTGCTGAAAAAAAAAAGGAAAAGACTCCTTTTTTTGAATTCACAATCCTGGATTGAGAAAATGAGATTTAGTTTGCAAAACCTGAGATGTCAGTCTTGATCACAGGAGAGAGAAGAAAGCTGCTGGTATGTGTCAGCCTAAAGAACTGAGGGATGATCATCTCGGATTTTGGAGGCAGTGTGTGTATTAGATGTTAAAGTGACCCAACAGGGCCGCAGCGTTGCACGAACCTGTCCAAAACAGCTGTACGTTTATCTGTGAGAGCATTTGGGCTGTATGAGTAGTGTCTGCATCTGTGATGTAGATACCTTGTTAGGTAGAAGCCAGCCGAACCAATCCTGAAAAGAGGTGTGTGCGTGCAGCTTATATGACTGTTGCACATACTCACTGGAGTGAAGGGTTTCTAATTGCACGAGGAACAATTTGGCTGTGATCTGCATTAGCCCAATGATATATTGGTATTTCCTTTCCTCTAAGACAGAATATTAGGACATTCAGTGGCTTATACTGCATCAGGAAGACATTGCTTTTGGTAAGCCTTTCTCTAGAGACGTCTGTTTCTGAACTGAATAAGGCCATAAAAAAAACTTTTCAGAGGAGTTGGATTTGTGGAAGACTGTTTTCATGGAGATTTACCTGACATGGAGTTCTTTTTTTTCCCCCAATTAAATATCTTATTTTTAAAAAAATCTCCTTTACATTTTTCAAGTGAATTCTTTTGCTTTAGCCTGCTTTTTATGTGCCACAATGAAAAGTTCAATACTTTTAATGGTATTGAAAGAAAGTTCAATACTTTTAATGGTCCCCTTCCTCATGGTTTGAAATTGTGGCAAGAGAACATCTAGGTTTCCATGCCACATCATCTCTCATGTGTCCTATGGTGAACATTTGCAACAGAGAGTCTAAATATTCACCTATATTTCTTTCTCATTTTAGAGGTCACAGAATGAAGTTACATGTAGACTCTTCAGAAATAGAATAGACTCCAGAAAAGGAGTAGTAGAGCAGATTCCCTTCCCTCCCTTCCCAGAGAGATCCGTCAAGTATCAAACTTCAAAAGGTGCTTTTGCTGTTGCAACTATTATTGCTTCTCGGCTTGCCAATGAACTATGGGGGGAGGGAAAGGGGAGATAGAACTTAGGTTCCAGACATCAAGATGTCAGCCGTGAGAACCAAGGACGTTTCAGCAGGTGTTTACCAAAGCCAAAACTCGAAACAATACCGGGGGACTCCATTGGACAAGGTGACCTGGTTTAATAGTGGGGACGGAAGACCTGAATTTTAACTTTAATAGCGTTTGCGCAGGAAAGGGTTAGATCTGGTTTTGCCCTCATCTTTACCGATATGATGTACTCAATAAAGTTTTTGCAGAAAGAGATTGGATCGTCTCAGCCATGCTTGCTTTGGTTGGGCTTGTCAGTTGGAATGTTGACATCAAGAACCAATGAACCAATTCAGAGGAGGGTGGAGCCAACTAAAATTCTTCCCATCTCCCTTTCCTATGATTCCTATGACATGTAGAACTTGAAATGTCATGAATCCCAGAAAGACTTTGCTTTGTGTTCTGTTGGTTTATTTATAAACTAGAAATACATTTTTAGGAAAGATTGATATGTTCATGTTTGTCATAGCCTACTATTCAGTGACAGCCCAATCCTAAATGGAGAAAAATAAATTACAGAACATCTTTCAGTGTGCTTTTGATGCCATTGCTTAGATAAGCCATTTCACAAATGGCTGTGAAAGTGTTATCTTGTTGAATTTTTACCATATTTGTACTTGTTACTTTTTCATGGAGTTCAAGGCAATGTGCATTGATTTGAACTTATTTGATCCCATGGTAATCTACTGAGGTTGGACAGAAGGAAAGTGATCTGGGCTTTTGAATATGTAGCATATAAATCAAAATATTCAGTGGTGACATCAACTCTGTTTCCACCATAGATTTCATCCTAGTTCAGGGAATGATTTCTGAATAGTATTATATATGACTGCTAATATTCAGATAACTCTTCTGTATTGTGCATATATTGCATCGTAGATATGGTGACAGATAAATGAATTGGCTGGGCAATGCAATTAATTCTTGGCAGACAATCCAATGGAATTCTATATGTCTTTTGTCCCCTATTGATTCATGGTAACCCTTTATCCATAGCCATTATTTTAAACTGGAGGATATATTATGGCCCTAGTACTATGTATATTTGTGCCATGGAGTCCAGAAACTATTTCCTAATACTTTCCCATTCTGTCCCAGAATTACATAGAAGAGAACTGAAATGAAAAATAAAATCCCATTAATTGCTGAAAATTAATGGAAAGTGAACTATAGTATTCAGTAAAATACATGCTAATATGTGCAGTATTTCTCAAAAGTGAGACAGCAGAAAGCATTGAGAAAGAACATTGTGGTGGTAGGTGATATTAAAGTAATGTTAATATTTACATCTTCCATTTTTGGATGAATGTATTTATATGTAAATATGATGTTATTTAATCTGAAAAAAACATGAAATTTCTTTCTTAATTTAATTTTTTTCTCCCCTCCTGATAGATGGGTATGCAGACAGCAAGAGAGATTCCTTTATTCCTATCCACTCCATTCATCTTAATTTGTTCTGCAAAATTTGCACTGACCAGCTCTTCTCAATGGCCACATTCCCAGTTACCTAAACTATTACAAGGTTATAGCTTGATTCCCCCCCCCCAGTATCTTGTGATAGAAAAACATCAATAATTTCCTGAATGTCTAGAACTATTGTAGAAAAGAGTTACAGTGGATATTAAAAAAAATCTACATACCCCTGTTAAAATGCCAATTTTTGAGGTGTAAAAAAAATCAAGATCAAGATAAATCACTTCAAATTTTTCCCCACATAAGCTTTCCCTATTCAGACCTCTGCAGAAGCCTGCACCATGTCCACCTAGTTGTCCAGCAATCTGATAGCTGTATACAGCTCCTTAGAACACCTTTTCTTAATTTATTTTGCCATAGAGGAAACTGTAAAATAATGTTCAACTTTCAGGGAACCTCTGCATACAAACTGCAGAAAATACGAAAACTCTGGAATCATTGGTGCTCTCTGAGCTTAGTTATTTGCTTGCAGATGTTTCATTACCTTACGGTAACTGGAACTGGACATGTCTAGTCTGATGAAAAGAAGGACCAGGGATGACATGATAGCAGTGTTCCAATATCTCAGGGGCTGCCCCAAAGAAGAGGGAGTCAAGCTATTCTCCAAAGCATCTGAGGGCAGGACAACAAGAAGCAATGGGTGGAAACTAAACAAGGAGAGAAGCAACTTAGAACTAAGGAGAAATTTCCTGACAGTTAGACCAATTAATCAAAAGTTACCTCCAGAAGTTATAAATGCTCCAACACTGGAAGTTTTTAAGAAGAGATTGGATAACCATTTGTCTGAAGTGGTGTAGGGTTTCCTGCTTAAGCAATGAGTTGGACTAGAAGACCTCCAAGGTCCCATGTATTATTCTATTTCTATGTCTACTAAGTAACATAAGCAGTGGTACTGTTCATCAGATGTTATCTAATTGGCTAATAAAATGTCTGCAAGCTCAGAGAGCACCAAGGTTTGCCCAGTTCAACCCTGAGCTCATATATTCTCTTCTATTGGAATATGAAAATGTCACAACACAATTAATTTCTAACCTGGACAATCCACATTTAACAATGTTTACAGCAATAGAAAAGTGACAGATTGGCAGCTGAATCATGGCATGTAAAATCCCCACCACTGCAAGGGCTTGCCAGCATTGTGTAGCATGCAAAGTTTGTGCAAAGTAAAAAACGTTTATTTTTTTTTAAAAATCAAAGTCTCTTGGTATTCCCAGCAACCTCTCAAAAAACCCAATTAGAAAATGCTGTGAGAAAATCACATTCATAGCTGAGAAGCTCTGCTATAATTTAAGTAGAAGGACTCAAGTAGTTGCAGACTCCTGTTTTCATTGAATTGAATGCCCTAGGTCTAATAATGTGCTAAAATGCACAGATGAGGTGCATACAGTTTTGATGGTATCCATAGTATCCATAATTTGCTACATTTATTCTATACTCTAACATAGGTGTATCCAACTTGCAATCCATGGGCTGCAACTTGCAATTAGCCCTGCAGAGCTAATAATGTGGCCCCACAAGATAATAAAAAATATAAAAAATAAAGGAAATGTGTTAATCATATACATTAACTATATTATATATTTGATATGTGACCCCAGACAATTCCTCTTCACTCAATGCAGCCCAGGCAAGCCAAAAGGTTGGACAACCATGCTGTAACACAACCTCAGCTCCATTCTTTTTTAATCAAGATATATGGAAGCTGCCTGAAGCAAAGGTAGAAGGGAAGGACTGAAGTTGTATAGAAGGACTGCAAACAGGCTGCACTACCTAGGAAGCAGGACTTCATTGTAGAAGGAGTACAATCTACCCGAACGAAAGAAGCTGTTTTGACAAGGTCCAAAGTTGCAACATTCATGTCCTCTTCCTTGCAAGAGTTAAAAAAATGATTTGCCTTTTATATTCTCTGGGTAAATACAACTTTCATATGTATTCACCCATTTCTGAGTGAGGGTTTGAAAGAAATTTATTGCTTGCTTGCTTTTTTTATTAATTAGATTTATGTAGCCACCCACCTCATGACTACAACTCTGGGCAGTATACAGTAAAAAAACAAAACAATAAAAATACATTAAAACAATAACACATGCATACAGGAGAGTTTTAAAAACTCATATACAAAGTCATCTTGCCAGCTTCCTGTTCTCAAGGCATCACTGGTCCTGATGATTGGGGTGAGATACCATCAGTACGCTGATGATACTCAGCTGTACATCTCCACCCCAGACCACCCCAACGATGCCTTGAAGTGATGTCCCAGTGCCTGGAGGCTGTGCGGACCTGGATGGGGAGGAACAGGCTCAGGCTCAACCCCTCCAAGACTGAGTGGCTGTGGCTCCCAGCATCCCAATATAGTCAGTTGACTCCATCACTGACTATTGGGGGCGAGTCTTTGGCCCCCACAGAAAGGGCTCGCAATCTGGGAGTCCTCCTGGATAGGCAGCTGTCCTTAGAGGAGCATCTGACGGCTGTCACCAGGGGGACTTTCTATCAGGTTCGCCTGATTCGCCAGTTGCGGCCCTTTCTTGATCGGGATTCCCTGTGCACAGTCACTCACGCCCTTGTCACCTCTTGCCTTGATTACTGTAATGCTCTCTACATGGGGCTCCCCTTGAGGGGCACCCGGAGGCTCCAACTGGTCCAGAATGCGGCCGCGCGGGTAGTGATGGGAGCAACGTGGCGCTCCCATGTAACACCACTCCTGCACGAGCTGCACTGGCTCCCAGTGGTCTTCCGGGTGCATTTCAAGGTGTTGGTTATTACCTTTAAAGCGCTCCATGGCATAGGACCTAGTTATCTACAGGACCGTCTACTGCCACAGACGACCTCCCATCGACCCGTGCACTCCCACAGAGAGGCCTCCTCGGGGTGCCGTCAGCCAAACAATGTAGGCTGGCGACCCCCAGGGGGAGAGCCTTCTCTGTGGGGGCACCTACCCTCTGGAATCAGTTACCCCCCGAGATAAGGAAAATCCCAGACCTCAGTGCCTTCCGTCGTGCCCTGAAAACTTACCTCTTCAAACAAGCCGGGCTGGCATAAGCAGTATTTTATATTTTAAATTTTAAATTTTATGGGGATTGGTATTTTTAATTTGAGCCAAAATTTATTATTCTATTTTTAATTGTTCTTATTGTTTATATTATGTGTTTTTTAATTCCGGCTGTACACCACCCTGAGTCCTCAGGGAGAAGGGCGGTCTATACATTTAATATAAATAAAATAAATAAAAAATGATAAAACCAAGGACCTTCTAGAAGATCAGTAGGCATGAGCCCAATCTCATGTCTGGGTAAGTGCTACAGCAGAGAAGGCAGAAAAGTCTCACTTACTGAACCCCATCAGATAAAACTCCTTAGCAGACAGGACCCATAACTTGCCTTTCTTACCTGGCTAATGGAACAGGTAAATGTGATAGGTCTGGTTCCATGCCATGTAGTGCTTAAAGGTCAGAATCAATATTATCCTGGAAGCAAACTAACAACCATAGCAGGTCTCATAACGTGCCTTTTGGGGGGGGGGGCATTCATGACTGCACTGTCACATTTTGTACCACATTTTGAAGCTTCAAAATACTTCCAAATATTTTTCAAGGGCAGCCTCATATAGAGTGCATTACAGTAGTCCCAAAAGTACTTTTTCGAGAGGCAACTGGACTTTCTGGTTTTTCTTTAAAGACATTTCACTTCTCATCCCAAAAAATTTTTCAGCTGAAGAACTGAAGAAACTTCTTGGATGAGAAGCGAAACGTTTTCAAAGAAAACCAGGAAGTCCAGTTGCCTCTTGAAAATACTCTTTTGGGACAACCGTGTCCTGGATGACTGAGAATCTCTATAGACATTACAGACTAGTCCATTCAGGAGGTGACCAGGACACAAGCAACTGTGAGCAGAAATATCTAGAGAAAATAACAGGTACTTCTCAGTTTCTGATAATAGTTCACAGTGTCAGAAATTTCCTGCAGAGAATAGCAAAGATTCAGGAGGAAGAAAAATGTTTGGTTTCACATGAAAACTTCTCTTGCAATGGATAAAATCTAGAATAAAATTCTGTTGCTTTGGGAGGATAAACTCTGCAGCATTTTCCCTCTAAGGCAGGAATGGTATTAGCTGCACAAAAATCTCAGTAAAGCTATTTCTTTTCTGTTCATCTGAATTTTTGGGAAGTGGTATGAATCATTTTGTTTCCCATACAAGCTACTTACTGGCACACAATAAGAAATATTGTAACGTATTGTGACAATTTCATTTAAAGGAATTGGCTGTCAAATGAAGTTTTCTAACTGCTATCACTGTAGATTTGTAAAGTTCCTATGAACTTGTCTATGCGTGCATGTGCAGGAAAGTTTCTGGAAGAAGAAATCAGTCTTGCCAGAAAGCAATAACAAGATACGACGAGATTAAATTAGGCACACTTGCAATATACCTTTATTGAAATAATGTCTTCCCAATCCTCTCATAGTGTCCCTTCCCCTTCATGCCAAAATAACATAAGAGAAGCAGTGAGAACAGAGTCCAGATTGATGTGACTTTTATTATTTTAAGAGCATTTCCAGCACAATTACAGTGTTACAGGACTGCAGCGGACAGTTGAAGTATAGAACAAGATAGATGAACCAGTGGAGCACAAAAGAGGCCCATACAAACAAGTGGAATCAGGTGGTAAATGATAGATAAGGATTCAGATGATTCCAAACCTTTATGATTGATTCACCAGGATAATAAATTCTGGAGGAACGATAAAAATGAGAAGGAAATAAATGGTTAATATACAGAAGAGATAGCTATGACAGACGCAACCAACTTTGTTGCTATCCCTGTCTTACAGCAATCAAGGGGTAAGGCAGGGGTGGGTTCCACTTACCTTCGCTACCGGTTTGCAATGGGAGAGCGTGTGTGCATGTGTTTGCTTTGCTTGCACGCGGTGCTTCTGTGCATGCGCAGAGTGTCCATGATGACGTCCGGGTGGGTGGGCAGAGCCTCCCGCTGCCGCTACTACTTGTTCGCAAGATCCGGAGCAAACTGGTAGGAACCCACCACTGGGGTAAGGGATAGATCACACATTTCCTCTGCAGAAGGTTGTCTCATATTCAATTTCTACACTGTCCAGATAGGATTGGGAAAACATCGATCCATCTAGCAACACCAGGTCTGAGTTTGTGTTAACTGTACTAGGTTAGTTGGACCAAGGATGAAACTTACAAAGCAGCTTCTTATGTTCTTATATTTCTAGGTATTATCATTCTCAATCATCTGTGGCTGCCGTTGCTGATTAGGAATTTTGGGAGTTGTAATCCTAACATTTCCGGAGAGCATCAGGTCAGGAAGATTTGTGAGCTGACATGAAGTGCTTCTTTTGAAAGAAATTGTGTTATCTTAGAGGGAATTGCATTGTCTCTGGTACAATGTGGTTCATCACAAACCAAGCTGTCCTGTCCCTTTGCAGGCCTAATATTTAGCCTTGAGAAAATGAGATTACAGTAGAGCAACACTTTTGTTGACTAAAGTAATTGATAAACTGAACCAGTTCATATCTACTGACGCAGAAGCAGCTTGATAGTAGAACCATTTCTGAGAGAGGGGTCAAACTTTCACTGCATCTGTTCAAATACTCTGAAATCTAAGTTATAGTATTTGGGGAATATTATAATTTGGATTTCTGGACTGAGCAAGGGGTAAGGCTCGATGGCCTGAACAGCTCCTTCTATGTGGATTTTATCACTGTCTTTGAATGCATAATGATTATTAGTTCAGGTTATTTAATTCTGACCTTTTGGTACGAAAGTTGATTGGTCCAGGACAGCACACTTACCATCAATACCTATTTTGCCATCCTCGTCTTTATCTCCAGCACCCATGAATTCCTGGGTTTCTTTATCGGTGAGATGCCTGCTATTGGGGGAAAAAATCTGCAACATCACCCTATGAATGGAAAGGAAAAGAAGAACTGATTCCAGAGATAATGGTTTTATAAACATTTATATTTGTTATATACATATAGTATTTTATTTTCTTTCAAAAAATGGTAAAAAATAGTTTTGGGGAGAAAACTGAAAAAATATAAAAGCTAATCTCATCTGGATCTTAGGAGTCAGTGACATCTGAATGACTGAACAACAGAAGGTATTTTTAAAAAGAAAAATCCACGCAAATTAAAACGGAACTAAAATGTGTAGTGGAAATTAAATCTTGGCAGAACAAAAAGGATTTTAAATGGACAATGAAAGGGTTCAGTGTAATGTATCTAGTAGACGGGTATAGGTAGTCTGCTCTAAATGCAGGCTTAGTCATAAAAGGAAATTGATTTTTAAAATAGATCTTATTTGTATAGTCTAGTTTCCAAGAAAAATTATTTCTGTATATCTTAGCTTATTGAGGAGGGAAGTCATATAAGGAATGAGGCAGGTTCTTCAGTGTATGAGACCTAAAGTATAGAGGACTTTAATGATCAATCACCCTGGAACTAATGGTAGCAACTGAACTTCATAGGACAAATGCTTTATGCTTGCAGAAGTCAGCACCCGATAAAGATCACCCTCCTTCATTTTGGACCACCTCAAATTTCTAAATCATCCTGAAGGTCATCTTCATGGAAAATTGATATTAACGTGGAATGTCAATGGAGATTCTCAATCATCCAGATCATGGTTGTCCCAAAAGTGCTTTTCCAAAAGGCAACTGGACTTTTTTGGTTTTTGCTTGAAAATGTTTCACTTCTCATCCATTCAGTTCTTCATGAACTGAAGAAGCTTCTTGGATGAGAAGCAAAACATCTTCCAGGGAAAAAAAAACCCCAAGGAAGTCCAGTTGTCTTTTAGAAAAGCAACTTCGGTTCTTTAGTGGAATGGATTACAGCAGAATGCAAAGCAGTTTGATAAGGAAGTATACTTCTGCTGCATCCACAAACTGAAGAATATTCCTGAACTACTGCGTTCTCATGTTTAAGACATCCGCTTACTTCTTAATTCCTAGTCATCACCCTTAGCATCTTCCTCTCTGACTTGTCTAGATTTATGTGCTTTCTCTTTTGTTTATGTTTGTGTTCTAGTACAAGACTAGAGCAGTGGTGAAATTAAAAAATTTCCCCTACTGGTTCTGTGGGTGTGGCTTGTTGGGGGGAGGTCATGTGACAGGGTGGGCATGGCCAACTCGACATCACTCACATCGAGGGGCTCCTAACCAGCCCCTCCCCGCCCAGCCACTCCTTGTTGCGAATGGCAGAAAACTGCGGAGGGGAATATTCCTGTCTACTATCCTTCCCTCAGTCTGTGCTGAGTTTGAGGAATAGATGACAGGCAGGAAAATCCCCTTCCCCATCTTCCTGCCTTTCATGAAAATGGCTCCATTCCAGCTGCTCCCCCATCCACATCCCTCCTGGGGACTAAAGGGACAGGCTGCAGCAGCTCCTTTTTGAATGGAGGGAGAAAAGTTAGGATTTTCTCTGCTGCATTTAACGTTGAATTATGTGGCAGAGAGAATGCTAACTTTTCTCCCTCCATTCACAACAGAGCTGCTGCTCCCTTTATGGTCCCCCCCAGTCCCCTCCCTCCTGGGGACTACCTTAAAGGGACAGGGTGCAGCAGCTCCATTCTGAATGGAGGGAGAAAAGTTAGCACTCTCTTTGCTACATTTAACGTTGAATTCTGCAGAATATCGAGTGGCTGGAAGAGGTGAGTGGCAACCGGCTGGGCATGGGTGGGTGTGGCCAATGAGGGATGATTACTACCGATTTGGCGAATCAATGCCAATAATCCCTAGTGGTTCACCCGAACCGTGATCCGAACCGGTCGGATTTCACCCCTGGACTAGAGGGGGGAAAACCTTGAACGAATGACCTTAAATTTGTCTGGGAAAGGACATTGTCACATGTTAGGTACTTAACAAGGAAGAGAATGCAACTAGAAAAAGCACAATTTTCAGATGCTATAGTGGTTATTTCAAGCCGTTCTCAGTATCTGTAATTCAAGCTGTGTTGGCTTGAAGCTTCCCTACAGAATTTTTCCACAGAAAAGAGTAGATGGACTCTTAATGGACTTAAAACCAGAATAAATTTAATGGAGTTAAGTTTCAGGAGAGTAGATTTTAGTTGAATATCATGAGAAATGTCTGAAAAGTCAACACAAATAAATAATAGATTTTACCTGTTTGATGGGCTGGAGGGAAAATTATTATTTTGATTTATTCGAATTTATGTCTGCCTATTTCATGTAAGTAACTCTTGGTGATTCATAACAGGTAAAAAAACATTAAAAACCAATATGCAAACATGTTTAGTTAATTTAGTTAATTAGTCTAAGAAATAGAAAATCGTGACCAACAGCAGAATTCATTCTACATCAGTTACAGTTTGCATTAGGAATACCATTTTTATTCAGTTCAGAATTTTAAAATCAGATTCCATTCTAATTTTATTTCTTTAATCAGAATATTACATCTGATTTATTAGTATAGATAGCTACACTTTCAGTATGGCTAGAATTATGGGAGATTATCAACTATGCCTGCATTTTTCTGCTAGTAGCCAAACAGTGTCAAAAATATAAATCTGTATTCCACGTTACTAGCATATAGCACATGTCAATTGGTACATGTTATGAAAGGAATCTTTGCTTACTGTATTTCACCGGTTTCAAGATAGCCATTTTTATCTGTATCCAAAATGCTAAAAAACATTTTCAGTTCTTGGAGGCTTTTATTTTTCAATCCCAACATCTCAAAGAATTTCTTGTAGTCAAAAGAATTGGTAGCTGCAGGAAGATGAACAGAATTCAGTTTGCTTGAGCAATTTTTTTTCCTTTTGTAGAAGACATGGTCCATTCATTGTCACAGTGTAGGAGCAATGAATTGATACATGAGTGTTTATTTTGGGAGGGAAGCAAAGTTAGGTGATTTAACTATGCCAATGAGTGCCATCCTAGCTTGACCAAATAATTGTAAATAGAATACTTCTCAGTGGAGATAGTTCATCCACCAAATGTAAATAACATTGTAACCAAAACTGACCAGCTGTTAGTACCTGCTTATTCTAGTAGGTACTGTCAGCCTTACTTATTCTAGTTTCTTCCAGATATGTTGGGACTGCAGTTTCCCATACAGATTGCAGAAAGCCAATCTATATGCATATATATATATATATATATATATATATATATATATATATATATATATATATTGCAAGAAGAGAGCTCTGTCAATCTATGGTAGCCAAACATTATGTGCTACACCCTTTGCCTTCACTTTGCCCTTGAGCTGTTTGGTTTTCTTTGTTATTGATTGATAGATTGATCTCCTTCTTTTGAGGACATCAATCTTCCGAAAGCAGCTGTCAAACAATGTAAACAGTAGTAAATAAAAATACGGTACACTAAATACTGTTTTAAAACATATTATTTCCACATGACATTATTTCCAGATGGTAGTAATGGCAGTTTAACCAAACTTCTAGGCCACTTGTCTTCCTCCACTTCACTGCATTACTCAAATTATCCCAAGTCTGCAGGCTAGGAGATACCTGCAGAAACCTGGACATCACTATTGCCACAACCGCCTTGCCACAATCAATTCACCATGGCCAACACACTGCAGGACCACTCACCACCCCCAACTTGTCACAGGGCAATTCAACAATTCAATTTAATTATTTAAAATAATTAAAACATTATTTTAATTTTTGTCATTCACATTTCATTTAATCTCTCCCTTGGCATCCTTTCTTTAATGATTCTATTCCACCATTTTTTATGGGCTATGGTGAGTTGGCCATGATGAGTTGGCCATGGTGAGTTGGCTGCGGAGAGTTAGCTGTGGAGAGCTGATGATGGCGAGTTGTCCCATTCTGTGACTATAGTGTTTGAAAATGGGATCCAGGCATGCACTTCTTAGGAGAATCAGAAGAGAAACACTGTCTGGTTGATGAGATTTATGTAATTAATAGAGACATTTATATAAATAAGATTTATGTAAATAATGTGTTGACTGAGAACAGAACTTTGTGAAGATATGGTATACCTATACAGGGATCATATATACAGGAACAAGAAATTTCGAATAGAATTAGAATAGAATAGAATAGAATAGAATAGAATAGAATAGAATAGAATAGAATAGAATAGAATAGAATAGAATAGAATAGAATAGAATAGAATAGAATAGAATAGAGGAGTTGGAAGGGACCTTGGAGGTCTTCTAGTCCTACCCCCTGCTTAGGCAGGAAACCCTACACCACTTCAGACAAATGGTTATCCAACATCTTCTTAAAAACTTCCAGTATTGGAGCATTTACAACTACTGGAGGGAAGTTGTTCCACTGATTAATTGTTCTAACTGTCAGGAAATTTCTCCTTAGTTCTAGGTCTCTTCTCTCCTTGATTAGTTTCCACCCATTGCTTCTTGTCCTGCCCTCAGGTGCTTTGGAGAATAGCTTGACTCCCTCTTCTTTGTGGCAGCCTCATTTCTCGCATCTCTGATCTATTGCTTCCACTGCTGAGCAATAGCAACCTATGGTGCAACATGTATTCAAGAGAAAAGAGAAGGAAGTGATGGCTGATATGACTTTGTTGGTATTGTAAGGATATTACAGCAGAGCATAAATCTAGAAAGCCCTGTCTGACTACAAGAAGTGATGATAAATATATTTGGGGAGTACTGGAAAGTACAGACTAACCCTCTTCCCTGTGGTCACTATCCAGCATTCTCTCTCTGCTTTTGCCCTACTCCCTACTTTCGAGGGCTGTTTCTACTTCCTTCCTTCCTTCCTTCCTTCCTTCCTTCCTTCCTTCCTTCCTTCCTTCCTTCCTCCCTCCCTCCCTCCCTCCCTCCCTGGAAGGTGCCTAACTTGTGCAAAAGTGGCAGAAAAGCTAGGCTGGAGAAGCCTACGCAAAGTCTTGAAGGCAAATTAACCCCATTCCTCTTAGTGTGCCCTGATTACTGTAACTTTTCCCACTGGCTGAACCAGGAAGCAGGCAAGATGGAGCAAATAACTGTTAACCTTGCCTTTAATGATTGCCATGCTCATAAATAACCAAATAGCGTTTGGCAGTGATTTGAAACAGATGCAGTGGAGACAGGATAGGGATTGGCAATGGAAGCAACAAAGTTTATGATTCATGGATGGATGGATGAACGGATGGATGGATAGTACTTTAACTCAATAGTGTGAGACATCACCAAGTCAAGGTCATCTATTGGCAGGAAGAATGCAAAAATTAGGCCACTGTAACTAGCAAAATTGATGCTGCTGTGTGTAATCTGACACATCAATTAATTAATTAATTAATTAATTAATTAATTCTATTGTTCATTTGTATCCTATTTTTATTATTTTTACAAATATCTCAAGGCAGCGAACACGTCCAACACACCTTCCTCCTCCTGTTTCCTCATAACAACAACCCTTTGAAGTAGGGTGGTTGAGAGAGAGTGATTGGCCCAAAGTCACCGAGTTGGCTTTCATGGCTAAGGTGGGACTTGAACTCACCATCTCCTGCTTTCTAGCCTTGTACAAATTCACGTTGTTCCTTGCTTTTCTTCCTTATTTTATTTTTAGGAGTACCTAGTACTTTACATAGCAAAATGCTTGAATATTCACTTCGAAAGCATCATGGGCTAGATAGTGAATAGATGCCCATATAGATGTGCGTAGATAGATACACACTTGTGACAACTCCAGAAGCAAGACTTCTTATCTAATTGCTTTGAACACAGGCATGGATTGTACCTATCTTATTATGGCAGGACCTTGTCACTTTATATGAAATAAAACTGCTTTTAATTGGGACTGCCAAGGGATGACTGCAAATTGATTACCCTATAAATTAGATGTGGCCAGCATTATGTGAACAAAAGAGACCATTAGCTTTCAGTTACATCCTCATGCCAATTGAAACTGCAATTGGGAAAATGAACCTATGAATATCAGGGAGTAATCTTCGGATGTGATTCAAAGAGACGTACTGGTACAGTGGTTAGAATGCAGTACTGCAGGCTACGACTGCTGGCTGCCTGCAATTTGGCAGTTCGAATTTCACTGGCTCAAGGTTGACTCAGCCTTCCATCCTTCTGAGGTCGGTAAAACGAGGACCCAGATTACAGCCCTCTCTAAGCGGTTTACAGAGTCAGCCTATTTCCCCCAACAATCTGGGTCCTCATTTTACCGACCCTAGAAGGATGGAAGGTTGATTCAACCTTGAGTTGCTGAGAATCAAACTTAGCAAAATTAGCTAGAATAATGTAGAATACTACATTCTAACCACTGCATCAACATGGTAATTGTACCATATCATTCGCAGCAAAGATCCCTGCTCCATGGTATTTACAGCCAACATTTTATCTTTTTGTTTTATCTTTTGTTTACTTCTTAAGTACCACAAGTGCTTTCCCAGTAGTAATGTTGTTATAAATTTTAATAGATTTATATTCCACCTTTATTTTATAAAACCCAAGGTCTCACAACTAATGCTTTAGTCTCCTATTTTCCCCACTGCAACAATTCTGAGAGTTGGGCTGTGCCAAAAGAGGCTGACTAACCCAAAGTCACCCAGGTCGCCTTATTTGCCTTCAGCTACATTTTGGGACCTGATCAGGAAACCAGTTTAAGATGCTGAAAGATAATCACTTTTCTTCCTCTTGCTCTGTCTCTCATCTCACTGTCTCTCTCTCCTCCCCTTGCACTCTACAGATATGTCCCAGCTGCCTAATAGAGTTATGTGTGAACATTCGCAAATGAGGACTAAACTAGATGTAACACAGGAGATTAATATATTCACAATTGCATGATATTCACACCGTTTCACCCAAAAGATTCAAGACACTTCAGGTTGTAAAGAAAGAAGTACTTTAAACACCAATCCAAGAATTTAAGGGGGTTTTTTTTGGTGGTGGTGGTGGTGGTGGGGGGAACGGATACAGGATCTAGCAGTTCAGTTATAGCCCAGAGAACATGAGAGGGATTTTTCTGAAGTCCACTGGATGTCCAGGGCATTGGCAGAGTTCTACAAGAAAAGAAGTAGTAGTTTCAAGAAAATGAGAAAGTAAGAATATCCTGTTAGATCAGCATATGATGAATCCTAAGAGAAGAGAAGAGAAGACAAGGCAACAGATATTTTAACCATCATTCTGTAGCAGGGGGGAAAAAAATCCTGGGAGAATTTCCCATTGTCAATCAAGAGTGCAGAAGACAGTTTCCTTAATTTCCATATTTTAAAATTGCTGTCTACATCCTAAACAGGGGGGAAGGCTAGAATTAAAGGGGCTTGACAAATAGCTATTTGTTTAAGGTTTTCTCCAGTGTATATTTTGTATAAATTATCTCACGGTGTGCATGGAGGTGGTGAGATATTATTTAGGAGACTGCTATAAAACAAGCTTTGTACTATATCACAGCCATGACATGAGCTTCTCTCTGTCTCTCTCTCTCTCTTACACACACACCTCACACAACAACAACAGTAAGAACATTAATAATGTTGATGATAATCCTCAAGAGTTTAAATGGTTCATTTTAAATACTGAAATAATTGTCACCTTGGTTTTTACATCCAGGAGAGATAATGGGGAAATCTGATATAGTGACTTTAAGAAGTGCTCTGATTGGCAATGTCTTTCATTTGGACAGATTTCTTTTTCTGGCACTGCATGTAAATTTAGAGGAAATCAATGAACAGAAAGAGGAGGAAGATGTGAGTTGGAAATCAGTCCACTCCTGGAGGAATCTGTTCTATGGCACACTTTCCTTGCGCGATTGCTACTGTTTCATTCAGGGCATTAACCCAAGGTCACAGCAAAAAAAAAAATTGCAGTGTTTAACTAAAAAGGGGAAGGACCCAATTTAGCCTATTACTTGCATTAAGCATATACACAGAGAACATATATTAGCCCACGAGTGGACAACAGAAGCCCATGTCTCTTTTTTTCTGGTGGAATGATCAGATTTCTGCCTCTCGAAATGAAACAGGCTCCTCTTCCCCAATTTAGGGGATGAAGAAAAACCATCCCATAACTAAACTGTGAATTCAGCCGTGTTGCTGAAAATAAATTAATGGATTAAGGAATTTTTTAACTGCAAGCATCCGTCTAGTCGTGAAGCTGCTATGCTTTTATTTGGGGTTGATTCATACATCATTGTTGTTGGGGGGGGGGTGTGTGGAAAAAAAATGAAGTGGATTTTGTAAGTTTGAGATCTGCTCGTTCCTGTCTCAACCATATGATATCAGACGGTTTGAGAGAGTGACAATTCCAGAGAGCTGGTTTGGGACAGTGCTTTAAGGTGCCGGACCAAAACTGTAAGACTCTTAAGTTTTAGCCTTGTGGATGGCTTTGGATCAGTCACTCCCTCAACCCAACCTACCTCACAGGATTGTTGTTGTGGGGAAAACAGGAAAAAGGAACATTATGTATACACCCAGATCTGTAAAAAGAAATAAAGGTGGGATATAATTATAATACAGAGAAAAATAAAATCCCATGGAAGTGAAGAGCCCTGAAAACACTTGGGTGAAATAGCAGTGCCTTGCCTGAATGAGACTTCTAATCCAGATTTGTCTTCTAGGGTAAACTAATCTAGATTTTGGAGAAAAAGAAGGCAATGCCAAACAGACAATTTTGACCATGCAGTCTAATATATTAGGAGGGCACCAGACCTCATAATGCTAAACCAGACAGTTCTATGTTCAGCCCAGTGACAGGGATACAGCAGCCATCTGCAGTCTGGGCACACTGAAGTTATATGGAATTTCCCAGAGAATTGTGTGATTTAAAAAGTTCATACGACAGAAGCAAACCAAGGAAGAATAATGGTATTATCAAGGTATAGTAAATATCAAAGTATAATATCAAAGGAACATATCCATCGAAGACATGTTCATTAAAGTGAGAATTTGAGAGATGAGTGTGGCCAGATATCGAAGAAGGCAAGGAGACGAGATCTCTTGCATCTTTGATAGAAGGAAATTCAGCAGATCTGGTTTGTATGCTAAGCAACACCTGGAGAAATAATCTTTCTGATGCAGCTGGCAATGTGGGGGAGCTTGCCATTCTTCTTTCTTGCATCAGACCTCTGTGGATTCCTTCCTCCCTTCCTCTCCCCGAAAAGTAGAATAAACTGACCCTGGGCCCAGTTGTGTTTTAACCTGACCTTTCTGTCCCTTGAGCTCACGGTCACCATGGAGCATCTATTGTGCCCAGAATCCCCATCTAGGAACAAAAACTAACGACTGGGTGCCAACATCAAATAATGATGGGAAGTTGCGAGGAAATTTGACCATCTGTATCTTCCTTCTGCCCTTGTAAGCTTTCAAGAAGAGACGGACTGCCATTTGTCAGAAATGGTGTAGGGTTTCCTGTTTTTTTAGGGGGTTGGGGGGTTGGACTAAATGACCTAGGTCCCTTCAAACTCTTTTACCTGACTTAATTGAAAGTAATTGGTTTCCTCTTCCCTCCTTTAAAAAAAAAGCCTGTCTCCTGGAAAGCAAATTAAAAAAAAAACAAACCAAGTCTATGACAAGAAACTGAAACTCTTGGAAAGATGGGGAAACAGAGGAGAATATTGCTTAAAACCTGGCCACTTTGCATTCTCCAGGTTTGTGGCAGGGCAACTTTTCTATGCCCGGGGGGAGAGGGGTGGGCTTTGCGGAAGCTGCAGTGCAAAAGATCTAGCGTGTCCCTGGCTGAAGGATAAAGCCAGAAACTTCCTTTGGACTCTCTTCCTCGGGCTGATAAAACGTGCGGTCTCCGCTAGCGCAGCACAGCAGCAGCCTCCCAGCGTCTCCCCTTGGACAAGCTTTCCTTTCCACTCAAGGAAGTTGGCGCAGAGTCTCGTCCCCGGACTCTTCCCTGCTGTGCCTGCTTAGCCTGGGCACCCATCCTTCTCTCCCTTCGCCCCGCGCCTCCAATTCCCTCTTTCGGGGCTTGAGCTCCACTTTTCAGCAACCCGGACCTTCCCGCTCCCATCCCTTCCCTCCCTCCCGCCCCGTTAGAAAAGGCTCACCCGCAAAGGCTCTCAACATCTTCTTGATCTCCTGGTCGGCGAACAAGTCAGCCATCGCCATCCTCGCAACTGTTTGGGGGAAAGAGTGGGAGAGAAAGTGCAAGGAAAGACTTCAGACGGAGGGGGGAGGGGGGAAAGTGCCCTTCTCCTCGGTTTTGCTCATATGACCAGAGCTGCAGTGCTGGGCGGGGATGGCACACCGGGATAAGGCTGGACCCGTGCCAGCCACCAACACTGCCAGCAGCAGCAGCAGCAGCAGAAGCGCGACGAGGCGCGCACCGAGGACAGTCCTGCGGGTCGCTCGGCCAGGCGCGCCACTTTGCAAAGGGACCAAAGACCCGATCAAGATTCAAGACTTGTTTTGTCTGGGGAGGGGGGGGGAGATGGCCATTTAGGGCACGGAAAAACGGTGTGTTTGGGTGAGGTGAGGTGAGGTGAGGTGGGGGGGGGGGGGAAGCAGTGCAGCAGAAAAAAACGGTCCAATGCCAAAACCAGCGCTATTTTTTAAAAAAATCAGGGGGCAGTTGTAACATCGCTCCTATCTTTCACTCGAGCCCGGAAGATCCTTGCAAAGAGATAGTGAAGTTCTTCCTTCCTTCCTTCCTTCCTTCCTTCCTTCCTTCCTTCCTTCCTTCCTTCCTTCCTTCCTTCCTCCCTCCCTCCCTCCCTCCCTCCCTCCTTCCTTCCTTCCTTTCTTCCGCGCTACTCTCAGCATTCATCCGCAAGGCAGATTCCCAAGACAGCCGAAGGAATATGCCCAAGGTCACCCAATGAATGAACTCCCGCACTGTAAATAAGAAATCCCGCTCTCTCAGTGGTTAGTTCTAAAGAGGAGCTAGGTTCGCCCCCCCCCCCCCATTCCCGCATGCAGAGCTCCCATTCACTTTTTTTTTTTTGCATTGTGAATTAAGTAGGGGGGGGGGGCAGCGGGAGGCGGGGCATGCCTTGCATTTTGGTCTTCTTTGCTGCTCCAGACAAGACTTGCATTGTGCAGCCATCTGGCTTTTTTGGATGGGTCAGAAGAGGTTGTCTTCCATATAAAGGTGTTGGTTACCACCTTTAAAGCGCTCCATGGCTTAGGACCGGGGTACATACAAGACCGCCTTCTGCCATTAACAACTTCCCACCGGCCAATACGCTCCCATAGAGAGGGGCTCCTCAGGGTGCTCTGGGCCAAACAATGCTGACTGGCGACACCCAGGGGGAGAACCTTCTCTGTGGGGGCACCAGCCCTTTGGAATGAACTGTCCCTAGAGCTTCGTCTTAGCTCCGACCTGCGTACTTTTCGCTGTGCCCTAAAGACCTTCCTGTTTCAGTAAGCCGGACTGGCCTAATATATGAATTTTAAGTGGGTGTATGTGTGTTTTAATTTGAGGGCCAAATTGT
Source organism: Ptyas mucosa (assembly GCA_012654045.1). Classification (NCBI taxonomy): domain Eukaryota; kingdom Metazoa; phylum Chordata; class Lepidosauria; order Squamata; family Colubridae; genus Ptyas; species Ptyas mucosa. Next base: position 4,932,169 of record WNWU01013802.1, read on the forward strand.
ATATATTTGTTTTAATTGATTTTAAATTTTATAAATTCATGTGTTTTAAATGTGGCTGTACACCGCCCTGAGTCCCTCTGGGAGAAGGGCAGTATAGAAATCCAATAAACACTTAAACTCTTAAACTCATATGTAGTGTGAGTATGAAGAGCCTGTAGTGTGAGTATGAAGAGCCTGAGTGGCGTAGCAGGCTAATGCCTCCTACTAAAGGCAGCATTTAACATCCAGCTGCCTGCAATTACTGCCAGTTCTAATCTCACCAGGCTCAAGGTTGACTCAGCCTTCCATCCTTTCTAAGGTGGGTAAAATGAGGGCCCGGTTTGTGGGGGCAATAAGCTTACTTTGTATAAATATACAAAAGTATGAAGGCTATTGCTTAACGCATTGTAAGATGCCCTAAGTCTCCGGAGAAGGGCGGCATATAAATATAAATAAATAAATAAATAAATAAATAAATAAATAAATAAATAGTAGTAGCCCTTGCTTAATTTCTTCACCATTCAGGTTTTTAAGAAACCTCCGCCTAGCTCCCCCAACTCTGTCCGAGATACTTGGCCCCATCCCTGCTTCTCCTCCTTAATGGATTGTTTCTAGTAATGGAAGGAAAGTAGATGGAAGGAACTGTAGGAAAATATAGGATGGTGATGTATGGCATCAAGACTGTGCAAAAGGCTAACTCTTGAAACAATATTCAGCGACATGACAGGAAGGAATCAGGTTCAAAAATCTAGATTTATTTTACTAGATCTTGTGCTTTTGCTTCTCATTTAATCCAAACATCTATAAACCTGGATACAGCATGTATTTTCCCTTCTGTAGTTGATCCTTCGTATTCTAAGGCATCTTCCTCCTGGAATTGCCTTCTTTCACATATATTTTGAATGAGCCACTGTAGTATTTTAAAATAAGTTACAAATATCCCTTTCAATTTCATTTTAAGGACAGCTTGAGTTTGTTCAAATTTCTTTTTCTTGAAATTGCTTATGATCTGATTAAATGCGCTCAGCAATTTATCTTTTACACACTGGCTGAAAAGCAGCTCTTTTCTAATTGTTTCCAGTCAGTTTGATTCAGAATTTAACTCAATGGGGTTTTTTTTTTATTTGATTTATATGCCGCCCTTCTCCGGAGACTCAGGGCGGCTTACAATGTGTTAAGCAATAGCCTTCATGCTTTTGTATATATTCATACAAAGTCATCTTATTGCCCCCACAATCATTTTACCTACCTTTGAAAGGATGGAAGGCTGAGTCAACCTTGAGCCTGGTGAGATTTGAACTTGCAGTAATTGCAGGCAGCTGATGTTAATAACAGTGCTTTAGTCTGCTGCGTCACCAATGTTACCTTCCCTTTAGTGGTCTCTGTTCTAAAACTGAAGCTATAGCCATCTATTTCAAAATAAGACCTCTGCACTCAATATACCTGAATAAATGTTCCTAGTATTCACTCTAAAACATTTTTCCAATATATTATTTTGGATCCTGAATATATATTTTACTTAAAATCATCAGGTATTATTTCCTCCTCCTCCTCCTCCTCCTCCTCCTCCTCCTCCTCCTCCTCCTCCTCCAACCTCCCTCACTACTAGTACTAATGATGTTACCTAGTTTGGTACTGAAAACGTCTACAAGAAAAAAACTAAGCTCAGAGTGTACCAAGGCCCTCACAATCCTCTTCCTCCTCCTCCTCCAACCCCACTCCCTTCTAGCACTGATAATGTTACCTAGTTTGGTAATGCAACATCTACAAGTAAACAACTAAGCTCATGGTCCAATGCATATTAAGAGAGTTTATAATGTTCTGTTAGAAAGGGATTCAGAAAATGAGCTAGTTAAAGATTGTATGATTAAATGGGCACAAAGTTTCTCTCAACCAGTTATGATGGAAACATGGGAAAAAATATGGGTT